>CM051241.1:135726240-136138740 GCA_027917425.1 Gastrophryne carolinensis | reverse complement strand
GGTAACTGGACGAGGACAGGGAAAAGGTGAGTTAGACTGGGTGACTTGGGGGTTTCATGCAAATCGGGGTGCCCCAGGGGCAAGGACCAAAACCCAGGATAGTAAAATTCCAGCGTTTTGGGTCCAATTTAGCGCTGGCAGGCATCCCAAATTGTGATGCATGGGTGGTGGAAGGTAGAACAGCCCCTTGTGCCATTTTGGACTTAGTTGTGCTTTAGTAATCATGTTATGTTCTCTCTCTGTATTTGCGCATGGCACAGCTTGTATGTACATACAGCTTATATATGTACACACACATAACACCTGATAGCACCATGTCTATTCTTCTGCCTCCTCACCGATCTGCTCTCTGGCTGTGATGTGCCGAGGTGATGGGGCCGTGTCCTCACATTACACTGCAGTGGCCTGACCCCATCCCCCATAGCAAGCTCAGCTCACCAGACCGGTCACATGACCGACATTGCTCAATCCAGATGCGTCACACCAAATGTGATAGGTAGTGAATACTATGTGTATATATGTTAGCTGTGCACATATCACTCTGGTAAGTCCAGCTATTAGGGGTTATTTATTCAATCTAAAGCTCTCATTAGAAAGAAAGACCATGGTATCACAAATCAGGATGCCCAGGAGACAGGTTTACTGGTTTTGGTCTGCTTTAAAGGAGATAAAAACCCTGCATTTAAATCTTCAATTCTTCCTTTTGTTATTTTTGTTTACTTACCAATTTATTTTGCTGTTTCGACACGTGTCCCCCAGACAAGTACCAGCCTACCTAGAGCTTTTTTTCACACTCTGTTGCCAGACCATTTTCACCATTGTGCGCTATATTTGTTTAACTGTGATTTTTGCAGGAATTTCCAGGGATTGGCCTTTAAAATGACATGTCTTTTGTCTAATTCTTTTCTATTTTATTAGCTTTATTTTTAAATAAAAAACCTTTTTTGCAAGAAAACCATATTGTGTTAAAAGGTCAATTCCTCCCAATTTCAACGGTACCACATAACGCGGTCCCTCCCACAAAATGGCTCAGGCTGACAGCTGATGTCTGCGTCACATTGGTGTGGTGTGTACCTGTGCAAGAAATGTCCCTGACCATGACAGGGGGCCTCCTGGTCCTGGTGCCCCCCAGCAATTCATTTATTTCACCCTTTAACTCCAACTCCAACATTTTTAAGGGTTAAACCCTTAATGAAAAAATGGTGTACAGCCCCCCCCCCCCTCCCAATCAGCAAAATCATTATAAGCCTTAAAGATGAGCCAGTAATATATAATAATAAGTAATAACTCAATTCCACTAGTGGGCCCCAGACCTCCCTGTCCCACACTGGGCTGCTGTACAGAAGGAGCTTAGCAGGAGGTTGGAGCATGAATATAATAATCCAATTATTTGCATTTATAAGGGGTTAATGACAGCTAAACTGGATTTCTTCTAAAAATTCATTTTGGGCTGCTGTGTCTCGACTTGGGATACTTTTCTGCTATGTGCTAAGTGGAGAACAAAAAACACTAGTCGCATACTGCCTCATGAGTTGCATTGGGAAAGATCTGTAGATGCATGTTTCTCACAGGAGCGGTGAATGACAGGAGGCAGGCAACAGCGGACCAAAATCCTCTCTGGCACAGATTTTAAAGGAAGGGTCTTGATTTGCTTTCTTGCACATGTGCGGCCCTCACTCGGCATCCTTGTGTCACACATTTGCTTTGCTGAAGTATCCCCCCTCCCTCTGCCCTACACACCCCTGATGGCAGACAAGAGGACCACCCCCTGGAATTTCTATTATCTCAAGTTTTGTTCTTCCTTCCCACTATGTGAAAACCCGAAGATCACCTGATATGCTTACCTAGACGGTGATTCCACAACACATGAGCTGGTGGCCCGCTCATAAATAAAGTAAGCTGTGGTAAGCATATGGCAAGAACTCCAGGGTTATACACAGCAGGGTATCCCAAATAAGGATGCCCCGGGGGAAAGCTGTAGCCCAGAACTGGAGTCATTTGGACACTAGAGATGATTTATAAGGGTTTGGGTCCTTTTTAAAGAGGCTGATACTTTATCCCTAGGATATCCTGATTTGGGATGCTCTGCTGTGTGAAATCTCCTAGGATAAAAAGCCATTAGCCATAAAAAGCAGGTGTATAGACATCCCACGGTGCATGTGTGGCTTGCAGCCACACCCCCGGCATCTCGTGGCTAATGCTCGCTCTGACACCAAGCTCCGGGCACTCCCTGGGCACTATGTTGCCAAACGGAGCCCTATGCCGGGCATTAATGTGCATGAAATAGAGAATGCTGTTGAGAGCCTGAGCATGCACCATGGGATCACCCACCGGATCACACAGGGAAAAGAAAACCCAGAATCGGCAAGCACAGAGAAAGGATGACTGTGGGATCCTGGATTGAGGTGAATTTACAAGGACTCCAGAGGATTTCACACTGCAGGGCATCCCAAACCATAGGATGCCCCATAAGCCAGGCACGGAAAGCACAGAGAAAGGATGACCGTGGGATCCTGGATTGAGGTGATTATACAAGGACTCCAGAGGATTTCACACCGCAGGGCATCCCAAACCATAGGATGCCCCATAAGCCAGGCACGGCAAGCACAGAGAAAGGATGACCGTGGGATCCTGGATTGAGGTGAATATACAAGGACTCCAGAGGTTTTCACACTGCAGGGCATCCCAAACCATAGGATGCCCCATAAGCCAGGCACGGCAAGCACAGAGAAAGAATAACTGTGGGATCCTGGATTGAGGTGAATTTACAAGGACTCCAGAGGATTTCACACTGCAGGGCATCCCAAACCATAGGATGCCCCATAAGCCAGGCACGCCAAGCACAGAGAAAGAATAACTGTGGGATCCTGGATTGAGGTGAATTTACAAGGACTCCAGAGGATTTCACACTGCAGGGCATCCCAAACCATAGGATGCCCCATAAGCCAGGCACGGCAAGCACAGAAAAAGGATGACCGTGGGATCCTGGATTGAGGTGAATATACAAGGACTCCAGAGGTTTTCACACTGCAGGGCATCCCAAACCATAGGATGCCCCATAAGCCAGGCATGGCAAGCACAGAGAAAGGATGACCATGGGATCCTGGATTGAGGTGAATTTACAAGGACTCCAGAGGATTTCACACTGCAGGTGCACATCTCAAATTGTAGGATGCCCCATAACCCAGGCACAACAAGTGCAGAGTGAAGATAACAGTGGGATCCTGAATGTAGGTGAGTATACAAGGACCCTGGGGAGTTTCACGCAGCAGGGCACCCCAAACTGCGATGCCCCTAGGACAGTTAATAGCATTTTAGACTCTAGGGCTGGGCATAACAGGTTTGAGTCCTCTTTAAGTCACTGCTGCTTGGCATAAGTAGGTGTGATCTTTTAAAGACTTAACAATCAGCTACAGAAATGGACTCCTACTTCTATATTTTACTACACAAGATTAAAAAAGGCTACTAGCCGGAGTCCCCAAAGCCCAGCCATGCTGGCGGCCACATATTTGTGTGTCCAGGGCCGTCTGGTGCTGCGACAGCGCTCTGGCCTGTTTCTAAGGAAGCTGCTGGCTAATATTTCACTGGCTTAAAAGGGCAGACTGGGAAAGAGCTGTCACAGAGGTGTTTTACTGGTTATTAGGAGCTGCTGCCATTAAGGGACTTGGAATCCAGCAACCCAGCAGGGTTCTTGAAGGAAGCTCAGGAAACAGCACGACGCCCGCCTGCTTATCTGGCTGTCAATAACAGGAGATGGATCCTGAGTCAGGACCAGGTGCTGGACCCCCTCCATCCAAACTGCACAGCTCTCCAGGAGCCAATCAGGCGTGAAGAGGGCCTGCCAGCCACACCGCGTGCACCACACACACACACACACACACACACTGGCACAAGATTTAGCCTAGAAAGGCCAATTCCCAGATTTCTAATTCTTCTGACTCCCTCTACAGATGTACACTGTATAAATATTAGGCTTCATCCATTATGTGATGGACAAATATTACAACAGGCTATACTGAAATCGTCCATGCTTTTCAATAGCTTATGTGCAGATTTATCTAGTTAACTTAAAGGGTAAACAGTAAACCCAAATAAAAAAAAAAAAAGTCACCTACCTTCTCTCCCCCGCAGCAAATTCTACTAAGCGCCAATATTTAGCTTCAATGACATTTATATTTAGCCTGATTTAACAAACAAAAAACAGCAGCGATATGTCCACCAACCTGCGGACACTTGCCACCAGCCTAAATAGTTCGCAGTGACCGGCGCTCTTTTCAGAGCTGCGCCAGTTTAAAGTGGCACTGTAGCTTTAGATCCTATAGAGCACAATGGGCTGAGTACAGAACTTGCATTGGCGTCTTGTCAATAATGTAATTGCAGGACCCAGGTGTCGCCAAATGTCATTTTATTAATTTCTTGTAAAATAATGTTTTAAAGTGGACCAAAACCCAGGATTTTGACTATTCCGATCAGGGATGCCCCGCTGTGTGAATCCCTTCAGATCGCCCAATCTAACTAACCTTTCCTATGGCTCATGGGCAGCCTCTCGTCCAATCAGCGCACTCGGATCCACCCCTTCGTCTGAGGAATCATCTAAGTGAGCAGACCCAAGCGCACCCGACGGCCTCTTCCCCTGCTACCCTCTAACAGGGAGCGTGCCCGTGCTGGCTATTCACAAATAAGGGATAGCACCCTCTGCTTGCACATGCGCCATTTCAGTGGGGAAGAATGTGAGTTTACTGGACGACCTGGGGGATTTCACACAGTGGGGCATCCGGAATCTTTATGCCCTGGAGGGATAGAACCATGCGGCCCTGGAACGCTATAGATTCCAGGGCTGTCGGACCCTGGGTTTTGGTCCACTTTAAGGCTTATTTTTCTTACCAATGTGTATTTGGAGCACAACAACCAAAATGCAGACTAAACGCACTGGAAAGTTTGTCCCCTTTGTTCACAGCAGTGATATCCTGTAACTGTAATGGAGAAACACTGACCAGTACCTGTTACATACAGTACCAATCTTTTCAGCTTGCCAAAAATGAATATATATGGTGTGCGGCACCTAAAGTTTGGCGGTACAGAGTGGCGCTCACTGGTGTTATAATCGGCAAAAGGTTTCAACAGACCGGCCATTACCTAGTGCCCCAATCCAAGCTGATTATTTAACAGAACCAATATATAAGTACTTCAAAGCAACCCGTGTACTTGCAATATGGCACACTTCAAAAATGAGACTCTCATGCAGGGGTGTGGTGCAGGGACATAGTAGAGACAGTGTGTATCCTGTAGAAAATCTTCATTATGCTCCAAATGAAGAATTCTGAACCTATTCACTGTGGTCCACGACCAGGTTCCAAATCATTTTAGTGGGCCATGATTGTCAAAAGGTTAAGCACCCCTGATTTATAGGGACATTCCAGGCATTTCCTTGCTTTCTGCTTTGGGGTGCCCCGCTATGTGGACCCCCCTGAGAATGCCGTACTCTCACCCCAGTGTATACGTGTACATAAATAGTGTAGAACACTGGGATTGGACGGCATCCCTTTGGCTGAACCCTTTGGGTGATGCATATCTGCTCAAGCAGGAAAGGTTCTAGGTAAATAGCACTCAGTGTGGGAAAGGAAAAATTCCACCCCCTCCAAGTCCTCACCCATTCTGTTCCATACTGCCATGTGCCATGCTGTGCCTCTTTCTTAGCAGCAGGCAGCCCCCCCTATGACCAATATGTGGGGGGGGGGGGTGAGGGGGCTGTCCTATGGCCTGCACCACTAACAAGGGCCCTGACCCACCTGCAGAAAACAGGATAGATGGGATAGAGGCATCCACTATTGCCTTGGCACCCAGGGAGGTCGCCCTGCTCACCCTTCCCTAGAAACAATCCTGTGCACAAGCCACTAGTGCAGGAGTGTGCATTAGACAGAAGGATGCCAGGGATGCAGTCATGACCCTTGCATGCACTGTGGGATTGCCAGGTGTTTATATTAGGTGAACCTGGGGATTTCACACTGCAGGGCATCCCAAATGAGGATGCATTGAGGAATGAGAATCGGCAGGACAGACTTTAGGGCTGGCCAACATGGGCTTTGTAAAATGTGTAGTACTAAGCACAGGGGGAAGGGGGCATCCAGATGATGCTGATGCCCCTGAGCATACCCCCAAATCCCAGTTTTGCTAATCTGGGCAACGCACCCAAGTGCGAAATCCAACACCATGACTGACATTGTTCAGGGTTGTTTCATTGGACTCTGGACCATGAGACTGCTGCTGGGCATTCTCAGGGCTAGTAAACGAAGGGTAGAAGTATACACCGGGGTGGGGGTTACTGGCAATTGAGATTCCCTGGGCTTAGTATTTTGCCTACCAAGACCTATATTCTTAAAAATTTTAGTTGCCATCTGACACTTCAAAGGGCTCAAATCTTCCTGAGGTTATGTTCTCTCCTCTCTTTCCCTCCTTCTCTGGTCTCTTTTTTTTTTCTGCAAACTTTCTAGCTATGATCTTTCTTTCTGTACGTCTCTACCTTTCTCCTGGTTCCTTTTCAAGGATAATCCTGCAGGTTTAGAACATTCCTGTGATAGAAGATCATTAAAACCCTTGGCCTTTGAGGATACACTCAGATTGGGGAACCACCCTAGAAGCTTGGACTTTTTAATCTAATTTTTTAAGAGTTAAAGCTGACCTAAAGTGTGTTGCTTTATCATTGATTGCTCTGTGTTTTTGGAATAATATGTGCATGTAGGATCCATAGGGGTAAAGGATTAACACACGTTGAGCAATAATAATTGAATAACTTACCAAAATCACTAATATTAAGAAATAATAGCGCGGTTATATTTCATCTTTAAAATTCTGCATTTACAATGCCCCCTCCTACTCTTTCTTAAATCTAAATATTAAAGCGCATTTTTGTTTTAATACCTATTTATTAAATTTGTTTCAGCAAGAGCTCCCCCTAGTGCCTTTATGTAGATTACGATGAAAGTAATTCATAAAGAGGAACGATTTCAGGTGGAACAGGGGGAGAAGTAAAATGGGATGCTCCACTGTGTGAAACCCTCCAGGAAAATCACCACCTCCTGATTCCTCAACTGTCATGGTTGGAGGCAGCTGTTCATGCCATTGGGAGTTGGAAAAGTTCTGCTAATAGTCAGATTTTTTCTGGTATGGTGGACATTTAGGTTTAGAGAAAAAGAGGAGGTTAGTATGGGGGGTTCTCCCTTAGGTATCAGCCAGGCGGGAAACCAGACACAAAACCACATTACTGGTATATCTGGGAAAGACTGTTGTGAGTTACGCTTTACAAAGCCACCAAGGCAATATATGTGAAAAAATGTAACATAAGTGTTTTTTGTATAATATGTGCCTAAAATTTGTAACATAAGTGTTTAGAATGTAGCATATGTGAAAAAAATTGAAGTGTACAGTTTGTCTATTGATGTATTCACATTATCTTCAATCACTTTGAAATAAACTTATTGTACCACACACAGCCAAAAGGATTTAACTTGGTGATCCAATAGCCCTGCCAAATACTCCCAAAACGGAGGCTTGGGGCGTTTCCCGCCTGGCTGATACCTAAGGGAGAACCCCCCATACTAACCTCCTCTTTTTCTCTAAACCTAACTTATACAATAGGGAGTAGGGGCAACTGGTTTGGGGCAACAAAGGACACTAGAGAAGAAGGGTGCTCCAGAACCCCCCGTTCTCTCTTCTCTCTCCCCCCTTTACTTACTATGGTGGACATTTACTAAAGTTGAAACATTTGTCCACATGTGTTGGCTATCTAAATGACTCTGCCATTACCTTAACACACATATGCTCAACCTGTGGCCCCCGCGGCCACATGTGGCCCTCTGAGCCCCTGACCTTCTGTGGGGAAAGTGGGAGGGGTACATAGAACTGCGGTGTAAAGGTTCAGAGGCTCAGTGAGGATGAGAGGTTGCAAGGAGATTGATACAGGAGGGGCCTGTTGCCAAACAGAGGTGACAGAGGAGGATTGGAGGAACATGATGACAGTGATAGTGCAACAGCACCTCTGGGTGACATCTCTAGCACTATAACAAAAGAGGTTTTCTACCTAATTGTACGTTTAGATTGGTTGAGTATTGGGAATACGGTTATGATTTGGGATTGATGAAGGGATGGGCTATAAATATGGGACCCATATATTTTGAAGAGGTAAGATAATCAGTAGGTATACTGGTAGCATGTGGAGATTGCTGTAATAGAGTGGTCAAAGGACCTACGAGTAAAAAAAATCTTTGGAGTTTGTGGACACAGTGGGTATCCAGATTGTTGTAGAAAATATTATTTATGCTATTTAAAATGAAAAATGTAAAATTATGAACCTATTCATTGTGAGCTGCGACCAAATTTCATCAGAGCTGATTAAGTGTGGTGTAGGCCCCTGGGCTCAAAATCTGGTGGAGGCCCCAGATACAGCAGTTTTTTTCTTTAGGTACTGATTGGTGGTTTTCTGGCACCCGCCCACTTACTGGAATGTCACATTGAGTCCCTTGTGCCACCCTTGTGCGGGTGCGTGCTGCTCGGGATCTCCTGCTTTGCCATTCTGGGTGGGGGAGGGTGTCACCCAGCTGGTCCAGCAGAAAACAGTTTCCTGCATTGAGCTGCCAGCGGCTGTGCTTGGTGGCTTATGTGCAGTGACAGCTCTGCACACACCCATCACTGTAGCGTTGCTGATGGTGGCTTTGCTGCTCTAGACTTTCCGTCCTGTGCTGTGGCAGCTTTAGCTGCAGGTTTGCAAAAACAAAAAACGGCTCGCCCAGGCATTCCCCCACTGCCGCCAATAGCTTTGTCAGCCCAGGTCCTCCTTAGTTGGTGGGGGCCCCCTTTGCAGGGCACATGGTGGAGGCCCCGGGGCACGTGCCCCTTGAACCCTACTCATAATCCGTCCCTGTTTAACATAATAAAATGTCTGTCACACACACACTTTAACATCAATAAAATTGGGCTGCAACATTTCACTACACACAACTAGACAATAATAATCTATGGCATAACTCTCACCATAACATACAATGTAACATGACCATATGCCTCAAACTTCTTTGTAGAAAACTATCTGTAAAGGGGGTTAAAATGTATGGATAGAAGAGGGGGGGGGGGGGGATAAAAAAATAAATGGAGAAGAAGGCAGACTGAATGTAATTCAACCAGAGAGCAGCGGTGGGCAGAGGTAAGGTGGGAATATGTGAGACATGGTGGGTAGAGGTGAGGTGAGTTTTCTGTTTTTAAAATGAAGAAATGTCTGAGACATGAATGTTTACAGTTTTACCTGATTTCTCTTTTGAAACCCTTGTAGCGGTGATGTTGCATAATAATCTGCATAATGGGCGGGGCAGTGCTGGGAGCACTTGCTAGGAGGAGGCTGGTTGGGAGGGAGGGAGGGGTTAGCTGGGCTTGACAGCCAGCTCTGAGAGTGCCATTCAAGCCATCAATACAGAGGGGAGTGGTCCGGACTAGCCGCTCAAGCTAGAATTGGTGGCCCACATTAGCAGGGTGGCACTAAAGGCACTCTGAGGAAATATATTTTCTCAGTCAGGGTACCAGGCTAAAAGAAGGCACATCATTGGAGGAATGCTTGACATGGTCAGATACTGTTTATTTTTTTTTTTACTTTTTGTTGAAAAATCCCTTTAATCGGTGCCTCACTTCCGGCTTTGTATCACTGCCCTCTAGTGCCCAGCCATTTGCACTTAAGACAAGCTCAGCTTTCCAACTTTCTTTGGGTGCTGGGAGCTGCAACTTATTGCAACATGGGTCCCATGTTGTGCATCCTTGCTATAGGGAAGTAGTGATAAATATTCCTTGCTATAGGGAAGTAGTGATAGAAACTGCACCTGGACCCATAAGGTGAGGGGGGCATTATTGTGGCTCCTCCACAATATATTTCAGATTTGTGCTTTCAGGTCATAATGTACAGCACCCTAAATCAGTCATGGGTATATTGAAACATAAAGGTAGCCCTGTATAGGAACCAGAAACAAAAACCATATAGGGAGGCACTCTCAACTCAAAAAAGTTATGCAAAAAAGATTTTATTAAATATCACAGATATAATCACTACACATAATCAGTACACATATTAAAACCCCTTAAAAACACATAGATAGACAATAACACACAAGACAAAGCAACATGAAGGTGTATTGGCGATGGGGAGAGTATCACCACACGTGTTGCCAATAAACATCTAACTATATATGTTTAATCATCAAACAGAGTGATCTAGCAGTGCAAATAAAACATGCAAATCCTGCCTATGATCCGGATCCTAAACGATATATCTATAAAGTGCAAGTGCAACCAATCAATGAATAAATTCAAAATGTATAATAAAAAAACAAAAGCAACATAATTCCTAACTATATAAACCTACCCATTACCAAAATATAAACATCCCATAATGAATACAATAAATAACCCCAAAATGATCCACTCATGTAGATCACAATGCTGATCCTGTCATTTAAATCACAAATAAATCACAATAAATAAGACCAAAATCTCATGACTGTAACAATGGCAAGTCTGCCCACCGCCTACCACACCAGGAGCCACGCGTTCCGTGGGCGCATCCCCCACTTCATCAGGCTGTATAGGAACCAGTTATTATGACATTGCAATGGTCATTCTGTATTTGGACACCCACAGGAAAGTGTTATGACACAGCACTATGCTATGTCCAATAGTTTCCTTCTGCGACTTGAGATTATTAGAGTATTGAATAAGATATAATGCCTGTTCATAAGTATAATAAACACTAAGAGGCCGATTCATTAATAGCGCCAGGTAGCGACAGATGAGCGACTGTAGCGTGATTTTTACAGCGCCAGCCAGTATTCGCTGTGCTTGGCCGGCGTTTGCTTGATAACAGCGACTCAGTCGGTGTGCGGTAATGTTGAATACGGGCTTAGGGGTCGCTGTTTCACAGGTTCAGCGTTGTATGTGAGCGCCTGACAACGAATGGCCAGAGCGAACGGCTTGCTTCATAAAAAATCACGCCCCGAATTTGCTGGCGCTGTCCATTCCTTGTTTAAACCCCAGTGCGCTGGCGGCGATGGGTGTTAACTAGTTTTTAACCCCGAAACAACCATATTTTTGGATTGTAACATTATACATGTTTTTTGAATCATTTTGTAATATGAATACATTAATATCAGACCTGTAAGATCAATTCTGCACAAATTTTTTTTTTAAATTTTTTTTACTTAAAAAAAAAAACCAACATTGCAGAAGTGGTCTCAGAATTTTTGACATTAAAAAAAAAAAAAAATTATTACCAATTAATTATGATTAATTAAACATTGCTCCATTGAAATGCATTGGACAATGCCAGGGAGCGACAGGTCATACCTGGCGCTGTGAGGGAATTTGCAGCGGCGCTGTTCGTTCCAGGTGGCTTCATGATGAATCCCGCGCTAGCCGTTGCTCTCGCCGGCGCTAGCCTCATTTAGCGTGATAAATGCGTCATTGTGACCGCCGCCGGGCGTACTTGAGTCGGTAGCCGCCGATAGCTGGCGGTACCTGGCGCTCGTCAGACACTACCTGGCGCTAGCCCGTGATAAATAAGGCCAAAAGGTAGCTGTATGGGAACTGTGACATCACAATGCCTATGTATTTAGTACAACACACATAGTCATCCCTGGATCAGTGTTATCTAACAGCACTTTGCTATTTCCATTAGCACCCCTCCTATGTAGGAGTTTGTATAATGTAGCACTATTAGGGTAATGACTAGGTCATTGCTATTTTCACCAATCCCCCTCTGTAGGTATTTTTTTCTAATGTAGCTATGACTAATGACTAATGAAGCTCTGATGTATAGAAACAGGTCACTATGACACAGCAATGACCACTCTGTATTTAGTACAATACACCTGGTCATCTCTAGATCAGTGTTATGTCACAACGCTGTGAAATCTTGACTATTTCACTGTTGTTATAATGAAGCCATAACGACTAGGGTAATGGCTATATTATAATGCTCAGTCATGAGTATATTAAATCATAAAGGTAGCCATGTATAGGAACAAGTCATTATGACATACAAGGTTCATTATGCATT
The DNA here is from genome assembly GCA_027917425.1 of Gastrophryne carolinensis. Taxonomy (NCBI): domain Eukaryota; kingdom Metazoa; phylum Chordata; class Amphibia; order Anura; family Microhylidae; genus Gastrophryne; species Gastrophryne carolinensis. The sequence continues at coordinate 136,126,652 of CM051241.1, read as the reverse complement.
TGGACACCCAGTACACCTGGCCATCTCTGGATAAATGTTATGTCACAGCACTGTGCTATCTCTACTAGCCCCCCATGTACTGTGTCACAGTGTCAGTGGTGTGCTTAACCAAAATGCAAACCATGCAAATGCTTTGGGCCCCCCACCTGCCAGGGGCCCCCCAGAGGCAAGGTCAGAGCAGTGGCAACTTTTTGTTTAAAAAAATAAATAATGGCACTAGACGAGAGGGTGGCCTGTGTTGAGTGAGGTGGGCAGTATAACACAATGCAGAGTGTGCAGCAGATAGGAAGCCACTGTACACTAATGTGAGCCGGCTGCTGCAGAATCAGTGCTCAGCTCCATTCAGTGACATCACAGCACCTGGCGAGCTGAATGGTACAGAGCGGCCACTGGTTGCATCCCCGCTCACTTCTCACAAATGGCTGCCCCAGGTATGAGTCTAGCTAAAAGTGTAGCAAGGCCGTGACCTGCTCATGCGTCATTGTAACAAGATTAGGTGAGTGGGTGCAGCGATTTGATGGGGTGTCACACAGTGGGGCATCCTAGTTTGGGATTCCACAAGGAGTAGAAATTGGATGCCCATATGGGCAAGTCCCAAACAATTCCATATGACATGCAGATGCCTCTCTGTGTGAAACTCTCTAGGTTTGCTCTCGCTCCGCACGCCGCAACTACAAGGTGAGTCTTTGATTAGGGCCTCCAGACACAACTTTGCATGGGGCCCCAGAAATAATAAGCCTGCCCCTGCTCAGTGTCATGCTACATCAATATGTTACCTCCTTTTATTAAAGTGGACCAAAACCAAGGATTTTGACTATCCTGGGTTTTAGTCCTTCCCCGGGTGCTTTGCTGTGTGAAACCCCCCAGGTCGCCAAAATCAACTCACCTCTTCCCAGTCCTATGGCGCATGAATGGCTGCTGGTCCAGTCAGCGTGCTGATGCCTGCATCCCCCTCTACCCTCTAGCATGGAGTGTGCCTGCGGGGATGCGGCTGCGTCTCGTGCACGCGCCATCGGACCGGGAAAAAGGTAATCGTATAGGGGAATCCTGGGGGGTTTCACATAACATCCCGATTTTGGATGCCCTGGGGGAGGGAATCTATAAGACTCCCAGGCCGATCGCTGTGGGTTTTGGTCCACTTTAAGTATGACTATTAAGATAATGACTTTAATATAATACATGGCCATGGGTATACTATACAGAAAAAGGTCACTGAGACATAACAATGGTCATTGTATATTTAGTACAGTACATATGTCTATCACTGACTGTTATGTCAAATCAACATGCTACCTTTACTAATCTACATCTGGCGGTGTCATTTATTATGTAGCCATGACTATTAATATAACAATTTTAATATAATGCCTGGCCATGGGTATACTAAACGCAAAGGTGTCTCTATATAGGAACATGTCACTGTGACATACCAATTGTCATTCTATGTTTAGTACAGTAGACATGTCTATCACTGACTCAGAGTTAGGTCTCAGCACTATGTTACATTATCTTCACTAGCTAATCTGGGGGGGCGTTATAATGTATCAATGACTATTAGGGCAATGTTATCATACCTGGTCATGGGTGTGATGAAACAGCTCCTTTCTTACCCCTTTAGAAGAAAACAGGTGATCACAATGGTCATTCTATCTTCACTACACCTCTCTAGTATGTGTAATAAAGTAGCTGTGGTTATTGGGGTAAAATAAGTGCAGTATGCAGTGTTCTTCTGCTTGCATTGTTGCCCCATGTGGGGTGACAGGGTGCCCGGAGCCCCTCGTGTGCTCACCCAGCCTGAGCAGCAATGCTCAGCACACTCACTGTAATAATCATCTTTAATTCTCTATCCAAGCAGAATGGGAGCCATAATAATGAGCGCATCTAGACACAGTGTTTACTGAGCCTGCCGAGCCCCGGAGAAGCCTCCTCTCACCGACCGGAGACCTACCTCACCATTGCCCTGCCAGCCTCTCCTGCCTGGGGGTAAGTGGCTGCTGTGGCCTCCATGACTTACCTGTGAGCTAACCTTCCCACCTAGGCTGAGCCCCTCATTACGCACTGCAGACCATTCCCTTTCTATCAGAAGCTAGAGTACATTATAACATTGTATGATAATATCTTACAATAATGATATATATATATATATATATATATATATATATATATATATATATATATATATAAAAATGTATATCCCATTATTGTAAGATATTATCATACAATGTTATAATGTACTCTAGCCAATCTATAGCGGCGCTTAGCCCATTCATTCAGTTTCCGGTAATAAAACCCCAGTACCCCGATACCGGTAATTATTATTATTTATTTATTTATTAATTATTATAATTATTCTCTGAGTGGTCAGCAATTCCCCTCTGCCCCAGTTCTCCCGGGAAACCCCCATGGGTTGTAAATGCGTCTTGTACTGTATTCTACGTATTGTATTGTATTATATGTGCGTTGTTTATGAACAAAAATAATTGTAGTGATATATATATGCGATATATATGCGATTTGTTTGTGTTGTATGTTCCTATATAGTAAACATATAATAAAATAAGTACATAAACAGATAAAATCACGATTGTAAAATAACAAGGACATACCAAGAAAGATAAAAAATAACTATGTATATATCTCGATATGTAATCTCAAACATAATAACCAGCCTAAAACAAATAACATCATGGTTGTGGTATATAGCAAACATGCATTTAAAATACCTAGTGCATGATGAAACATTCTCTCTCTCTGTATATATATATATATATATATATATATATATATATATATATATATACATATATATATTACATATTTGTTAAAAATAAAAAGCATAAAAAACTGAGATAAAAACATAAGTATATAAAAATAGAAATCATGCTGATAAATGTTAAATTATTAAAATCATATCTAGACACTATACATACAAATTCGTCATGCTCAAAAATGTATTTTACTGAAAGAGTAGTAGATCCTTGGAACAAACTCCCAGCAGAGGTGGTGAGAAAATCAACAGTAAATGAATGTAAACATGCCTGGGATAATGAGTGCAAATACACAGAATTGATGGACCATGAGATCTCCGTCTGCCGTCAGCTCTCTGTTTCTATGTTATGTACTAAAATCCCGTTATGTATATATAAAAAAAAAATCATCTTATTAAGGTCCATTATGTAATAAACGCAGACAGATAATGGAAAGAAAAACAAACAGAAAGATAATACATAAATATATTGAGTATAATGAGACCATAATTCACCTACAAATAAAATCATAATAAATGTAAATAAAATAATATATATATAATACAACCAACATTAATAAACACCTTATATTAAATATTTATCCATAATAAAAATTCATCCACATATGTAAATATAATAGATACGCATAAATGCAATTAAAGAATACACGTATGATTGACACACATTTGCAAATAATATTAGCTAGAACAAAAACTACATGCATGCAAAGCAAATTCTATATTAAAAAATACTAAAAAATATATTTAGTAATCATTTATTTATAATAAAAAGCCGAAAATATATGTTTAAACACAATTTAATTATGAGATAATAAAGCTAAATAAAATAATAATAATTATGATTCAATATTTTATATAAATTAAGCAACACAAATTATTGCTATAATTCTATGGATATATATATATATATATATATATATATATATATATGAATTCATCTGTTTCTATTTATTTATCATACTACCTATTTATTTATTTATTTTTTTTTAATGTTTTATTTAATTTTTACATTTTATTTTAATACAGGGAGCTGAACAGTGGCCCAGTGTGCTGGAGCCATGAGCTGGCTCCCCTGGGGGTGATGGAGGCAAACCACAGCAAGCCGACAGTCACGTCCTGGATGTTCAGGATGCACTTTAGCTCGACTTGACAAGCCGGAGTTCGATCTACAATTGTATGTGAAAGCGCAGCGAGCGGAAAAGCCCAACGACCCCCCTTCATTAAGCCGCACTCTCCTTCAGCCAAATAACAAGATCCCTCATTTCTGGGCAGCTCTGGATGGAAGAACTCTTTTTTTATAGAAATCCTCTGTATATATTTAAATGTGCCTCCTCCCCCATTTCCCTTTATCAGCTCACCCTTATCATTTTTTATTTTAAAATGCTGGCGATCCAACAAAAAGGGATTTACACAGATGCCCTGACCCTTCTAATTGGATTAGATTTGAAGTGACTTCATCCAAAAATTAAATAAGCCAGGGCCAGAGTGACAGCTGCCAAGTGGGCTCCTCTAGGGCTGATCATGAAATAGATAATATGGAGAAAAGCTTCCCAGTTGTCATCCAGGACCACCAAATGCAAGGCTGAACCAGTGTCAGCCAAGGGGCAGCAAACAGCAACATGCAAGGGTGCACCTGTAATGAGGCCAGGTGAGGCAGCAACATTTAGAGGGTGTAGTAATCACTGGGCCCATTTCTTTGTTTTTGTTTTTTTGGGTGATTCACCGTTTGTGGGGGAACCACTGCATGCCATCATGTTGTTTTTTTCTTTTAATACCTTCAATCATTGGTATCATAAGTGGCTCAGCTGCCCCTCCCCTGCTGAGCCAATAACAAATAAAAAAAAAACAACATGACAAAGGGGACCAATCATATTTGCTATACAGATAGTTTGCTATCTGATAATGCGAGGTGCCTTTCTTTTGTTCGTCTCTGACTGTAGAGAGGCACACTTCACCCCTGGCAATATGGCACCCATTCCGGGGGCGGGGGGATCTGACAAACTGAATGACCACTGGCCAACTCCATTTCCATTTCAAAATTTACATATAGATTGCCCAGAAGTGTGAGATTCGGGCTCTGATCTGCAGTTCAAGGAGTGATGGGGAAGAAGTTGGGCAAATGCTGGGAGAGGCCTAGTCCCAGTATTGTGTCCTCAGGGGTGAACCTAGCCTCACTGCTGCCTGAGGCCAACTATAGAACCCCCCAGGGTGTGCACTCAGCCACCTATCTTCTTTCTATGATGGGAAATAGGCCACCAATAGTTGACATGACAGCAGAAAGCGACACTCCATGATCTCTACTTAACCACTAAAAAATACATAAGTAAAAAAAAAACACAGGTCCGACGATTGCTGCCCCACATGGCCTCATTACAGGTGCACCCATGTGTGTCCTAGTGTGGTTGTAATAGTAATATTAGTTACTTAGGAACACATGGAATTTTTCCTCTGCATTTTGCCATCCATGCACTTGTGAACAATACGCTTCCATGATCACACCAGTGAATAAACACTATATTAGTGACCACACACAAGTGAATTACACACAGAGGCTGATTCATCATTAGCTGTCGTCTGTAGCAGCATTTTCAGAGCGCCCGCTAGTAGTCGCAGTGCTCGGCCATGGGTCGCTACTTTATAGCGACTCAGTCGCTGTTCAGTAATGCTGAATACATTGTGAGGAGTCGCTATTTGACCAGTACAGCGCTGTATGGGAGCGCATGGTAGCGACTGCTCATATCGACCGACTCACAACATATTCAGCAAAAAAACAGCCTCACAAATCTCTGGCGCTGAAAAATACTTGTTTGAAGCCCAGAGCGCAGGAGGCGGTGTGTTTAAAGTCTGTTTTCAAGCATCTATCAACTAGTAACAAAGCGAAAACATATGGAATTACATTGTAGCAACATGGTAACATGAACACTTTAATGCCAGACCTGTAATGTCATTTCTGAAGAAATATTTGAAAAATGTAAAAAAAATTAGAAAAAAACTGCTTTTTCAATGCCAGAAGAGGTCACAGAATTATTTGTGATTTTTGGGAAAAAAAAAAATCTGTTTAAAGTGAAGAAAAGGTTCGTCCATTGAAATGTATGGGGGAGCGACAGGTAGCGAGAGGTCATACCTGGCGCTGTGCAAGGCTGAACGCTGGCGCTATTCGCAGAGGCTTTGAAAATGATGAATCAGATGCTACATGCCGCTATCCCAGTCGCTAAACAGATTCTGCTTGATAAATGTGGACTAGCGTGCCATGTCTGGCGTTCACCAGTCGCTATCTGTCGCTACCTCTCATTAACCCGGCGCTACCTGACGCTATCCCTTCTTAAATAACCCCCTCAATGGACATGCCAGTAAATAAACACCATAGCTGTGATTACACATGAGGGAATAACACATTAGGGGTCAGTGAAGTGCACATGTGCCGGGAGCGATCTGCAGCCCTTATACTCCTCAGGGAGCAATTGGGTGTTAGGTGCCTTGCTCAAGAGCACTTTAGTTATGTCCCATCTCCAGGAATCAAACCTACAACCCTCCAGTCACATGGCTGCTTTGCCTACCTCTAGGCCAAGCATTTTTTTCACATATGGCCACTGGATCACTTCAGATTTAATATAATCCAGGGCTGTTCACATTCTCCAACCTAAATGGTTTCATGTTGTTTCATCCTAATCTCATCCTACAGATTCCATCTTTAATCTGGCACCTGTCTTCCAATTGTACTCTGCTTACCTCTGTCTACTTTACTGACTTCCAGTGTCCATCGTCTTATAGCATTTGCATCAAACACTTTGGGGGTTAACTGATTTTTGCAATCTGAGAGTCAGAGGGAGTCAGAGGGAGGTTCTGAAAAGCTTCCCTAACCCAAGGCACAATGAAGTCACATCAAATTGTTTTCTTTAAAAAACAAAATCCCCTGCACTTGTGATGGGTCACATCTATAGGCGACTTGCAGATTTTATTTTTGAAGTTTGGAAATAACAGCAGCCTATGTGAATTCAGCAAAGCTGTATTGGAATCCTCATAGGCTGCTGTTATTTCCAAACGTTGCACCTCTCTCCCATCACAGGTGCACAGGAGATGGGGAGGCCGATTCATCAATAGCGCCAGGTAGCGACAGATGAGCGACTGTAGCGTGATTTTTTCAGCGCCAGCCAGTATTCGCTGTGCTTGGCTGGCATTAGCTTGATGACAGCGACTCAGTCGGTGTGCGGTAATGTTGAATACGGGCTGGGGGGTCGCTGTTTCACAGGTTCAGCGTTGTATGTGAGCGCCTGACAACGAATGGCCAGAGCGAACGGCTAGCTTCATATTCATCAACAAATCACGCTCCGAATGTGCTGTCGCTGTCCATTCCTTGTTTAAACCCCAGAGCGCTGGCGGCGATGTGTATTAACTAGTTTTTAACCCCTAAACAACCATATTTTTTGAATGTAACATTATACATGTTTTAGAATCATTTTGTAATATGAATACATTAATCTCAGACCTGTTAGATCAATTCTGCACATATTTTTTTTTTTTTTACTTAAAAATAAATCCTAACATTGCAGAAGTGTTCTCCGATTTTTTGACATTAAAAAAAAAAAAAAAAAAATTAATGCCAATTAATTATGATTAATTATAGATTGCTCCATTGAAATGCATTGGACATCGCCAGGGAGCGACAGCTCATACCTGGCGCTGTGAGGGAATTTGCAGCGGCGCTGTTCGGTCCAGGCGGCTTCATGATGAATGCCACGCTAGCCGTCGCTCTCGCCGGCGCTAGCCTCATTTTGCTTGATAAATGCGTCATTGTGACTGCCGCCGGGCGTACTTGAGTCGGTAGTCGCCGTTAGCTGCCGCTACCTGGCGCTCGTCAGACACTACCTGGCGCTATCGCTTGATGAATAAGGGCCTTAGATTTTTAAAATGTTGACTTTACTTTAATTGTATTCAGAGTGAGGGCTAATGCTGAAAATAACCTAAATAACCCCCCCTCTAGAATCTAAAATCTTCTAGGGAAAAGCAGACACTATAAAATATTCATAGCAAACATTAAATCATTTATCTTATATGCATTTATAAAGTGAATACAATTGAAATCAGGGCACATTCCCATTATTAGTCAGTAATAATATAATATAAACTGTGCTAAATATATCCATATATATACAATACATGTTTTTATTTTAATATTCATCTAGCATCTTCCTGGGGGAATTTTGAGCCTCTAGAGAGGAGAGGCAATGAGAAGCTCCTTTCACTCAGCACAAGTGCAAAAAAAAAAAGAAAAAAAGCTAAATCTGTTGCACCTGCGGCAGAGAAGTGCGAAAGGGGAGGTGCAAATCATTTTCAATGGGTAAATTTTCATTTTACAAGCTTGAAAAAAGCAGCAGCCTATGGGAAATTTAAACATCTTTGTTTCCCTTTCCTCGGTTAGAATAATCTGCACTTCACCTGTACAATTTCCCATCACAGGGGCATGAGAGTTTTTTTTTTTTTTGGAGTAAGGGAAAGTCTCTAAGTAGCTTACATTGCCTCTTAAACTGAAACAGAAAATAATTTATTAAACCCCGCCCCCAAGTAAAAATATAACCCTATCATATATTTTGTATAAATGGATTTAATATTTATTGAATGTTAAAATATGTACTGTATATCAGACTATTTTTGTAAATGCCAATTATAAGTCTAACCTACATGCTAATTTGAAATTCAAAATATAATAGTTTTGTATCAAATATTTAAAAAAAAGAATAAATAGAAGACGGTTTTCACGATCAACTCACCTTCATGCCGGTCCCGCGGCGTCTGGAGGTGGCGCGGGCTCCGGCGCTTGTCTGCTTCCGTCCCCGCTTGGCGGCCGCGTCTCCGACAGGCGGCGTCAGACCGAGCAGGGACGAGCAGACACGCCCCTGCTCCTCCCTGCCTCTCAGTGACAGCGCGCGCGCGCGCGCGAGCGCGGCTGTCTTATAACCTCCCGCGGTGCCGCAGACAGTGTGCCTGCCGGAGGCTGAATTATGGTGGGCCTATGAACCCTAGTTTTTTTTTTTGTTTCAATATTTTATTAAAGTTTTGGGTTTTCAACATTACAGGTATTTGGAGCTTATGCATTATATTGCCATCCCGCGCAGGGGAGGTGAAAGAAAAAGCTAACATTCTAAATTGCATAAGATTATACATATATCACGTTGATGTTTTAATAATTTACAATGCATACAAAACGAGGAAGCAAATGACAACGTAAAGAACATTCAACGTCTTCGCGCAACCCACTTGACCTGAGACATGTTTATACCCACTCCGGGGCCATGCAGGTCGGGGGGGCTCCGCCCTCCACGATCCGCACCACCCCAAGCGAGCCCACAGGATTTGCAGACTTGGTCAAGCGCGTTGACGGGAAAGGGTTAATGAAAGCCTTTTGGGATCGTAGTCTAAAGAGAGGAGAAACAAAAAACTGGTCGGGGGGGGGAAGTTGGAGGGAGGAGGGGAGGTCGGGGGGGGGGGGGAAGGGTCAAGGGGCTCCCGCACTCCACCAGCCAACATGCATGGTTGCTACAACCTCCATGGGGGTTCGCCAGGCCAGGCAAATCTCATCCAGGGTTCCCATATCGAAAGGAATTTGTCATGGGTGTCGGTCAGAATACTAGATAGCCTTTCGTTGATGAGGAACCCGTTCATTCTGGCCGACACCTCAGATATTGGGGTAAATTGCTTTTTCCAGGCTCTGGCTATGGCCTGTTTAGCTGCCAGGAGAAGGTAGACAAAAAGTCTGTGCTGTTTGCCAGTGAGCTCCTGGGGCTTGCAGTGCAGGGAGCCCTAGTTTTTTAAGGTGGACCAATGGTCCTACCTTCTGGGCGGAACGGGCAATCAGTCTCAATTGGGCAATCAGCCCATGGAACACAGCCGCACCAATCACATCCCTCTCGCCCGCCAATCATGTCAGCCCCCATCAAATAAAGGTGTTTCCCTCACACTGTTCCTTGCCCGTGATAGCGTGCTGCTGGGTGTGATTATCTGTATCTGAACTTTCCCGTTATTGTTCTTGCTGTGTATTGACCCTCCCGTGATTGCTGCCTGGACCGGCTATTGCCTGTTTCTGACTACGATTTGCCTGCTCCCTTGTACTGTGTACCCGTGACCTCCGGCTTGACCCTTGGCTCGACTTTGACTACTCTTCCGTCTCATCCTTTGGTGCCGCGCTTCTGGACTGATCTCCCGTGTATGACCCCTGCTTGCCCAGTCTCGTTCCTGGTTTATCCGCCTTCCTCCCCGTAAGTCTGCATCCTTTGTGCTACCAAGTCCTGGGAGCAACCGTGCCCGGTGAGGCGTATAAAGCGTCCCGGCAGATGGGGGCTTGACTATAGGTGAACCTAGCAGCGGAGATTGGGGGTTGCGGACTTACTCAGAAGGCGGATGTCCCACGGGACCTGACAGCGGTTATGTTTTATTTTATAAAAAATAATGTCTCTGCCATGCTTACTTTGCAATAGTGTGTGCAACATAGTATATATATATATATATATATATGCAAAATAAACATGTAAATAAACATGTAAAATATATATTTTGGTACCAATATATTAAACATACATGGTTAGGAATATTTTCTTAAACGGACCAAAACCCACTGAACCCATGAAATACATTTGGCCAAATAACCTGCCAATATCTCCTTCTTATAGTTTAGAGCTATATGGATATATTTGCTTTTCAAATTGTCCTGAAACAATGGCTGGCCCTCAGCGTGAGATGGAAGACAATCAGTCATTGCATTGATGTGGCAGTTACATCATTGCCACACACAACAGTGTTCAGTTCATAGGGGGAGCAAGTCAGGGGTTGCTTTCATTTAAAAGGAGCTATCCAGACAAAATGTAAATATCATGATACAGCAGCTTACCTAGTTATACATGGCACCAACTTCTGGAACTCCCCCTGATTCCCCTTGCAGTAGACCACCAATCATAGTGCTTGACTGGTGGTTTATAACTCTGCTCCCTGTGGCCATCTGTGTATTTCAGCATTGTGATTAGGTGTCAAAGTATGATGATATAAACATGCTGTCTGCTATTGTACTGGAGAACGGCCACGTCGAGTGGCAGGAAAACATTAGGAGCGTTAGAGCTATGTGATTATATGGTCCATACAATATGGTCCATATACAGGTGCCTGGGCAGTCCATTTAAGTATTGTACTAAAAATAAATATGATAACAATTTCGGTATAACGAAGCTGAGGTTTTTGGCCTGGATTTGGCTATACGAGTGGTCCTCGAGTGAGCACAGCCGCATTAGTTCTTACAATACAGACTAGATGTTACACCATTATCACTGACATTCATTAGCACTTACAAAGAGGGTTGTGTCTGGGAGTTCACTTTCTTTAAACCTCTAGTACGATGCAGAGGAAATTCCACTTGCTTGCTATTGAAACTGCTTCTCCTAACTGGGCATTGGAAATAAGAGACTGAGAACTCTCTTCCTAAATATAACACTTGCTCCATCATCAAGAACAGGGGGTTCCCAACCACTGGTATGGGTGCCACTTGTTCTTCGAGATCCTATCCGGTGGTACTCAGCCAGGTTCCAAAGCCTGATTTGCTCCATTAGTACAAAAGTGCTCCAGAATGTTATGAGAACGATATATGTGCATGCTGTGCTTTTTATACACAATAGAAGGTTAGTTTGTGTGTTTAAGCAGGAGTTAGAAAAAGGTAAGTGAATTTTAATGTGCAGCAATCTAAATTGCCCTGGGGAGGGAGGCATTTGAGCACTGTTTGTTGTGTTGGTCTGATTTAAGTAATTTTTGACTGTTGGTCTGCTTTAATATAGATATACACTTAAACCACAAGAGATTCCCCATCTCAATTCACAAAGAGAAATCTCAGTCCAGCATTGGACCGGGGAACAATCACCCTGTGGCCATTGAAGTCAAGAATGCCCTTGAGGGACCCTAGGGGCTAACAGCCTCAGCATCAGCACCCGGTTGATTGAGGGCCAACAACTCAAACGTTCAGCTTTTCTTGGTCCTGTAAACAGCCTCAGAGTTCATCTGATACCTGTGATATTAATTAATTAATTAATTAATTAATTAAGCGATTTGACAGGAGCAGCAGGTAATGCTGGATGTTTCTAGCCTGGGCCTCAAAGTCAGTTCTACTAATGGGCCTAAGACACACAAGTCAGACACTGCCTCGATCAAATGAAAAGACCCTCAATTCATAGGAGACCTCATGACCAAATGAAAATACCACCTTAAACTAGCAGAGTGCACAACCATAAAGTTTTGTAGGCAAAAATGGGTGGAGGGTCATTGCACTTGGAGTAACTGACATACCAGGTCATGGCCTAGGGGCTCACACTGCATCCCTACAACCAGCAGAGGTGATAGGTCTCCTTAATTACAGCCACTGCACCTCAAACCACACGGGATGCCAATGATTGACAGTCTGTCAAGAGAATGATTAACTTTAATTAATTGAGATGCCTTTAGGATGTATTTATTGAACAGTTTATTTCCAAAAGGGGATATTTTATAGGACTTAATATCTTCCTGTATTCTATGACTTCTATGCTAAGGCCATTCAGAGATAGATGGATACCGTTCCTGGCTATGTGGTTAATGGGAGGCGTTAGATGACTACATATTAACATTTCTTGTACACACAGGATTAGCACACAGGCTGTACACAATGACAGGTGACTGACTGCACTGGAATGTATGACTGAATCACAATTACTGTAAGTCTTCCTGAAAGCAGACACCAAGGGCCAAAGGTTAGTTTGCCCCTGACACTGAAGGGTTAAAACCTCTAGCTGACCTTCTTAGGAAACCTAAAGTTTGTTTAGCATCCACCCTATTTGAATAACTTTTAAATAACCCTGTTTATTGTCCTCTTTCCAACTTTCTGTCTTTTCAGATTTTCAATGATGGCATGGCGTCAAACTTGTGGGCACCAATGGGAAATTAATGTGTGAACCCAACTCACCAAGACTCTACAGACCAAAAAAAAAAAACAGAGAGAGACACCCTCTCCTCCTTCTGATCAGATCCTTTTTACCATTCACTTCCAGGCATTTATTGTGTGTTTATTTCCTTCTCTTCTCCTTTGACCATAACTGCCTTTTCAAGCTACGCCCATTCTTTAACATATATAGGAGGTTTGCCCTGGGGCAGCAATAGATTTAATGCAATCATAAAACTGTATGTGTTGAGATTAGTCTCTTGGATGTCCAGGCTTCAATATTTAATAGCCAGTTGTGCTTTCATTGGTTCACTATTCTGATTAAGCATCTGTCCCAAAATTAGTGCTTGGGCCGCTATAGATGCAGAAAATGTGTCTAGAATCTGAATCTTATTAGAGCATATACCAAATATTGGGTTGTTTTTTCTGAAAAATGCTTGTTTTCTTTCTTATATAGCCTGTAGTGGTCAAGCTCGTAAGACAAGAGAAGGTACGTTAAGAAGTTGGACCTGACCCAGCTTTATGGTTCCTCCCACTGGATTATGGTCCACTAGATTATGGTAATATAGGCCATCAATAGGAACATGAGGTTGATCCATTGAAGAGCTGCCTTGATCAATTTCCTTTTATTGCTACTCTTGGTGAACCCTAAGCCTAAGCAGTTTCTTGCATGAAGTCTGGGGACCCTGTTGCCACCCAAAGTATAGATTGTCTTTGTGGAGGGAACATTGTGTAGGGTCTGTGTAATTGCACTTAAGTTTTGAGGTATGACAGGAATGGTTGTAGGTAACAGTGTTTTTTAATAGACGGAAATTTGTAAAAAACTAAAGTATTTTGTGTGTGGCAGTAGGAACAGGGAGCTGCAAAGAGCTGCATACATAAGTGTCCATGAAGGTTCTCAATAATCAAGATCCTGGTATGACTGTAGTAGTCCAGGAAACTGTGCTTACTTTATTTTCCTTGAAGGCATTTTTCTAGACATCTGACATGCTCTAGTTATAATAACCGCATGCTCGATGCTGTAAAAAATACATTAGGTTGCTTTGATTTACTTCTTATATCTATGTGTATAAAAGAGCCAATAGGAGACATGGTAGACATTGCTAGAGGTTGAGTAATGTACACTGTTGCTTTGTGTGTTCTGTGTAGGTCTTCACTACGTTAAGGTCTTCACTCAGTAAAAAGAAAAAAGAAAAAGCGTATTTCTGATATGCCATCCAACTATAAGAGTTTTTGCGTCACCCTCCAAATTTCACATCTTTCATACCTTAGTTTGTAATACACTAAAATTGTTGCACTTTGTGACCCAGTTCCTCTTTCTATCATTGGACGGTAGAGGAACCAGTAGAAGTCATGCGCATGGAAGTAGTCTTTGGACCTTGCAGGTTTCAGCTAATTTTCATACCTCTGCATCCTCCCTATTCTCTTCAGCAGGTGAGAAGTGGGTGGCTCAGTAATCGTCTTTGCACCACTGTTCAATAATGGTCATACAAGAAACCAGGGCCATAGAGAAAACCAGGGCCTTCTACAGTATGGTGAAAAGACTGTGGGCCTGATTTATCAAGAACTTCTGCCAGATTACGCCACATAGGTGCAAATAAGAGTAGTGAACCCCCCCCCATCCATTTTGGAATGGTTACAATAAGTGCAAAGCATTACAAGGATGAAACTAGCCCTTGAAAGGGAATGAAAGTGGGGCTCAGAAATATACCACAAAGTGGGGTAGCCTCACAGACTACACCAGAATTTAGGGATATCTTAGACATATAGTTGGGTAAGGGTGTTTCCCGGCAACAAGGCATTGAGTGGAGTCTTGGTTCAGGCTAATAGTTGCTCTCTATGGACGAGGGTGGGTAACCCCTTCTCCTCCCTCTGCTCTCCTGACTTTTCCACCTACCCCGAGGCCTGTTCTGCAGTGTTTTCTCCAAATTCAAAGCAATTTCCCTCTCTCATTTTTTTGCACACATGCATAGGTGCACCACCTTGAATCAACCCTTATATTATCTTTTCTGTTCTTTCCACTTTATCTTTCCTTCTCTTTTTCACATTTCTATACTGTTCTTAGTATTCATGTGGAAGTTGGTAAATTGATACCTGAGTTCATTGACAGAGGGAAAGCATGCCTATTACGTATTAAGACTTGAATTGTACAATACAATGTGGTCTGACTCTCAGAAGGATGTCCTTCGATAACTTGAAACCCTGTCTACTGTGTCCTTGTAGGAAGGGTGGCAGCCACTCACACCAATTTATAACTGACCTGGGAGGTACATATGAGCAGGGCAATATCTATTGCATTGTATGCCCCAAAGGGGGCTCTCGGAGATTAGAGTTGGGACTGCACCTCAAAGAGGCACCTTGGTGCTTGGTGGTGCAGCTTTATCATACTTCTGCAGATGTGTGTGGACCAAGTCCTCTGATTTGAACCAGATTTAGACACATATTATAGGCTTGGCTGCAAGCTAACAGGGTTGAGTTCTGTGGCCCCTTTAAGACTACTGTGTTTTTGCATTTTCCACTTTTCTGTATATATGAAAAATGTAATAAAAATATATTGCACAACCATATTCCCCCCCTACCTGTTATGTAATTTCATGCCCCTGCTCATGACCCCTCTACCACCAATCCCCCTGCCCCCCATTCCTTCGTAAACACAGGTTTTCATAACTCGGTATAGAATCGACCTCAAATCCCAATCAGTAGCACCTAGATCCACATTTGGAGCATAACTATACCTAAACATGGGACTGGGTGACAATATATTCGTATATATAGTATTCAGCTATATAGTATAGTATTCCTATGAGGCCTCGTCAAGGCTCAATATCCCCTTAGAGCAGCTACTGAATTCACCTCCCAATTCAACGTGTAGTCATTTACAGAAATGATCTCATAATATCATTGTTAAACGTTAAAAGTGGCTTAGTTTTGATGTCTGTATTATGTTTAGGTATTCGATGTACCCCCTTTTTTCTTCTTGTTGTATTGTATTCTCTGAAAATCAATAAACCTTGATTATACTAAAATATATTGCACCAATAAGATAAGTGCAAAATATAATTTATAATATTTATTTTTTTTTGCTGTACTGCTAATGGTTTAGCAAATGTGCTTCTTATAGTGCAGCAACATGAACATGTCAGTGTACAAAAAAATATATGAATGATATATTGCACCACTCTAATTTCCATCAAGGTGGCGTAATCTGATAAATCAGGTCCTATGTTCCCCTCCTACGAGCAAGGGTAATGGCTGTAGTTTCATCACACTGGGACCAGTAGTTTTAAGCATTGGCTTTGGTGTGGTTGTGAAGGCTCTTATTCAATCAAGTCATGGTATATCTAGCCAAGGCAGCCATACTTGCTGTGTTCTCAAAGACATTTCAATAGCCATCAAACTGGCCTTCTGAAAGAAGAAGTCTCTATTAATAAGGCCTCTAATTCAGCTAATGCATGTGCTGCTGCTTATTCTAGGAAACACCTGACACTGCTTAGGGTTAGATTTAGTTTTTGAGTAGAAGTTTGGCCAAAGGGCCTGATTGTTTAGAAATAACCAATTAAACACCCTAATAGACGGTCACCTTTAATGGCAGGTTTCCTTGAAACTTGTCAGCTCAGGCATAATGACACATATGAGCTCTATTACTCCCATACAGAAGGACTTTGGCTTATGGACAAAAGAACAAAAGCTTGAAAATGTCCCTCTATTGTTTTAAAGTATGTTGCAGAGAAGCAACAGTAATTAAAGGTCAGTCAAGCTGCCGACCATGCCTTGCAGCCCTGCCTTCACCTGTAGTGAGCTTTGGATCACAATGAAGCAAGACCATGTAAGCCAACAGTATGATTGGTGGATGTTGATTACTAGAGAGTTTAAAGAGGAACTCTAAGCATTTTGTAATACTCCTCCCACCCACCCATCCCTCCTCCTGTGCTAAGCCCAGTTTGGGAAATTACATAAAAAACAACTCGATGGGGGGACAGTTAATCTTCACATAAGCTGAAGCTGGGACCTTGAGCGACAAGCCAGTCATCCAATTTCATGCAGCCGTGTGAGTGAGCTGGTTTGTCAGTCAATTCCAACTGTCACTCAAGTCCACAGCTGCTGTGGAAAGCTCCAGACCCTACCAGCATCAAGGGAGGATTGTGGCAATCAGTCTACATCCCTTCCGTGTCCTTGTTGCAACAGTTGCTGCGGGCGAGGCTGGGAAATAACCGCTGCTAAAGGAATTCTGGGAAACCAGGCCTCACTCTCAGTGTATACCAACTATATGGTCTGAAATGACAGAGGAAGGCCACAACTTACCACAAGAGCACAGCTTATACCCTTGAACCCCCCCGGGGCACTGGTAATCTTACCTGATGACGCCGGTGGTCACATCCCTGGCATCCCTGTAGCTGTTTGCGCTCGCTGCACCCAGCCAGCTAGATAGGCTGGGCACGTGGAAGTGCGCACTCCACAGGGTAACCAGAGATTCTGCTGTCGGTGCACCTATGGCAGCACCAAGTTGCACTCAGCGATTATTTGCCGTGCATTATTATGTGCCACATAAAGAGCTGATTGGACGAGAGCATGCTCCATGGGTGTGGCAGAAAGGTGAGTGAAACTGGGTGATCTGGAGAGTTTCACACAGAGGGGCATCCCACTTTAGGATGCCCCCGGGCAGGAACCAATCACCAGGATAGTCAAAATCCTGGTGATTGGTCCACTTTAGGTAGGGGAATTTTCTTTCAACGAGAGGTAAGTTCCTTTCACAAGTGCCATTTTCCTTATGCACAGAGCATTTTCCTCTAGCAAGAAACATATGCCTGTATCAGGGGGCATTTTGTGTTACCAAGGGGCAATTCCTTTAAATGGGCATTTTCCTTTAGCAAGGGACATTATCCTTCAGCATTATCAAAGGGGTGAGGGACAGTTTCTGTTAGCAAGAAGCACTTTCTTTTATCAGGGGCCATTTTCCTTTAGCAACTATTAGAAGTTAAACTGGACCTTCAGCATCATTTCATGAAAAGCCCAAACCCTTAAAACAATTTTCCCAGCATCTAAAATTAATAGATTTTACGTTTTTGGTTGCTTACGTTTTATTCTTTCCCCCACTGGGCTGCAACACTGTTCTGGACTCTAGGATACGGGCGCCGCCATCTTGCCTTAGAAGCATCAAATGCAGAGAAGAGGAGGTGGGGGAAGTACAGGGGGTGGGGTTATAGCTATGCTTTACACAGACAGAGCAAAGCGGGGGTCACGAAAAGGAAAGAAATCCCAGAGTGCAGAGCGGCATAGTCAGAGGACACTTCCTGTCTGCGGACAGCCTGAGACTGTATGGGCTGCCATCTTGGATGTTAAAAGGCAAGAAAAACACAATAGGTGCAGGTAAAGCAATTTTTAATTGAGCAATCTGTATGTACAGGGTGGGGAAAATGTATAAGATAGATTCTTATTCAGGGTAATGGTCCAGTTTAAGCATATGAATTCACCAGCAGCTAGTTAGTGATGAATATAACATATTTTATGTATTTTTTTGTATCAGATTACTCAGATGCAGACATTTTTTACTGTCAAATGTGTATACACCTACAAGGACTATGACGGTACTGTGCATAACCAGTGAATGAAAGTAATCCCAGAGAATATGCTGAATATATACATGTCAACTATATAATATTTAACAAAATCAATAATTAAATTGGAATATATAAAAATGTATATATAGTATATAGTACTGAATATAAATTAGTAAAAAAATAGAAATGCTATACAAATATGCAAATGCTAAACATATTTTCTTCTGTAGTAAATACCTGAGAGGCATCCTGGCCGCAGGGCCCATCAAGCTGGCCACTGACTTTATTAAATCAGCCCTTTTGTCTTTTTTCTTTTTCCTATTCACACGGCCGCACTCCGCAGACTAAGCCGGGAAGCCCCGCCAATATTCTCTGACAATCGATTAGTACTGCTTGTGTAATTTTAAACATAACTTTTCTTTGTAATTAACTGCGGCAGGGATTAGTATCTCCGCGCAGGAAAAAGGAATCAACTTATATTGAATGAATTGTACATTACCCCCCGACTCCCTTGTGGCGGAATATATTAACATTATAATCTCCAACACTATTTTTTTTTTATGTTACACCATTGTTAGTAAATCAGCTCCTCAGGTCCACAGAGACCCTGACCCTTGGCAATTCAGCGAGAGTGTAATTATCTCCCCGAATCTTGGACAGAGTTAAGAGATTACATTTCAACTCAATCTATATCAATGCTAATTCCATGTTTTGTAGGCTCCAGGTGTTCGGAAATAAGGCCTCAGCTCTTCCTGCTCGGCAGCACTGGGTGTGCAGCTTGAAAGAGAGGAGCCTTGCTGAGCGTGGAGCAGCTCCACATTAAATTATACCTTCTATTTGTTACAAAACCTGGTTTCTGCACCAGCAAGTTAAACAAAACAGCTATGGTAAATTAGAGCTAAATAAAGACTAGCTCAATGCTCTGTTACAGGCCACTGGGGCATAGGCGATGGCTAATTGGCTATCACAATTAAAAAGAATGGAGCCAATGAGTCGTTCTAAGGAGTGTTGCAGGGAACAAAAAGAAGGCGGTGTCCCAAATATAATATCAGAGGCCTGGAGAGCTCTTCTGCTGGTCTTTGTACTTGGCCGTGCTCTCAGAAACTTTGACATGAAGTTGGTTGTTTGTAGGCATCGGGGTGGGGGGTGTTTTTGGGACAACACCCATCATGGGGTCTACGGCCTAGAGGGTTATTTATTAATGTAGGGGGAGCTTCTCAACCTCACCTAGAGTATCTGAACACACAATCGAATCCAATTAATTAAATTAAAGTTAGAGGCACATCTCATAATAATGTCAAGGTCAATCAAACATCAAAATAAACCCCTCGGGCAAATGCATTGCCTACAACATGGACATCATGAATGCCCTTAGATATGCCCCAAATTGTTTAAAAATACTCTCCCATTCACGATCCTGTGGCACTGCAGTGGTCAAACGACCAGCTCTAACCTACAGTCAAAAATGGTCCACTTAGCCCCCTGTCCTCTGTGCTTCACAATCTTGAGATGCTCCTCTCTTTCCTGCTCTGTAACAAGCCCAGAGTGGTGGGCTGCTCTAATTACAGTTCTAGGGGAGCAGTTGTCCTCGGTGCTTCACAATCTTGAGATGCTCCTCTCTTTCCTGCTCTGTAACAAGCCCAGAGTGGTGGGCTGCTCTAATTACAGTTCTAGGGGAGCAGTTGCAGGTGCAGGGGGGTCAGGTGCCTTGCTCAAGAGCACTTCAGGCATGTCCCATGTCCCAAGTCCGCTTCCTTACCTCTAGACCATGATTCACAATCCAGTGACACTGCAGTGGCCAAACGACCATCTGTTGTCTAAAATCAAAAATGACCCACTTAACCCCCTGTCCTCGGTGCTTCACAATCTTGAGATGCTCCTCTCTTTCCTGCTCTGTACACATGCCCAGAGTGGTGGGTTGCTTTAATTACGGTTCCAGGGGAGCAGTTGCAGGTGCAGGGGGGTCAGGTGCCTTGCTCAAGAGCACTTCAGGCATGTCCCATGTCCCAAGTGCGCTTCCTTACCTCTAGACCATGATTCACAATCCATTGGCACTGCAGTGGCCAAACGACCATCTGTTGTCTAAAGTCAAAAATGACCCACTTAACCTCCTGTCCTTGGTGCTTCACAATATTTGAATAACACCCCCCCCCCCCCAGAAGAAAGGCCAAGGTCAAGCTATGGCAAGCTGTGGCTGTAGTAGCAGTGACCTGTTTGTACCAAGTGCCCACCAACAACAAACTGGTTTTACTGGGCAGATGTGCACTTGCTCCTGGTGTACAAAAATGGTGGTGGTCATGTGGATCATAAAAGTGGCATGGGAGCGTGGACCCAGTAAGTAATTTAGCCAGTTTTAGGTTTTCTACCAGGGGAGGAGTCGTATTTTAATTCAAGGGGGTTGATTCAGCACCAGGCACAAAAACTGCACTTTAAACCGGACCTTCAGCATCATTTAAGGAGAAGTGGGGAAATGCAGGGGGGTGGGTTATAGCTGTGCTTTGCACAGACAGAGCAGAAAAAGGACAGCAATCCCAGAATGCAGAGCGACACAGTCAGACTCCATGTGCCGTCATCTTGGATGTTTGTTTAAAGGCTCAGAAAATGCAGTAGATGCAGGTAGGATGATTTTTAGTATAATCAAATTTTATTGGTTTTTATAGTAGGGGGAAGGATACAGAAGGCAAAGAGGGGGGAGATGGGGTACAACAGACATAGTTCCACAAATAGGTACATTGACTGGCTCTGCTTTATACTAACTATGACCATTGTCAGTCACATCTACCCAGACTATCTACCAACTTAACAGATACATTCTGCTCTTACATCGATGGGCTTGGAGCCCTTATTGATACTTCGAGGGAGCCAACGGTACCCCGCTCCCTGCCCTCAACTGCTACAACCAGCTCCTTACTTCATTTGGGTAGCGCTTTTATCTTTTTTGTAGTTTCTGAGCAGGTGAGTGGGAGTAATTGAATGGGAGGGAAAAAAGGGGTTGGTAAGTTTGGGAGCGGGCGGGTTACCAACAACAGGTTAGCAAGGTAATGGTGGATGCAAGAGGCATTAAAACATTAGGAAGTGGAGCAGTGCACGGCTTCTAGACAAATTTCAATCCCACGCCCGGGTGGGGGTATTCATATCGGGGATGTCCCAAAATCCCAGGCCAGTTTGGGGGCTCGGGCCTATACACTGGATTGTGTCAGAGAAGGGAGGATTGAGTCTCGGTAGGCCAACCATCCCGCCCAAGTTACCAAGTATCTGTCAGTGGCTCCCTTGTCTCTGGCAATCAGACTCTCCATATAGCGAGCTTGTTCAAGTTCCTGCACCCATTCTATCAGCGTGGGGGGTCTTGTGACTTCCAATGTCTCGGAATAACAGCATGGCTGCTACAAAATGTCTCTTTTGGAACTAGATATCGAGTTATGAAAAAGAGATAGCAGTGCTGCCTGCGGAGTGTTATATTCCTTGGTTCCAGAGACTTGCTCGTATATGGCAAAGACTTGATCCCATAGTGCTTTAACACCTGGGCAGCTCCACCAAATATGAGTCATGGTGGCTATGGTAGGATGATTTTTAATGTGAGCAATCTGTATGTACAGGGTGGGTGAAACTTATAAGATCGTCTTCTGCTGAATTGACTTCCAGGTAGATGATCAAAGGGGGTGACACTTTTTACTCCAAAAACAGTGCAGTGCACTTACTGTACCTTGTGCCAAGCCTTCCTTTTAATTTAGCACCACATGGAAAAAGTGCAATTCCAGGTCAACTTTCATTTGTCACCTAAGAACATTTTGTATTCCAAGAAAAACTTTTTTGCACCTGGTGCTGAACAAAATCTTTTTTTTTTATTGAGACATAATAGAAATATACATTAAACTGTATATGGTAATTAGTGACATGAGTGTACATCAATAAAGGATTTGTCAGCCTGTCGGTTATAAAGTACATTATGATAACTAATGCTAATGGCATATAGTATACAAACAGCCATAAGAATATTTGTCTGGATGAGTCTGGAGTAAAACATTGTCACATAGGACTTTAAAGACTAAAAAAAGGGGGAAAAAACTAAAAAGGAAAGTGAAAAAAGGAAGAAAGGGAAAAGTAAATGGGGGAGGGGCATCTTTTAGTCAGTCATTATATATTGAACTCCCTCTTTAGGTTGACCAGGACTCTCACATTTAGAATTCAACTCTTCCCAATAAAATACTGGATTGTTTTTAATTGATCATGATCCAGTTACATTGATACATCATTTGGGATCCCTACAGACCAAGACCCTACAAGCGAGTTTAATAACCTGCCCTCCCGCTGCCTATATCATCTTTGCCTGGGGTCAAAGACTCAAAGCTAAGCAAAAACTGGCCCCAGTTTCCAACTGTCTTCTAGGCTACAGCAGGGCTATCCAGCTAGGGCCTGGACCTTGGTTTCAAGCCCAAAGACCCAGGACACTGATTTCAGACACTGCACTTTGCACTTTATTTAATTGAAATGATCAGAATTGTTATTTTTGATATATATATATATATATATATATAGACATGGCTTCATTGTCAATTTTCAGAGCAGGTGCATGAGCAGAGCTTTTGAAGTCCACCCAAACACTGACCTGATGTCAAAGCAGCGCAATGCAAATGCACTTATGGGACCTCATCACAGTCCCTCAGAAGACGTTCCAATGTTTCCTGGATAGCATTAGCCATTGCCCAGAAGGAAATGGCGATCCTCATACCAGACCGCGCAGTTATCTTCTCCACACCAATGCTGTCAGTGTGCATCATGAGAACATAACGCAATCCAAGTATGCAAAAGGGAGGAAAGTTATTCAAGCAGCAGGAAGGACAAACCGACTGGAAAATGGAGCCACAGAGCAGCAAGAAAATACTTTTTTTTCCCCCTTTGACAACCTGAGTCCTATAGAAACTATCTTGAAGATAATTGGAATGATTATAATTCATTTCTTCCTGGCTTTGAATAAGATCAGCTCCAATAAGGCCACAACGAGAATGGAAACCAAAATAATTTTATTTTGCCGCTGATTGTGTGTGAGTCCGCGTTCCTGGAAATTCGTCGCTAATACATAATTCTGTACCGCCCTGAATTATTCATTTCTGCGATTGTTCCCCAGTAATGGCCTCTGCAACTTCAAGGTGTAGATGTAAATGAGATGTGGCTGTTCCAGATCAGTATAGATTATACGGAGCAAACATCTCATTCCTGACTTAATGGGGTCTCCGCATCCACGTTCTTGCAGCTGTATGGCTGATTGAAATATGATTAGCCAATGGCGGAGCCCCCACCACCGCGACCCGTGTATCCTGTGAATACATTAGAGATAGTCATCTGGATGAATTAAGACCTCCAAAGTGGATTATATGATAATGTGTCGCCGCAGATTTCAGTTCAGTCTGGTGATCTCATTAGAGGGAAAATAGGGGGATGATATGTACTATAGTCCTAGATAGAGAAGGTATATTTATTTTACATATTCATATAGAGCAAAGCAAGCAAAGCAATTATTAGCATTGGAAAAAAATAATAACTATGAATAGTGATGGCCAAACAGGGGTCTATTAAGCTTGGTAGCCGCTTGGCTAAAGATTTGAAACTGTTTACGTTTTTTCCCCACCCACCAATAAAGTTTGTGGTGGGTGCTATTGGCATATTTTCCCTGTTTTGTTTTTGTCTAGGGTCACCAACACAGCCAAACCACACATAGGGACGAGTGGCCAGCCTCTGTACCTGCAGGTGTACTCCTATGCCCTTGGTACCCAGGAGGGTGGGCAGGTCAGGGGTTGACTGGCCATGGGAAAACTCAGAGGAATTTGCAGTTGGCCGCACTGTTTTATGTTTTTTTTTATCATGCCTATCCAATTTCTGTTTCCCTAGTTTCTCCCTCAACCCCCTGTATCTGTTTTTACTTCACCCACCCAATCAAGAAACTCCTGTTATATTCTGTGCCCCCAATCCTAAAGCTTTAGCATCATGTCTGTGGTGGACCATACCCACCACTGCTACATTATATGCCTCTTCAGCAATAGAGCTTCTTACTAACATTTTCCTTATCCACCCTTGATCATGATCATTGACCATCTGGGAGACATATTGGGGGTTAGTCGTGAGCTGGCCAGGGGAAGATAGAATTCAAGGCTGACTTTTGGCTCCAGACCCCTACTGGTGCATGTAAACAGGGGAAATCCGTAAAGTAAAGGGGTCCTTGGAATAAGTTCTGTACAATACTAAGCAAACATACAATAAGGTAATGAAATGACTTAGCCAAACAAAATCATAGGCAGTAAGTGTCCGGCAGGCATCTGATCAAGCGCTCCACTCCAATGATGAATCATCCTATTTTTTATTCACAGAGCCCAATGTATCACTCTAGGAAGATACATCAAACTCTAACATTCTCAATGCCTTAAACGGGTTGCATCTAAAGCACATCTATTGGTGTAAGATAGTTCTATGTTCTGTTTCTACAGAAAAGTTGGATTTGGGATACACATGTGAACTGGCATGCAGAGCTAACATCATAAAGAAGGGCTTGGAGCACTATTCTGAGCACAAACTAGTACGACAGGGGCACTATTGAACCCTGTTTTATGGGGTAGAATAAAAGCATCATCCTACAATCACCATTTGGGTGGATCATTTCTAAATGTGGACACAATCATTTTCCTGGGTAAAATAAGAGAGCTGGGTGACTTGTACTGGGTGATCTGGGGCTTTCACACAGTGGGACACAGAACAAAACATGGCATAGGCAAAAATCATGTGTGTTGTTCCTAGCTTAGACAAGAGGTTAGGGGTGAGAAGTTCTCCCCAGTTAATTAAGAAGATATGATACATTCAAAAACCTGTCACCCTTGGACATTATTCCTAACAGTAGAAGAAACCACAAGCTTGGCAGGATTTTTTTCAGGCAACTTCTTCTCTCACTATATGGCATGTTAAAATTATTTATATGAATCCTGTGGATAGTGATCCTTTAAAGAGGAACTTTGGAATTAGGTCCTAGTAGTCCCCCACAACAATATTCCAAACCTTCAAGATCGCTGTCATCCTGCTGCTCTTTCTACCCCCCCCCCCCCCGGTCTTTAGCTGTCTATGACAGACGCCGGGGGTGTTTAGCCTTCCTGCCGTCCTCTCCCCTCTGCCCTCGCTAGTCGTGCCAACATCTCGTGGGGTTTATGATCCTCCTGCAGCCTCTCTGGCCTGAGGTGAGGACTTCACTGGGAGGGTGCAAGATCTCAGGGGTAGCACAGACAGAGAAGAAGACAAGATGGCACTAAAGACAGGTAAGTTAAACCTGTCAACTGCAGAATCAGGAGTTTAAAGGGAACAGAGGGAAACGTTTGGACCGTTTTTGAGAACTTCCCAGACTGTCCAATGCTCCTCTTTAAGTGACAGCACCAATGAACATCTGGTAGTAGGTTATAACATCAAGGGCATCAACTGTTATGACAACATTGGTAAATTAGTTTAACACTAGACAAATGAGAACACCTAACAAAATGAGAAATGTATTTAACCAGTTCCTTGATTGATTTACTGGTGAAGACAAACGTAGCCTACAGCCATTTCCCTGAATCTGCTTGACACACTAGTTATACTATTATCTTTGTTGCATTCATTGGGGACACTTCATTGGCTTTGTATCCTTAAAGTTACCATTTCTACTAATGTTAAAGTGGATTTTGTATTAATAGTGATGTCTAATTAACATATCCTGAAAAAAATACACACAAGGGTCTGATAAAACGACAAATGACATGACATTATGTAATATACGTCATATACATTGCCACTCCTGACCATTGTCAGTTCCTCAGAGCCAGTAACCATGGCAGAGCTTCTTCTACATGACTGCTTTAAAAGGAGGCAAGATGGCCATGTGATGCTTCAGACACAAGGGTCATGTGTTTGGCATGTTTCAGTCTACTTGGCAACAGCATCTTCAATTATTTAAGCTTAATTAGGACCTATTTCCCCTTCCAAAGTCAATATCACCCTTTACACAATGACTTCCTTGACATGTGTCCTTGCCAGACTCATCAACCCTAAATATGGCTTCCCATGCTGTGCCATTGTGAAGGTCCTCCATAGACAGCAACGCATTCTTCACCAGTACAGAGCCGATATCGGTCCCATTGGTTGGCTTTCTGTGTCGCCTGTCTTAAAAGAACTGGTTGGGAGAAAGAAATGAAGGGTTTTCAAACACCAGCTAAAGTGTTTAGCCTTGGTTTCACTCTGGTTGCATGACACAAGCCAATCTTTTTAGTTTTTAGAAAAGGCAGTTGAGAAAATGATCAAATTCACAAATATGGCCCCTAAAGGTAGAATTTTAGTATTAATATAAATGTTTATTTTTTTAATTCAAATTATTATTATTATTATTTAGATTTTTAATTAGTTTTAGATTGATTTTAAACCGGACATTAACATAATTTAATGAAAAGCCAAAACCCTTAAAGTGGACCAACACCCAGGGGGGATCGGCCCGGGAATCTATAAGATTCCCGGACCGATCAGATCCCTCCCCGTGGGGCATCCGAAATCGGGATGTCCCGCGGGGAGGAACCCCCCAGGAGGCCCACAAACCTTACCTCAGCCCCGTTCCATCGGCGCATGCGCGAGCCGCGGCCGCGTCTCGCGCTTCCCTCTAGCAGGGCGCGCTCCCTGTTAGAGGGAAGCGCGAGACACAGCCTCCAGCGCTCAGAGCCGAAGCGGCCTTGGACGCGCATACCACAGCGGCTTTGAGCGCTGTGATTGGCTGGAGCGGTCACGTGGGAGCGTGGTGAGGTGAGTGTTTCTGGGCTTTCGGGGGGTTTCGATCGGGGTGCCCCACCGAAGTGGACCAAAACCCAGGATAGTCAAAATCATGGGTGTTGGTCCACTTTAAAATTATTCCCTAGCATCTAAAATTAATATATTTTAAATTTTTAGTTAGTTACTTATTTTTCTTTCCCTCACTGGGCTTCAACTCTATTCAGGACTCTAGGTTATGGGCCCCGCCATCCTGCCTCAGAAGCATCACCACATACTGAGGAGAGGAGAGGGGGGGGGAACTGCAGGGGGCGGGTTATAGCTGAGCAGATCTGGGGTCAGGAAAAGGCAACATCAATCCCAGAACGCAGAGCTGCATAGTCGGAAGACACTTCCTGTTTGCAGGCAGCCTGAGACTCCATGGGCCGCCATCTTGGATGTTTAAAGGCTCAGAAAACGCAATAGATGCAGGTAGGACCTAAACCCAAAAGTGTCTCACAGGGCACCATTCTGTGTTTCTATCAGCTTAAATGTGCTCCATCACAAACATGGTCTAATAATAACAATTCATAGGAATTTGCTAGAGGAGGGTGTCACATATGAACCCCATCGAAAGAATTTGGTTTTGAGTGTACTATTCTACTTCTACAGCAGACCAAACAAAATAAATAGGAAGTCGATGCACACCTAAAATGCTATCTAGTAAGAAAATGTCTACAGGGAGGTGGTGCTATCAATAAGTGTGTCCCAAAGTGTACTTCTACAGCAGTACACCTAACCTCTAACTGCTGGTCTCCTGAGTCAGCTGTGGCAAACCAGAGCAATACCTAATAGCCAATACCCAATAGTCTAATATCAGTTCAAAGCAGAGAATTATGGGTAAAACATCTCTACACCTCAGAAACATTGCAATAGCTATATGTCGCTATTCCAGCAAAGGCTGGTTCAGGAGACAAGCTGATTAAAGTGATCCTATACCCAGAAAGGAAATTTATGTCATTACCTTCTATCCCCAGCCCAGTGCCACAAATCAGCCTGTGTTTCTTTTTTTTCTAAAGCCTTTGATCAATATTCATAACAACATGAACTGGATGCAGTCGGCCATATTGCTGCCTGGCTGAACAGCCCCGCTCTCAGCGATGATACATTCAGTTACAGTACACACAGCTCAGCACTGAAGAGCACTTCCACCTAACTGCCATTATGTTACAATTTAGTTGTAACTAAATTCATTAGCACATGATTGGCATTCACCATCACACTGCTTGCTGATAGTGTTTTTATGAATATTTATTTCTGGTCCAATGGTGCATGCGCGAGCCGCAGCCACATCCCCGCTATCCCTCTAGCAGGGCGCGTGCCCGTGCCAGTCTTTTTTGAATGGTCGGCACGTGCAGGCTCCCTGTAAGAGGAAAGCGGGGGATGTGGCCGCCAGCGTACTCGGGGCCGCTGGCCTCAGATGACGTGATGTCAGTGGCTTCGAGCGCGCTGTTTGAACGAGCGGCCATGCATGGCCCGTAGAACCAGGAAGAGGTAAGTTAACTTCGGCGATCTTGGGGGGGGGGGGTTCACGCAGTGGGGCACCCGGGGGAAAGGACCAAAACCCAGGATAGTCAAAATCCTGGGTTTTGGTTCACTTTTAGCCGTTTTCCCCTGTAAAAGCAGAATGGTACATTCACAAACCTCTCCCCCCACTTCATTCCAGGATTTGAATAAAATCCCCATCAAGCTGTTTTTTCTCCTGGTAGGAATACAATCTTTTAGTGGCCCTAAGGGAATTTTTAGCACCTAAAGAGGACATAAAGTAAAAAAAAAGCCTTTATTAGTTGTGTTGTGATTATAAAGCTTATAAAAGATGATAAACAGGGATAATAATAAACGGGGACCTGAAATTGATGGATGTTTGGTCCTGGAAGAGGGTGCAGAGCTTTAAGCTTTGTGAGAGGGACAGAGGGTGAAGTTTATTATACAAATCCTACCTTGAGCTTATTTCATTAATATAAAACTCGGTAGCAGCATATTATAACATAAATAGTAAGTTATAACATTATAACATAAAAAGTTTCAAATTCAAACTTTGCAGGTCTGGTACAAACAGGGACCAAAATCAAGTCCAAGGTAAGGCTGAGGGTCTTAGGCAGCAAGTATGGACTGCACGTGAGTCTGCAAACTCGGACCAATACGGGCTTCGGAATCTTTTTTACATAGTGTTTTATCATAGCTGTCAATTGCTTTAAGTATAAATAACACTCAAATGTCCCCATCCTTTAAACATGGGCAACCTTGGCTGTAATTAAGACGACTGCTGGCTCAATTGAGCATTTATTGGTGTTATTCATGAGTAAAGTGCTACCAATAAAGCAGCTCACAGGACAAAACAGGAGAACAAATGATTCCAATTATAAGGGTATCAAACTGCGGAAATTGTCATCACACCGGGCATTGCAACCCCCCCCCCCCCCACCCTGCAAGATGGATCCTCCTTCCCTCTGGGACAGGACTTTCTACTGCAGTTGCTAGTATATATATATATATACAGTATATTACATTACAGTTTAGTTATTTTTGAACAGATTCATTTGCTTAGTTGCTAGTTACTGTAGGGTCACTAATATACAATCACAGGCCATGTTAAAGTCCCTTAGCTCCATCTCTTTTGACCGATGACTCTCCCCTCCTTTGTTTGTACTGACCCCATGCTGACCCTGTCCTTTGACCACTTACACCTGACAATGAGGATGTGTTGAGTTGCTTCCAATTTAAGATTCAGATTAAGAGATTTTCAACTTGATGTTATTTGACATCAGAATATTCAGTTTTTATGGAGAATGCGTCAGATCTTTTTATTGCTGTGAACAATGGTTGGCTGAATTTGGAAGAAGTTCAGGTTAAGTTGGTGAATATCAGAAGAATTTGATACTATGACATAAACCTCGATTCAGAGAGATACAAAAAAACTTCCGTTTTCATGCCGATCTGTTTTTTTTGGTGAAATGTTTCCGTTCTTGTATGAGTGTACGAGCGATTCTATGCATGCATTGAAAACCTTCTGTAATGTTTCCGTTCCGTTCGTACGGCAGATTACGAATTACGAGGATGTCATTTTCCATCCAGACTTTTCCGTTTCATTTTCACATGTTACAACGTAGGCTTTTGTTTTTGCCCTTTTCCCATCATATCCTCCAACGAATCCTTTACGTTTCCCGTTCGATTCTGTTTCCCTTTTTCAATAAATATTCGTCCAGACGGAAATCCTTACCATCTTGCGCCTGCACACTACAAACTTAACTCATCAAAGTGCTCGCCTACATATTTGCCACCCTCACTTCTACTACAATGTTTAGCTAAACCACTTAGCACTATCCTCCATCTTCCCTTTTGGACCCTTAAAGCTCACCCAAATCACTTCTCGGTCATGTGAATATTCATCTTTAAATATTTCTGGGCCCATTAGTGTTGTGTTAATGTATTTTGTAACTGAAATGACAATGTAACATTTTTTTTTATTCCATCATAAAATATAAAATGTAAAAAAATTTTGAAAATGTAAAATTTTTACAACTATAAAAAACAAAATACATAACAATGGCAGGCCACATAGCATTATTCTTCATCTGTGGTCCCCAACGAGTTGTGCAGCTCCTGCATCTCACCCACCAACTGAAGGACCCTGACACTCACTCACACTAAAAAACGTAAATTAAAATTTTGGTATAACCTTGTTGGGGTCATACTGCAGTGCCCCCCCCCCCCCGTATGGTCCAAACACCTAAATCTGGACTTCAAAAGCCAGAGGGCCCTCGCCACCACGGCCCAGGTTTTGCATAGTGCCCGATTAGAGAACCCCTGGATTGCATTCTGCAGGCAAAGAACGGGCATCAGGAGCAAGGGCGAGTGGCACATCTTGCGGTTCCTGCAACCAAATATAAAATAATTACACAAAGCAAAGGTAACCAACTAAAACAATAACTCCTACAACAAATTAAGATTCAAGTTCAACAATCCAAATATAATTCACAAAGGACATAAGTCTAAAAAAATATAGCAATTATATGGATGTGTGGGAAAATAAATGTTTACATGCTAAGGACTAATTTAGGTCAGCTTTAAAATGCATCTATAAGGCATACATGAAATGTATTGATTCAGGTATGCATTGCTATACAATTTATGGCCTCCCTCGGCCATGCTGATACATGCAATGCCTTGGTGCTAAAGGCGCGCAGACTCCTCCACATAGCCGCAAAACATGTTCAACAATAGCAATCCGAGCCCTCAAAGGTCCCGTAAGTGGATCGGAAATGAAACGGATTTATAGGGTGGTGATCCGTCGGAAATCAGCTCTCTGAATCAGACGGAAACCCATCCCAACAACGGAAGTTATCTGAACGATCGGAAAATTTCCGATTTTGTTTGGAAATGTTCCGATTTGCTTCCGTTCATCGAAAGAGCATATACACATTTTCCCGAACGTTCGTGCGAGTAGAAAATGGATGAAAAAAAGCAAAAAAAAGACTAACACCCACCAAAACTTTCACAGACAGCTACGGAACTCCGGACGAATGTGTCTCTGAATCGAGGCTATAGAGTTCCCAACTTTCTTCCATTTTCCAATTATCTCAAGTGGTGCGTATGACTTGTCAGTCAACTAAAATCACGCTGAAAACGCACAAAACGACCATTTAAACTACAGGCAACACACAAAATGCATATATATATATATATATATATATATATATATATATATATATAGTTTTTATTTATTGTTTTGAAAAATGAGCAAGGAGCAAGGATGCATACAGATCATTATAATACAGGATACTGATTACAATGTAGTAAATCTACATCCTACATCCAATTGGTTGAGACAATGAAAACAAAGAAATACAACTAAATAGCCAAAGGGAATTGTTACTTCTATAGAACAATATGTAACCAAATCATACATGTAGCTAACAACCGGTACCCTTACGCAATGGGTCAGATTAGTGGCAACTTTTTTTAAAATAAATAAATAACGTCACTTGTGGGCTGCGGAGAGTAAGGTGTGCACAATGCAAAATATACAGCAGATAGGAAGCCACTGTATACTTACCTGAGCCAGTTGCTGCAGAATCAGTGCTCAGCTCCATTCAGTTATGTAAGATGCAGTGACATCACAGCAGCTAGTAAGCTAAATGGTGCAGAGCGGCCACTGGTTACATCCACGCTCAGCTCTAGCTGGGGGGGGGGCCCTGGGCACGTGTCTCGCTAAAGGTATAGCTAAGTCGTGACTTGCGCATGCGTCATTTGAACAAGTTTAGGTGAGTTGGTGCGGCGATTTAATGGGGTTTCAAAAAGTGGGGCACCCTAGATTGGAAAGCAACAGGGAGTGGAAATTAGACGGCCATATGGGCAATTCCCGGACATTTCCTTATGCCATGAATAGACAATACCAGGATGCCCCTCTGTGTGAAACCCTCTGGGTTCATTTGTACTCCTGCAGCAGATAAGCAGGCTGGGCTACACACAGGGTGCATTAATATTGTATTTGGTTATAAAAAAGGGGTTTATAGGGCCCCAGACACAACCTTGCATGGGGCCCCAGAAATAATAAGCCCGTCCCTGCCCTAACATCGGGCGTTTTATTATCCAGTTACATTTTCTGATTAGGGAACATGTCCCCTGCCTGAAGAAAGTAGAGGTAAAGGATTGAAGATAGGGATAGACTGAATGTTTCAGAAAAGAAGGAGGATAGAAGGAGGATAGTTGAAGACAGGAAGAGAAAAAATATATATATTTATATATATATATTATAAATGAAGCAATTATCATATCACAATTTCACATAGACATATAACTAAAACCAATGAAGATCCAAACTGTAACTGTAAATGGCAACCTTATAATTTTGTAAGGTTAAGGTTGAGAAATGGAAAGTGGTACTTAGTGTTCTTGATATTCTCTGAAGTCCAAAATATGATTCTGAGTCCCGACTATATTCTTTTTGCTCATATTCTGCTTTTTTATTTTAATTTACAGCCAATTGAAATCAGCCCAGCAGTGTGCAACAGATGGCTAGCCTGTTGCCTGAGATGGTTCTACATATTCCTGTCCTTAACTGAATGGGTGGCATACACTGTCATGAAATAGGTTCTCACGGGTCAATATTATTGATTTTTTATTACATTCATTAGTGACCTAATAAATCAACATGTTCATGATGACCACATTGCTCGCGGCCTGTGTAGCCGCTCTGCAATAGACCCCTACACAATGCTGTCATTACTATAAAGGGCCATGAGCATCTGGGGGGAAGATGCTCGCAGGGTAGGCATCTAATGTTGTAATGAAAGCATTTTACTCTACGAGTTAACCTCACTGAGAATGCAAAAAAAAGGCTAAACTTTCTACTTGCTCTTAGGCAAGCAACCTTTTGGAAATCAATCTGTTCCTGGTCCCTGTCTAGCCTTCCCTGAATTCTTTAACTAGTGTCGATTTGTTTTAGAGGCAATAAAATAAGGGCAGTGGCAGGTCCTTCTTTCTTTGGAGTTCACAATGTGAAGGGGCTGGCTAAAGTATTTCTAACAACTGTCAGGATCTGGGGCAGTCCTGGCCATGGGCTATTGTCATCACGCTGATCAGATGGACTACTGGCCTCGCCAGCAAGGGCCTCCCCCTTCTCCCTTTCTGTGCTATACATATGTAAAAGCAGCGCCATAAACCTGTCAAATGAAAGCTGACCACTAGTAAATCTTTGGCACACAAAACCCCACACTTGGGACACTTTGAAGCTACCAGTTTATTCCACAAAGACTGGCTCAATGCTATGGATTGGAAAATAAATAACTTTCTCTAGTGCTGGCTCAGAAATGTTTAGAGAAGACGCATACATACCCACCAGTGCTCATGGGTAGTACTTACCATGTCAGGATAATAAAAAAGGAAAAAAAAACGCACACAAAGTTGTAGTGTGTGCAGTAATGTAGCTATATTGTTAAGGCAAGTGATATATATAAGTAGCTCAAACCATAAACAGAAGTAGAAGTAGATAATACTATAACAAAATCATGTTTATGACCCTGATTATAAACTGCAAAAAGGAAAAGTATAACATCCATTGTACAGCTATGAAGTGATCAAAAACTACAATACAAGGAAATCCCAAAGCAAGGAACATAGGGGCAGGTTAAAACCGCCCCCAAACCTCACCGATCTGCTGCCCCCTCCTCTGGTTTTACCTTTGGGTAGCTTCTACTCACTTCCCCTGGGGATCCATTTTCTGGGTCCCTCGGATTCCGGCGACATTCCATTGGGTGGCGCCATCTTGCATCCCATCAGGCACTGAACGGTATGTGACGGAGCCACCCAAAATCTCGCAAGACTTCACTGAGGGCAGGGGAATTTGAAGAGGCCGGCTGAATCAGCCTCCAGTGGTACGTGTTCCACTGATTACTCTAGTCTTGTTTGACCTGACTAAACAGAGTCACCCTGACCCTATATGCTTGGCGGCACCTACAGGACAGTTATCCAATCTAGTTAAAAATGGGCAAATCATCATCATCATCTAATGTCTGGTTACTGATTTGGGCAAGTACCTAAACCCCCCTCCTCTGTAACACAGCAATGTCTTTGGTCTTTCTTGGCGTTAACAGTCACAGATGAAAACATTTCCTCTGTAAATAGGGAGAATGAATTGAGGCCTGCTTTGTGAATGGATAACATGTTATTGAGATAAGTATTGTCATTACAGGGGGAGTTTAAAATTCCTTTATTAATCCTCCTCCTGAGGGGGGTTTAGAGTCTCCATTCTCCGTGAGGCTGTAATTAAGATCAGAGGTGTTGCTTTCTATGGGCTGAGCATCCCTCGTGCTTTCTATGGTTGTGCTGTTTAGGTGCAGCTTACAAGGAGCACTTCAGAGACTAATTGGAAGTCTCTGAGATCCTCTATTACTCATATATGAAATCTCTTATTTACAGAAAGATTTAATGAGATGTTCTACAACTTAGTAATTCAGAGGTCCCCAAATAACTAGAAAGTAAAAATGTCTTTAGGTTCACTTTAACAATTATCTGTGGGACATTACAATTTCCTGTTTCTTGTTGTATCTTTGCTAGGAGAAAGTAAGCGTCTCACTGATGGCATGCGTTAGCTTTCTTTCATGGCCCTGTGAAGTGAAGACCCTCTCATGCAAGGGAAGGTTTAGGTCCTCCTTATATGAAAATATTGCATACTGGAAGGCCTGTTTACAGTCACTGTGTGAATATTTGACATACTGTAACTTTATTTACAGCAGTGTGAGTCCCCGTCCCTAAAACTAATATGCAGGGTGTGTGAAGATCCTCCCAGTCTAGAAAGTCCTTCTATAGCAGGGGACGTGGAGGTAAACTTGCCTCTCTGGTTGTGCATTTATTGTGAGTACAGACTTCAAGCAGCTTCATAGACCCTGTCCATACAGTAGCAGCTCAGAACCCTTCCTGGTGGAGCAACCAACTTCATATCCTATTACTCAACGCTGCCCATGCAGATGAAAATGCTAGGTCCTGTGTCTCCAGCATCTACCAGGTACTAAGACAATCCTCCCCATATTAGCCTTCCCTGTGATACACGAATTATTACTATTGTTCATCTTATGCAAAGGGCGACAAGTTCCCCAGTCTATTGCCCCACCAGAGCCTGGTTCTAGAGGTGAATTGCATGACCAGCTGCCAAGTAGGGTACATCTCTAGAGTGTTAGGTTACCATGAATAGTAACTAGAGATCTGGTAGGTCACTTTGGTAGACTTTGCCACAGATCCCAAACTAGGAGCACCGTTAGGGCATGAGGCCTTAACTGCCATCACTCCTGCAGCATCTATCGTGCTCCTAAGGGCCATGATATCTCGCACTGGGCGCTGAATTTCCTCCTGATCTGGAGTCTGTAGAAAACTCCTTAGAAAGGTACTTGTTGCCATGTTTTCTTGAGCAGGCAATGGGCACATGGTTGCTTCCACACTTTATCAACGGATTTATAGGATGATAATAGGAATTTTATCCCAGGACCGTGGAACTCTCAAGAGAATAATATCTTATGGGCCACACTCCACAGCTTTTTACCTAGGTTACCAATATCAATCCGGGACCTCAAATATTAACAACCCCTTGAATATAATCAACTCGATTTAGATTTAACCATTGACCAGTTCATGGTTAATATGGTACGGCTAAGGTTTCTGGCATATTGAGCACATATCTACTCTTGTCCATTATACGTATTGTTGTTTAGCTGACAATCAATTACAGAAAACCATTTTTCTTCTGACTTTGTCTGATTCAGCAGAGCCATTTTGTCTGCAAGAATTTTTTATGTGACATGTTTTCATTTTTGTGTGATTTTTTCATTTGGTAGCAAGCCCTCCAAAAAAAGAAAGGGTCTCTGAATCAACCCTAATGTTTATCTACCATATGTACATGTATGAACATACGTACATTAAATATGAATTAGTACTAAATGGTCCATGGTCCCTGCCATTTATTTTTGCTCTCAACCAAACCTACCCACTTACCATAAGGAGAAACCTGCAGGGAAGTCAACTAAAGTGGTCTGAATCAGGGTCCGCCATCATACTGGTAGGTCCCTGATGGATGCTGGGTGCACGCGCAGGACTGTTTGCATTTAGGATGCTCAATAACACATGAGCACACTTTAATGGCCAAAAGTATAAGAGGAGCGCTGAGCAGGTGTCCCATTCACCAGATTTTGGGTTCTATTTGCGCATATGTGCATACGCTCCAGCGAAGCAGGGACTGTGTACAGAGACGGGGAGGCCGATTCATTAATAGCAGCAGGTAGCGACAGTTGAGCGACTGTAGCAGTATTTTCACAGAGCCTGCTAGTAGTCGCTGTGCTTGGCCGTTGTCCGGTAGTTGATAGCGACTTAGTCGGTGTGCGGTAATGTTGAATATTGGGTGAGGAGTCGCTATTTGACAGGTTCCGCGCTTTATGGGAGCGCATGATAACGACTGGCCATAGCGACCGGCTCCCACCATATTCATTAACAAATCACGCTCAAAAAATCCTCGCGCTGTAAAATGCTTGTTTAAACCCCAGAGCGCTGGCGGCTATGTGTTAAAAGTAGTTTTTTAACCCCCAAACAACCATATTTTTGGAAACCAAAAAAAACAAGTTTTTAATAACATTTTGTAATATTAATACATTAATATCAGACCTGTAATATCAATTCTGCACAAAGTTTTTTTATTTTTTTTTTACCTTAAAAAAAAAATCTAACATGGCAGAAGTGGTCACAGAATTTTTCACATTCAAAAAAAAAAAAAAAAACATTAATATGAATTAATTATGAATATTTAAAGATTGTTCCATTGAAATTCATTGGAGAGCGCCAGGTAGCGAGAGGTCATACCTGTCGCTGTTCAAGGTCGGACGCTGGCGCTGTGGGCTGAGGCTGGAATAATGATGAATGAGTGGCTATCTGGCGCTATCTCAGTCTGTAAGCAGGATCGGCTTGATAAATGTGTGATTGTGGTGGGGAGCCGGCGTTCTCGTGGCGGTGCCCGTCATTACCGGTCTCTCACCAGTCGCTGCCTGTCGCTATTCCTTGTTAAATAAGGGCCTTGGTTTTCAGTTCAGCAGGAAGTCCACTTACGGGTTTTCCCACTAGCTTGCTGTCTTTTACTCACAGTTAACTCACATGATTAGTTCAGCCATGTGATTAGAGCAGTCACATGATTAGTGTGAACACATGATGCATGCACACTTTCTGATTGGCTTCTACCTGCTTTAAAAGGAAGTACTGCCCCCATTGGGCTTAGCTCCTGACACATACCTACATGCTATACAGATATGCAACATTGTAAAAAGAAATGAGGGTAGCGCACAGGAAACAGATGCTGGGCTCCCCTCATGTAGGTGGCCACTTAATTACACAAACCCAACTTCACTCCTAGTTACTAAAGTTTCCCAAATCACAATAAGCCACCAAAGTAGCGGCATCCTCAGGAGACATTATTATACACTAAGTCCAGAATTCAAATTCTAATTTAATGGTTAAATATTAAACATAACAATATTGTTGTTTTAAAAAGGATGGGAGGTGTAATCTTAATCTTTTATTAATATCCTGACACAGCATTAAATATTGAGAGTTCATAATTTTACTTTTGTGCAATGATGAATTAGTCATATCCGCAGAGACGCTTCTTTATTACAGTCCTGAGCAGCAGTGAGTACACTTTGTTTTCACCACCACAGGTAGTTTAACCCATTTCTTCTTAGTTACTCTTTTTCATGGGAAAAGGCCCAAAATCGGCCAAACATAAAGAAATGGGCTTTGATTCCTCGCAGCAGGTGCAGATTGTTGATAATTGAGGAGCTCTGAGATCCAAGTGCGCCCCCTGCTGGCTGCAGCAGTATGGCAAGAGCAACGCACCCAACCCATGCCAATGTCACAGTAACTGGAAGGAGTGGGGAGTGAAAGGTGAATATCCTGTATAGGCATCAAAGGCTGTAGATGTCTGGGAGCCCAATTGGCAGAAACCATTGAACACTACATGGAGACCTGGTCTTCACTTAATATCGGAGATAGACTTGGCTGCAGGAACACCTTTGCCCTTTTACCTGGAAGAACCAGGTATTAGAGTCAAGGCTATGGCAACAGCCAGAGGTGAAGTCCATGGGCAGGCAGCTCAGGTTCTTGATCGCTTAAACAAGTAGAGGTTAAGGGTGGGCATCACAGATTCATAAGTGGAACCCCAGAAATCAGTCCAAGGGATATCTAGAACCCGAAGTCAAGAAATAGTTCAATTCAGAACACAGAAGCCATATATAGAAGGTTCAAAGGTTAAAGTGGACCAAAACCCACTGATTGGCCCGGAATCTTTAAGATTCCCAGGCCGATCTATTCCCTCCCCCTGGGGCATCCAAAATTGGGATGTCCCACTGTGTGAACCCCCCCAGGTCACCCCATTCACTTACCTTGTTTCCCGGTCCAGCGGTGCATGCACGAGCCATATCCCCGCTATCCCTTTACCAGGGCACATGCCTGGGCCAGGCATTTGAGAATGGCCAGTGCGGGCACGCTCCCTGTTAGAGGGAAGCTCAGAGACGCTGGCCTTAGACAAAGGCTTAGGCGGCGTGACGTCACAGGCTCCGAGCGTGCTGATTGGATGAGCGGCCGTGCTTGCGCTGTAGGACCGGGAAGAGGTGAGTTGGCATTGGCGATTTGGGGGGGTTTACACAGCGGGGCACCCCCAAAGGACGTGTATTGGCTCCAACGTGCACACATGTGTTACATGGCACATACACACCTTCCCCCACATACATTGTGGATCCACATGAATGAGGATCCTCATAAAGGCTCATTAAAGTGCAACAAAACAAGCTGATTCCCTCTTTCCGCTTTGTGAACCCCCCCGTTTGCCCGCAATTATTACCTTTCCACAGAACTCACAGCTCATGTACAGCTGTCAGCTGCATCTCTCGCATCCCTCAACTGAATCACTGTGTGTGGCTGTGTGCAGCCGAAAAGTGCAAATAATGCTGCGCGGCTGGGGATTCTATTCAGCTTCTTCAGCCTCACATTAATATGCACAGCCTGAAAAGCTGATTGGAAAGAGGAGAGGTGAGTATAAACGGTGGGGTTTCACATAGCAGGCCACCCCAAACCGGCGTGCCCCATGGGTATAGACCAAATCCTGGGATAGTGGAAATCATGGGTTTTGGTCCACTTTCCACAAGCTAAATAAAAAAAAAATAATAACTTTACTTACCTGACCAACGTTCCATTCCAACACAGTCAGCTCCAGGACGAGCATGCTGTCTGGCCAGCCTTGAGCATGTTCCTGCTTCCAGTCATAATGCAGCAGGCCTACTCATTATTTGGCATCAGCGGAGGGATCATGTGACATGATGATGTGAAGTGTTTTATATTGGGGGCCTGTGACCATATATGAGTTGGATTGTTTATAGGATTGTTTTTTCACCATAGCACTTGCACTTTATTCTTACTGTGTAGTATTAGTCTCAATATATGGGGATGTTGTGATGGAATGTTATATTTATTTATTAATTTATTGCCATTTTTATAGCACATCCGCTTTAGAAACCTATAGGAGACTATTAAAAGGACACATGTCCTGCATATTTATTTGAATCTATTACTGCCCTAGAGAATTGATTCATGATTGGCTGGTGTATTGATGGTGTATATGATGGCGATTAATCTTTGTTTTTAACAGCTGTGTTGTCATGTCTTTTATGTCTTGTAATCAATAAAACAGAATTTATATTTTTTACTCTTGGAGCTGTGCACTATTTACAGACCCAGAATTGGGGTTAGTAGTGTCGTCATGATGTGAAGTGCTATCAGAGCTGGCCATATAAAAGTGACTGACTAGTCAGGAGCGCACTGTCAGCCTCTAAATTGTCTCCTTCAGGGGCATCCCATATTGGGATTCCATGCAGTGTGTAATAAAAAATAAGCATGTGAAAATGGAGAGGGTTTCACAGCAGCGCTAGTGTGCAGGCTGCTCCTGCTGAAGCTCAGTCGCTTTGGGCTAGAAGTTTTCTACCGCTTCCCAGGCTTGATTTTTTAGTTTCACACCTGATTGGGTTTTTGGTTTGGTTTTGGTTTGCCCCACCTTGTAAAATCCCCCCAGGGTGACCCATATACTCTCCACAATCTGGGATCCCATGGTACATGCACATCTGGTATCCCAGCATCCAGCACCTGGCATCTCATCCCAGGCCTGGCAAACTTAAATGGAGGAAATAGAGGTGCTGCGAGCCGCACGCCACAGCATCCCGGCTCCCTTCACCCTGTGTGCTGACTCTCAAGTCTAACACAATCTTAGTTTATGCCTTGTTAAAAATATCTTTCATTCGTTTTTGTTGCATGTTGGGTCCCCTGTCGCTAGGCAACAGACTCCATTCCTCAGCAACAGGAGACATCAGCGAACCCGATGTCCCAGCTGATTGGAGCCAGCTTATTCAAAAGCGACCCTTGGAACAACACGGCGCTGACTGTATTGTCATATTGCTGTGCTGTTCCTGCTTTACCTGCCTAGGGTTCATGTTGCTGACCTCTGCATCTGCATCCTGACCATGTCCAAGTTACCGCACATGTTACCAACCTCTGCCACGCCCTGACCACTTCACTGCTCATGTTGCTGACTCTTGCAACAGCTTCTGACCAGGTCCAGGTTGCCATGCTTCCACAACTAGGTCCCTTCCCTTAGCTACCGACCCCAGTCCACAACAGTATTATGGTTCGGAGCCATGCTTGGCAGTCCACATTGCACCCGCAGGTGCACTTGCCTTGCTTTGGTGATTGTATAGTGTGGGCTCTAACATTACAGTATCATGATGATGCAATTATGGGGGCTGGAGCCATACCTTAATAATCAGTTCTAATTTAAGAATAAGAAAAACAACATTTTACAGATTATAATACTACATACAACTAATAATACAAAATAAAATGTATGTTGTGCAGTATTTTTTTTCTTTTTGCTTTTTTAATGTCTTTATTGCTATAAAAACAATATTGAATCCTCTTTTGTATAGTCTCTCTACATTCCTGGCCAGAAGCAGCCGTGCTGCAGCCATGAGGCGCACCAGTGCCAGGAACGTATTCTTTTTGTCATGTTATAAAAGGGGTCAGGAGGCTCCCCCGCCACAAACTGCTGCCTCCCTTTCCTATAAAAACTTTCCCCCTCTCCCTTCCTGCATTTGCTGATGTAACATAACCTGGAGTTGAACTTGTGCAAACTCTGGCCTCATTGAATGGAGCATGTTGTACAGTTAATGTCCCTCATTCATAATATGCTGTAATACTAAAACAATCAGCCGCTATAAAAACAGAGCAGACACATCGGAGAGATTTTATACAGCATTTTTACCAAAGGAACCGAAAATAATTAATCAGTGCTATAATCAAATCAAATATCCTAAGTAAAGCTACAAGAAATAATTATCTACAAACATACATTATTACATACATAGCAGGGAGATAAATCAAATACATAATACTATTAATAACTATAATAAGTATTAATATTATTTGTATTTTACTACTAGCAATCACAGTAACACTGGGAAATAGGGGCATTATCATCAGAAGAATAATACATTGAAATAAAAAAAAAAGTAA
This sequence comes from Gastrophryne carolinensis, assembly GCA_027917425.1. Taxonomy (NCBI): domain Eukaryota; kingdom Metazoa; phylum Chordata; class Amphibia; order Anura; family Microhylidae; genus Gastrophryne; species Gastrophryne carolinensis. The sequence goes on along the minus strand of CM051241.1, from coordinate 136,084,489 downwards.
ATAATACATCAGCTACATACATACATAATTGAATCAGCCTATAGCAAGAAGAACAAATCAAATACATCATAATATTAAATCTAATAATAATGTTTATTATTATAATTGTTATTATACTAATGTACAGCATAAAGCGTTGATTTAGACTAAGGCCCTTATTTATGAAGGAATAGCCACAGGTAGCGACTGGTGAGCGGCCGGTAATGACGGGCCCCGCCACGAGAACGCCGGCTCCCCACCACAATCACACATTTATCAAGCTAATCCTGCTTAGCGACTGAGATAGCGCCATATAGCGACTCATTCATCATTATTCCAACCTCAGCCCACAGCGCCAGCGTCCGACCATGAACAGCGACAGGTATGACCTCTCGCTACCTGGCGCGCTCCAATGCATTTCAATGGAACAATCTTTAAATATTAATAATTAATTGTTATTAATGTTTTTTTTTTTTTTTTTTAAATGTGAAAAATTATGTGACCACTTCTGCCATTTCAAAAAAAAATTGTACAGAATTGATATTACAGGTCTGATATTAATGTATTCATATTACTAAATTATTTAAAATACTTCCAAAAATATGGTGGTTTAGGGGTTAAAGAACTACTTTTAACACATCGCCTCCAGCGCTCTGGGGTTTAAACATGCATTTCACAGCGCGAGAATTTTTTGAGCGTGATTTTTTGATGAATATGGTGGAAGCCGGTCGCTCTGACCAGTCGCTATCATGCGCTCCCATACATCGTAGAACCTGTCAAATAGCGACTCGTAACCTTGTATTGAACATTACGCCACACCGACTAAGTCGCTGTCAACAACCGAACAACGGCCAAGCACAGCGACTACTAGCGGGCGCTGTGAAAATACCGCTACAGTCGCTCAACTGTCGCTACATGTCGCTATTAATAAATCAGCCTCTAAGCATCAGCATAGGGAGCAGGAAAAGTCACAACCTCGGCTTCTCTGTGGAGTGCGCTTGCATTTCTGTATCCAGTCATTCAGATAGCTATTCGGATACTGGGCATGGGAGCATACCAGGGTTGTGGTCCCAGCTCGCAATTGCGACAAGGGACCAGCAAAAAGGTAAGGTGATTGTGTGCCACTGTGGGGCATCCCAAATCGGAATGCGCCTGGGACACTAAGTCGGCCTGCCCTGGAGTCTTTTCGACAGTAATGTGCCAAGCCATCGGCCTACCTGATAGGCTGCTCGCTGTCATGTAGCATGCACAACCCGGAAGAGGTGAGTATCTGGGTGGCCCTGTTCTCTACTTTAGAGGTGCCGATATACAGTGGGGAAGTCCCAACCTTTTTAAAGATGGATTCTATTAATTTATGACTGGAGTTCATCTTTAATAATAAATATTATCATTGTGATAACAGTAATGATTATGCTTATTAAAGTGGACCAAAACCCAGGATTCTGACTATCCTGGGCTTTAGTTCCTTCCCGATCGAGGGTGCTCAGCCGTGTGAAACCCCCCAGGACGCCGAGACCACCTCTTCCCGGTCCTACGGTGCATCTAAGAATAGTGGCTCCGAGCACGCTGACTGCCACATCCTCTGCTTCCCTCTAACAGGAAGCGTACCCGCGTCGGCCATTCACAAATGCCTGGTGCGGACACGCACCCTGCTAGAGGGATAGTGGGATGTGGCTGCGGCTCACGCATGTACCTTTAGACCTGGAAACAAGGTAAGTGAATGGGGCAACCTGGGGGGTTTCACACAGTGGGGCATCCCAATTTTGGATGCCTCGGGGGGGGGGGGATCGATTGACCTGGGAATCTTGTAGATTCCCTGGCCGATCAAAGGGTGTTTTGGTCCACTTTAACAACGACAACAGCAGCTGCTGTAGGGCTATGATAAATAAATACAAATAATATAATAATTATTACTACTACAACAACTACTACTACTAAGTACAAGGGGGCACAACCTGAAGCTAGTCGGGGGCAAGATCAGGAGAAATGTTAGAAAATATTATTTTACAGAAAGAGTAGTAGATGCTTGGAACAAACTTCCAGGTAGTTGAAAAATCAACAGTCACTGAATTTAACATGCCTGGGATAAGCACACATCTATCCTAAGATGGGGAGCTGATTTATTAATAGCGCCAGGTAGCGACAGTTGAGCGACTGTAGCGGTATTTTCACAGCGCCCGCTAGTAGTCGCTGTGCTTGGCCGTTGTTCGGTTGTTGATAGCGACTCAGTCGGTGTGCAGTAATGTTGAATACAAGGTGATGAGTTGCTATTTGACAGGTTCCGCGCTGTATGGGAGCGCATGACAGCGAATGGCCATAGCGAACGGCTCCCAGCATATTCATTAACAAATCACGCTCAAAAAATTCTTGCGCTGTCAAATGCATGTTTAAACCCCAGAGCGCTGGCGGCGATGTGTTAAAAGTAGTTTTTTAACCCCCAAACCACCATATTTTTGGAAACCAAAAAAAAAAAAAAATTTTTTAAAGAATTTAGTAATATGAATACAATAATATCAGACCTGTAATATCAATTCTGCACACATTTATTTATTTATTTTTTTTACCTTAAAAAAATTATCTTACATTGCAGAAGTGGTCACAGAATTTTTCACATTTAAAAAAAAAAAAAATAAAAATAATAATTAATTATGAATATTTAAAGATTGTTCCATTGAAATGCATTGGAGAGCGCCAGGTAGCGAGAGGTCATACCTGTCGCTGTTCAAGGTCGGACGCTGGCGCTGTGGGCTGAGGCTGGAATAATGATGAATGAGTGGCTATATGGCGCTATCTCAGTCGCTAAGCAGGATCGGCTTGATAAATGTGTGATTGTGGTGGGGAGCCGGCGTTCTCGTGGCGGGGCCCGTCATTACCGGCCGCTCACCAGTCGCTACCTAGCGCTATCCCTTGTTAAATAAGGGCCAAAGAGTACATACAGTATACACATAAGGGCAGACTAGATGGACCGTATGGTCTCCTTCTGCCGTCAACCTTCTATGTTTCCAAGAGGCCGATTCATTAATAGCGCCAGGTAGCGACAGATGAGCGCCAGTAGCGTGATTTTCACAGCGCCAGCTAGTATTCGCTGTGCTTGGCCGCGGTTTGCTTGTTGACAGCGACTCAGTCGGTGTGCGGTAATGTTGAATACGGGCTTAGGGGTCGCTGTTTCACAGGTTCAGCGTTGTATGGGTGCGCCTGACAGCGAATGGCCAGAGCGAACGGCTTGCTGCAGATTCATTAACAAATCACGCTACGAATTTTTTAGCGCTGTGAATTCCTTGTTTAAACCCCAGACCGATGGCGGCGATGGATTTAAAATAGTTTTTAACCCCCAAACAACCATATTATTTGATTGTAAAATTATACAAGTTTTTATAAACATTCTGTAATATGAATACATTAATATCAGACCTGTAATATCAATTCTGCACAAAATCATTTTTTTTTTTTTTACCTTAAAAAAAAATCCTAACATTGCAGAAGTGGTCACAGAATTTTTGACATTAAAAAAAAAAAAAAAAACCCATTAATAGCAATTAATTATGATTATTTAAAGACTGCTCCATTGAAATGCATTGGACATCGCCAGGAAGCGACAGGTCATACCTGGCGCTGTGATGGGATTAGCAGCGGCGCTGTTCGTTGCAGTCGGCTACATGATGAATCCCGCGGTAGCTGTCGCCTCATTTAGCTTGATAAATGCGTCATTGTGGCCGACGCCGGGCGTACTTGAGTCGGTAGCCGCCGTTAGCTGGCGGGACCTGTCGCTCGTCAGACACTACCTGGCGCTATCGCTTGATGAATAAGGGCATAAGTATTATTGTTGTTATTATTGTAACAACAAAAACAACAGAGTATATTATTACAATGTTATTATTTATGATATCTTATTGGTTATTATCAATTTCTTTGTTGCTGCTGTACGAATGGCAAGAGCATAAATACAATATTTTCAATAACTAACAATAATCATAAATATTAGCAAAAGAAATGTTACATTAAATGTGAATTAAATATTGTTGATGGCATTATTATTATCATCATTTTTCTTATACCAATGGATAAATAGTATGCAGATATGCTGGATACAGTTTTACTTTTAATTTATAATTTTTGAAACAGTTATTTTCCTGGACTACATAGCAGGTCACATCCATGGCTGGGTTTGCTTTCTATACAGCATGTTATGTCGCTGTGTGCAATGGTTATTATTGTGCCAGGCAAGCTGTACTCACTTAGGAAGTGTTTGAACCTTCACCTCTCCTCTAGTGGAGCATTAGCACCACCAGTTGGCCGTCAGGCATGAATAGCACCCTGTATGGAGAGGCAGAGAGAGGTCTCCCCAGGAGGAACCTCCTCTAGATGATGCCTCTGCCCTGCTCTGCTCTCAGCGGCCTGCACACAATGAGCCAGGTTAGTGATTGAAATGCTGCCACTGACCACAGACACATCTCTCTTCACTGGACAATTGAAATCTGCATCACTTGACACAGCCATGACAATACAATCCCTTTCACATTCTATTAGGCAGGAGAAAGGCGTTAATTGCCACTTAAGTGGAGTTTAGGAGGACAAAGTTATTTTCTTTTCAAGTGTGTGTTTTTTATGACTTAATAGATTTCTCCTTTAAATTAACTTTGGATTTTTTTCAGTGGGATCTATAGTCACCTAAAAGTCACATAAATATATCGTATTATATATGTGACATCAGCATAAGAAACAAAAACTTTACAAAGAAATGTAACAAATGGTTAATTTAATATTAACCATTTTCACAATTAAATAATTGACATATGATTAAGACACCAGGACCAGATGGACTTAACTCAAGACTTAGGCCCTTATTTATGAAGGAATAGCGACAGGTAGCGACTGGTGAGCGGCCGGTAATGACGGCCCCCGCCACGAGAACGCCGGCTCCCCACCACAATCAAACATTTATCAAGCCAATCCTGCTTAGCGACTGAGATAGCGCCATATAGCGACTCATTCAATATATCTGGTACGTTATATATAAGAAGGTGGTGGTGGAGTGACGTCACTGAATTGTTTTGAAGAGCACCTGTGGTGTTAACATTTGCTTCGCTGAGCCTTGTACACAGCTCTTGGGCAGTGTATCTATATCTATATATCTACATGCTAATGTTGAAGGCTGAAATGACAACAGCCTAAAGGCTTGGAGCGAAAGGTTTCTTTCACTGGGACAATTAATTTTGATTTGTAGCGCGGTTTCCTAGAACTATTAAGTTTAATTTTGTGCATTCATCATTATTCCAGCCTCAGCCCACAGCGCCAGCGTCCGACCTTGAACAGCGACAGGTATGACCTCTCGCTACCTGGCGTGCTCCAATGCATTTCAATGGATCAATCTTTAAATATTAATAATTAATTGTTATTAATGTTTTTTTTTTTCTTTAAATGTGAAAAATTCTGTGACCACTTCTGCCATTTTAGATAATTTTTTTAAGTGAAAAAAAAAATAAAAAAAAAATTGTGCAGAATTGATATTACAGGTCTGATATTAATGTATTAATATTACTAAATTATTTAAAATATTTTTTTTTTTTGGTTTCCAAAAATATGGTGGTTTGGGGGTTAAAAAACGACTTTTAACACATCGCCTCCAGCGCTCTGGGGTTTAAACATGCATTTCACAGCGCTTGAATTTTTTGAGCGTGATTTTTTGATGAATATGGTGGAAGACGGTCGCTATGGCCAGTCGCTATCATGCGCTCCCATACATCGCGGAACCTGTCAAATAGCGACTCGTAACCTTGTATTCAACATTACGCCACACCGACTGAGTCGCTGTCAACAACCGAACAACGGCCAAGCACAGCGACTACTAGCGGGCGCTGTGAAAATACCGCTACAGTCGCTCAACTGTCGCTACATGTCGCTATTAATAAATCAGCCTCCATGTCTTATTTCTTCACCCCAGTCCTTGAGCTTTAAAGGGCAATTCCACTTTTAATTACATTTTTTAAAGTTTCCATTATTGTGTGCCCAAATGATGAAATCAATGTTTTTTTTTTTCTATTTTTTTGCAGTTCTGTGTTATAAAAGAAAACAGTTTTCCCTAGCAACAATGCTTTTACCTTAGCAATGTACATCAACTGGTGTGTTAAATGTACAGATCACAAAAAATCCTCACTCTGGTTTGCTAATCATCTGTTTGGCTAAGACACAAGTGACAGATTTAACCCCTTCTGCTGTAGTTCAACTTATTCACATAAGGAGGATCACAATCTTGTCTTCCAGTAGGTAAGTGGTTATAGGCAATGTTCTTAGCTGAAAGCATCATTACTGCGGCGTGAGCCAAAGCTGCTAAAGAGTTCACCTGTTACATTGCAAGCATTTTGGGATAGTAGTTTAACAAGGCCGGAAAAACCACTCCCATCTTAGCATCGCAGACACATAGGAATATAGGAAACTTGGAAATAGCATGCTGATAAGTAAATCACAGGTCCGAGGGCACAAGCCTAACACAAATATTCATCATAGAAGAGGAAAACATTAAGACAGAACACAAAAACTCAATGTAAAGGGAGTTTTCCTTTAACTACGCACTAATGACTAGTTGGCGCAAGGCAAATGAGAAGCCCATTTTTTAAAAAGGACTCTAGGTCTTCTCCAGGTAATTACAGACCTGTAGGCTTAACACCCAGGCGGAGAATTAATTGAAGATCTCTTAAGGGACTATATACCCGATTATATAATATTAGAAGTGACAACCAGCACAGTTTTACTAGGGGCAGAAGCTGCCAGACTAACCTGATTGGCTTCTATGAGGAGGTGAGTACAGAGGGGCGGCTGTAGATATAGTTTTTTGACACTGTCCCTCATAGACGCTTTTTGGGGAAATTGAGATCTTCAGGATTAGAAAATACAGTTTGGAACTGGATTGAAAACTGGCTAAAGAATCGTGTGCAGAGAGTTGTGGTTAATGATACCTACTGTGAATGGTTACCAGTTGTAAACGGTGTAACCCCAGGGTTCAGTGCTGGGCCCACTATTATGTAGAAGATAGAATTAAATGCACGGCCTCTATTTTTGCAGATGACACAAAGATATGTAGCACAGTGCAGTCTATTGAAGATGTTCACAAGCTTCAGGCCTACTTATAAAGGCCAATGTGGAGTCATGAACTTGAGGTCTAATAAACCTGAAGGCTACATATGTCCTCGGGGTAGTCACTTGCTGAGAAGGATCTGGGGGTACTGGTAGACCACAGGCTAAACAACAGCATGCAATGCCAAGCAGCTGCTTCCAAGGCCACCAAGATATGGTGTTGCAGAGGGCACGAGGAGCATGCATTTCTCCTTACCAAGTCCCTCTTGATGCCGTTTCTTGACCACACTGCTGTGAAGCCGTCCGTCACCACTGCCACCAAACAGAGCCACTGTCCAAAGCTCGAGGAGAGGAGCCGGTGCCTGAAGCCAGAGGAAAGGAGCTGCCGGGAGCAGCAGAAAACCGTCTGCTCGCCCACAGGAAGAGAGGAGCCGCCGTCAGAAAGCCGCCCCATCAGCCACTCAAGTAGAAAATCCACCGTCCGAAGGTGGAAAGCCACCTGACCGCTGAAAAGCCGTTCGTCTGATGATGGAGCTACCTCTGTGAAGAGCAGGACAAATCTTTCCATCTATCCTGCCAGGGCACCTATCTGTCTGCCTGCCCACCTACTACCCACCCACCTACCTGCCTAAACACCCAGGCCCCAATCTGTCCACCCATCTACCTGCCTGCCAACCCCCCCCCACCTGTCTGCCTGCCTGCCCACTCACCTACCTGCCTGCCCAGCCACCTGTCTGCCTGACTGTCCACCTACCTATCCACCTGCCTGCCCACCTTTCTCCTCACCCAGCCACCTGTCCACCTGCCTGCCCACTTACCTGCCTGCCCACCCACCTAACTTCCTGCCTGCCCACCTACCTGCCTGAGCCCAACCACCCAGCCATCTTCCCACCTACCTTCCTGCTGCTAACCTACCTAGCCTGTATGCCCTAAGCCCACACACATGCCCAAGGCAAAGTTATGACTGCTGGAACACAAAACGGGTAAAAATGTATTGATCCTCAAAGCTAAATTTAGGTGGGTTACTAAGGTTAAAAGCATTTCAGAAATTTTTTACATGAGACACGGATTCCAGATCTGCAAAATTTTTCCATTTTCATGTGACTGTCAGGGGGTTAAAAGAGGCCCAATGGGATCATGGGATAGGGATGAAATATTGCCTCTTTACAAGGCACTGATGCGCCCTCATCTGGAATATGCCGTCCAGTTCTGGGTGCAAGTTCATAGGATGCCCTGGTTATAGGGAGGGTGTGAAGAAAGATTACAGGGATTATGCTTATTGAGTCTTCAGGAGAGACGTCTAAGGGAACATGATTAACTTAATATTATAAATATATCAATGTTGAAATCAAATAATATGTGGAAAAGGAAATGAGGTCTTGCCATGCCACTTCACCATGCCACTTGTGCCACTGTGTCAGCTATGCTATAGAATTCCTCTATAGAAAGCCTAGAACTACACTATGGAAAGTGTTAAATATGAAACACTTTGTGACCAGGAAGTACCGTATTTGAAACACTAAAACACGGTTCCTTTTGAGGTTCTTTGGGAACAAGTTAATTATGAACGGAATCGATGGGTATATCATTCAAAGACCAAAGGCCGCCATTCACAATCAAAGCACATTTAAATGAGGAGAAAATTGACTATCAATGGAAAGTGAATGACAAAGGTGCCCAAAGAAGTCAGCCAGTCCAGAGCCTCCTCATAATGAGGGATGCTAAGGAAAACTCTCTTCAATGTGGGGGCTGGAGGAGTGGGAGGTGACATTGATTCAGGCTTCAGCATATTCATGAAGAGCTATCTAAAGAATAAGGCTTTAGATTCTAATCTAATGAGCCAGGCATTACAGGCATGAGGGCCAATGCGTTAAGGCCAGGGAAATGGATATTTGTAAAAAAATAATAATATATATCTATTGTAGGCATGCAGCCAGGAACGTTCTGGAAGGTTTTGGGATGCCCCGCTGTGCGACCCCCTGGGATCACACCACAAACACTCACCTTTCCTGTGCTCCCACAACGCTTTTGTGGGGTTCAGCAGCATCAGCACTGAAGATTGTTCTATATATATATATATATATATATATATATGAAAATTTAATTTTTTTATTAACGGAGGGGGGATTTCGGGTCCATTGCATTTCCCGTGGGTCTCTAAGTGGATCCTCAATGACCTTATATTCACTCACTGGTAGCTTATGTTTCAAAGGATTTATTATGTGAAATACAGTGTCACAATGTTCTAGAAAAATAATGAAATTAATACATAATCTTATACGATGCAGAGCAAATAGAAAAAAATATATATTTGAAAGAATACAAGATAAAATAAGAGAGGAAGAAAAAAAACGTGTAGTCCTTTTTTTTGGTTCTGGGGGCTGTCAATTACACAGCCCGTTAGTTTGTATAACCACAGTTTGTAGCAAGGCAGTTACCCTAAGTTTGTAGCAATTTGGGTTTTTATTTCCTTGTAGTAGGATGATACCCTTTTGGAGTTTGTAGCAAGAAATGAGGTTCCATCACAGACAGGTTTCGCCAACAGGCTTCCTCAGTGTGTGGACCTGTTGCTTTAATGACAGTGGTGCTGCCTCACATTAGGTTGTGTGACCAGATTCAAACTGTATTTTATATAGCAATGTACAGTACTTACACCTTCAAAAGGTATGCCCAAACGTCTGCAGTATAGTGGCTCGATTCTCCCCAGCTGCTTATTTTATTATTATAAAAAAATATTTACCAACCAACAAATTACATATAAAACAGACACATTAAAAAGCACAAAGACTAATGCAATGATGGTAACACCATAGGCTTTACTTCATGTCAAATTCATACAATGTATTCCCTTAAACATATATTATATGTATTAAGAAAATTAAAGAAAGTGCAAGTGCTAATTAATATTAGTACAGGTACAAAGTGCATGTGCCAATGTATATACACAAAAGATTACCTACAAGGTGAAGGTAGTGTACAGGCCAGATAACAGGATTACAAATTGTAATGATAACTCCGCGGGGAAAGAATGTCCATTTAGATATTCAAAATGCCAGCTTTAAAACTCGGACACCTTGAGTGTAGACATTAACAACTTCTCATGTGAATCCCACCACCAAGCATATTGGAAAACGTACCAGTGTACAGGCCAGATCATCCCATAGAGTACCAATAGCCCTACTATTATCAGGGATAACAATAAGAAAGGGTGCTAAGTGCAAAAGTGACAAAAGAGCAAAAAGCTATGTGCAATATAAAGGGGAACAATATTATTACATCACCAGATAGGCAAAACCATCAACAAAGCGACACCGACGTGTTGCGTGGTAGCTCCTTGCCATTTCAACAGTCTTAACCAAAAATACCCACCCATGGGACATCCCAATTTGGGATTCCCCACTATGTGAAACCCCACCAGTTGCCTGATATATTTACCTTGCACAGCATGTGTGTTCGGTGGCACCATCTCTCGCATCCTACTTAGTCTGTGCACAGCCAAGCTCACCGTAACTGAATGGCTGGCACGCTCCCTAGAGGGATGCAAGGGGGTGCACTCTGATGCCCAGAGTGGCTAAGCTCCCATTCTGTTTCTATAGCTGCTCATTTATATACATGGACAAAGAATCTGATTGGAGCAGAGCCACATCTGCACTGTGGAAACAGCAGTGATATATGTATATCAGGCAACCGGCAAAGAATCTGATTGGAGCAGAGCCACATCTGCACTGTGGAAACAGCAGTGATATATGTATATCAGGCAACCGGTGGGGTGGGGTATCCCAAATCTGATTGCCCCAAAGGTATGTTTCAAACCAAACCAACTTTAAAGTGGACCAATCACCTCTATGGCCAGCCCTGAAGACTAAAAGACTCCAGGACTGTCAAACCTGTTTGGCATGGCCATCTGTGTGAAACCCTGCTGATCGAACGAACCCTAACTGTGATCCCGTGGTGCATTCGCATGCCGTGGCTTCTTGCGGCAGAGGAGCAGACCGCCTGTGGGAAGACCAGGGATGCACCCATTCCCCTTTCACTATGCCAGAGCTCTGTTCCAAGCAGAGCTGCATGCCATGCATTAATATACACGCCATACAACGCCGATTGGACGAGAACCCACATAGATGCTGTGGCCTCGGTTAGTTATGAGGACACAGAAGGTGGAACAACTGCCAATCTATTAGGATAAATACGAGGGTACAAAGCAAAGCTGTTGTATCAGACCACCCCTCTGACATTAGTTGCACCTGGGGTTATTCCAGTACTTTTAGATTTGAAGGTTTATTTAATTTTATATTTTGGATTTTTTTACTACCAGTAACTTTGCTTATGACCTCCGAACTTCTGTAGACTGGATGACCTCTGAACTTCTGTAGACTGGATGACCTCTGAACTTCTGTAGACTGGATGACCTCTGAACTTCTGTAGACTGGGTGACCTCTGAACTTCTGTAGACTGGATGACCTCTGAACTTCTGTAGAATGGATGACCTCTGAACTTCTGTAGAATGGATGACCTAGGAACTTCTGTAGAATGGATGACCTAGGAACTTCTGTAGACTGGATGGCCTAGGAACTTCTGAAGTGTGAACAGGCTCCGTCACTATTACCTCTGGCACTAAATTAATTAGTTTGATTAGTTTGTGTTTTGGCTCCTGGCCTTTGACTTTAATTATGGTTACTGTCTCGGACTTGAAGCGCCTTGGCTACCAACTAGAGGCTTGACTTTCTATTTAGAAGCTGTTCATGGGTAATTATCAGGTGTTGTTTGTGTCTGTCTGTTTCGCTCATGTTTGTGATATGTCTTTGTGACCTCTGAATCACTACCCTGTGCTCGAATACTGACTCTCCATCTCCTAATGCTTGCTACACATCAATACCTCACCAGCATCAGGTGGGAGGATCTGCCAACATGCCAGCAGCTGCTGAGCGGCCAGTTTGGAAATATTGAAGGGATTGTCCAGGCTAAGTTTAAAAACAAATAATTGTTTGCTTACCTGACATGCAGAGAATGTATCCTGTTACCAGTATCCATCACTTCCTGATTCCCAAGGCAGCCAATCATATGACCACCAGCAACCATTCAGGTTTGATTTACAAGCCTATTCAGCAAACCCAATTGGTTAACAGCAGTCACATGACTGAGGAAGTTGGCTGACTTGATGACTTGACTACAGTGCCGGATCAAACCCCAGGCAGTGCAGCACTAAAAGACTCCAGGGCTGGCCGATAGCCTGCCACCAGTGCATCATATAGCAGGATTTCCCACTGTGTGAAACTCACTTTACTATCGGCTTCCATCTAGCTGCACATGCTCCCGTGCCCAACCATTCAGACAGGCCGGACAGGCTAATTTAGCATTGCAGCCATGTGTTACTATGGAGGTATTCATTTGAAATGTATACCATTGGGCTTTTTCTCCCAGTTCTTACCACTGCAGTCTTCCGAGGCCCCATAGATTCTTTAGTCCCGCCGTCATTTGTTGGTCACCAAAATGGTTGTGCCAAGGAAGGCGGCCACTGTGTCTGCTATGTTGCTGGTGAATGGCGACAACCCATTTTTGCAAGACATCATTTATTTTTTAAACAATGGGTTTATTCCTTTCTGTTGCAAAATGTTAGACTCTTTTATTAGGTTCATTACATAAAATCTAAATTCAAATATATTTTAATCCTAGGTTTTAATACAACAAAATAGGAAAACAGAAATACTTCTACAGGAGGGCTGGTAGTTTTTCTGACATTGACATATTGTCATGTCCCAAGACTAGCTTTCCTTTTCCCTTTAGCCATTTCTAGTTTTGCATCCAGTCAGTGCACATATGCTGCTGTTATTGGTTTACATCACATGTTTCCTGCTGTATTGAACATACATTTCAAGATTTCTGCTGTTTGAAGTGTTTATTGCACGATTCTGTACTGAAATAAAGCTTCTGAAACTTATTCTACATATGTCCATGGCAAGTTGAGTAAGCTATCTGCCAAGCATTTGGAGAAAAGGAAACGTCCATCATAGGCACACACAGACAAGCTGAAGCTGTCTTCAGGATCCTCATTACTGCCATACGGTGAGTCAGAATAATTATACCGTATTTTTCGCCCTAAAAGACGCACTTATTTTTCCCCAAAAGTGGGGGAAAAATGTCCGTGCGCCTTATCGGGCGAATGTAAAAAAAAAAACAAAAAAAAAAATTCACACTGCCTATGGGAATGGGGAGAGAGGGATGCCACACTGTCTATGGGAATGGGGAGAGGGGGATGCCACACAGCCTATGGGAATGGGGAGAGAGGGATGCCACACAGCCAATGGGAATGGGGGGAGAGGTGGATGCCACACAGCCTATGGGAATGGGGAGAGGGATGCCACACAGCCTATACTAATGGGGGGAGAGGGGGATGCCACACAGCCTATGGAAATGGGGGGAGAGGGGGATGCCACACAGCCTATGGAAATGGGGGGAGAGGGGGATGCCACACAGCCTATGGAAATGGGGGGAGAGGGGGATGCCACACAGCCTATGGGAATGGGGAGAGGGGGATGCCACACTGCCTATGGGAATGGGGAGAGGGGGATGCCACACAGCCTATGGGAATGGGGAGAGAGGGATGCCACACAGCCTATACTAATGGGGGGAGGGGGATGCCACATAGCCTATACTAATGGGGGGAGGGGGATGCCACACAGCCAATGGGAATGGGGGGAGAGGTGGATGCCAAACAGCCTATGGAAATGGGGGAAGAGGGATGCCACACAGCCAATGGGTATATGGGGAATGGGATAGGGGAATGCCACAATGTCTAATGGTGCGTTTTTGGTTTAAAATATTCTTTTTCTTATTTTCTTCCCCCAAATCCTAGGTGCGTCTTATATGGAGAAAAATACGGTAATTCTTTGTTAACATTAACTCCCAGGATGACAAAAAGTTGTTCTTAAGGCTACAGGTTCCAGTAAAACATGCAGTGGCAGAGTACTCCAGAGTACTCAGGAAGAGAAAGAAAGATAAAGAGAAAGAAAGAACGAAAGATAGATAGAGCGAGAACAAATAAAGAAAGAAAAAAAAAGAAAGAAATATCAAGAAAAAGAAAGAAGAGAGAGACAGAGAGAAAGAGAGAATGAAAGATAGAGAGATAAAAGTGAAAGAGAGAAATAAAGGAATAGTTGGCAAGACAAAGAAAGAAAGAGAGAGACAGTGAGAAATAGAGAATGAAAGATAGAGAAAAAAGATAGAGAGAAATAAAGAAAGAGATAGCAAGAGAAAGAAAGACAGAGAGAGACAGAGAGAAAGAGAGAGCAAAAGATAGAGAAAAAAGAACAAGAGAAATAAAGAAAGAGCTAGCGAGAGAAAGATATAAAGAAAGAAAAATAGATAGAGAAAGCAAGAGAAACAAAGAACAATAGAGAGAAATAAACTGGAAAGGAAGATGGAGGGATGGTAAAATAAAGGAGGAAGCTGTTAAAAGCTGAAAAGAGGGAGGAAGGCGACAAGAGAAAGATGGATGGAATATATAAATGGAGGTACGGAAAGAGAGGGAAATTGGGGTTGGACCATGAAATAAAGTATAGAGAAGAAAAAGGTAATTCAAGAAGAAGGAAAATGGTAAAAGAGAATTATAAAGACATGTGCAAAAATGAAAGGAGAAAGGTGGGGTATTAAAAAGAAAGAGAGGGCTGCTGTTCCAATAGAAAGTTCCAGGTGCCCCCTTACAGAGAATTTGGGATGGCGCCCTGTGTGACCGCACACCTTGCACACCCCAAAGGCCGGCCATGGCCACTAATGTGCACATGCTTGCAGTGGTTGCTGCCCTGGATTCTGCCTTCGATGGTTGTTGTTTGGGCACCTGAATATGCTGGCAACTGATAGGTCAAGAAGACTTGTGGGTTGTGTCCACACGTGCATTGCGACACATACGTAGATCTCACGGCTGCGTTGGCGCCATTTCTCACTTCCACAGGATATATTACAAGAGCCGTCGTCTTTTGACAGTAATTTTAACCTTTAACAAAAAAAAAGATAAAAACATGGTTACAGTTCATTGAAATGTGTTCTTTTAATGCTGCTTGCTGCTAGACTTCAGCCAATATACACGCTAGAAAAGAACGCTAAAGTAAAACAAAAGAAAATAAAATGATATAGCTGAGCACTTTGTAAGGAGTCCTTCGCACGGCTGTGTTCATTTGAGCATGTGATTACCATATTAAACCAGTTATAGATCTGAAAACTTGCATAGCTGGATTAGTTTCACCAGTATTATTTCCTATAATCCCAATGATTAACTCTGCAATTAATGACTACAGATTCCGAGTTCTTTTCTTGAAAGGTAATTACCTCCAAGTCCCAGGCTGCACCACTGTTTTTTTTTTGTGAGCCAGAAAAAAAAGATGCAAATTTAGCCACTATAATAAAAAAGAAACCCTCTGTTTCTAATCGATGGTTTGTTTCATTACCTTCAAATGCAAGACCACTTGTAAAATTAAAAGCTACGCACAACAGAACAACATTGTGCTGAAGGCTGTCAGCCCATTAAAGTGATAGGACACCCTGAGCGACTTTGCAGGTGCAACGTAGGCTTTATTATAGAGGCACTTGCATTTGTTGGCCTGCAGTGCCTATCCCGTATGGTCTGAACCACATAATAGGGAGGCACTCTCAACTCAAAAGTAATACAAAATGTTATTTGATACTCAACACATAAATGATCACTACATATACCGTATATACTCGAGTATAAGCCGAGTTTTTCAGCCCACTTTTTGGGCTGAAAAAAGCCGCTTCGGCTTATACTCGAGTCAGTGGCCCAACAGCCAATCAGCAGTGCAGGTGGAGATTTGGACACAGGGGGGCGTGGCCTGGCGCTCGAATGGCATAGAGGTGGTGGCAGTGCTGGAAGAGGCTCGGCGGCCGGGCAGAGAGAACGCGCAGGCAGGGAGCGGGAAGCTGCGCTTTCATCATCCCCCTCATCGGAAGCATCTACGTGCTTGGAGGAGTACCTGCATGGCGGGGAGAAGTACGCACACTGGCTGGCGGGTTTGCCGATGACGAGGAAGGAGGTGGCGGCGCCCGCAGCGACCCACTGGGAGCCGACGGCAGACGCGGCTTGCGCAGCCAAGATGGCGGCTGACATCGAGGGTGAGTGAACACCCCCCCCTCCCAGTATGCATGAGGCGGCGGTGAGCGGTCCCTCTGCCTCCAGCGGAGCGGCGGCCGATCCCAGCCCACAGCGCAGCAGAGCAGGGGACGGCGAAGGAGCTGCTCCCCTGCCCATAATGAATGAAGAAGCAGGGCTGCAGAGACCGGTAAAGATGGCGGCCGTGGAGGGGGAGAAGATCATCCCCGCCTCCCTGCACAAGACACAGGAGCTGAGGTACGGTGGGGGGGGGCCTAAAGTCTGCACAGGGAATGAGGCCCTAAAGTCTGCACAGGGAATGAGGCAGGAAGCCTGCAGACTGACTATGAAGTTGGGGGCAACGGGGGTAGAACCCACATCCATTTCCCACCCTAGGCTTATACTCGAGTCAATAATTTTCCAGTTTTTTGTGGTAAAATTAGGTGCCTCGGATTATATTCGGGTCGACCTATACTCGAGTATATACGGGTAATGCCTAAACATGCTGAAACCAATGAAAAGACATTAATCAGACAATGACAAACAAGACAAACCAACATAAAAAGGTGTGTAGGCAATGGGGAGAATACCATCACAAATATTACAAATAAATTCATCCATATGTATATATACACTTCATTATTAAAGAAAAACCCATCAGTGCAAATTACAATGTGCAAATCCTGGATCCTAAAAATATGCTCTATAAAGTGCAAGTGCCAAACAATCCGTAATTCTATACAATCTAGAATCCCCAAAAATCCCCCCTCCAAAAAAATCGAATCAAAAACAAAATCTAACATGATTCCTTCACCTTCTCAATCTGACAATAAATACAACAACACAAAACAGTATATCATCAACACATAATACACCCAAAATAATCACCCATATCCAACAATATGGATCACAATATAAGTCACAATGTAAAACTAAAGTATATCAGGTCTCCCCACCGCCTACCACACCAGGAGCCATGCGTTCCGTGGGCACGCCTCCCACTTCTTCAGGCAACAACATTGTGCTGAAGGCTGGCAGCCCATTAAAGTGATAGGACAACCTGAGCGACTTTGCAGGTGCAACTCAGGCTTTATTAAAGGGGAACTTACATTTGTTGGCCTGCAGTGCCTATCCCGTATGGTCTGGACTCTTAGGAATTCTATATAGAAACATAGAAACATAGAAGGTTGACGGCAGAAGGAGACCATACGGTCCATCTAGTCTGCCCTTATGTGTGCTTATCCCAGGCATGTTTAAATTCAGTGACTGTTGATTTTTCAACTACCTCTGCTGGAAGTTTGTTCCAAGCATCTACTACTCTTTCTGTAAAATAATATTTTCTAACATTGCTCCTGATCTTCCCCCCGACTAGCTTCAGGTTGTGCCCCCTTGTTCTATCATTAAGTTTCTTCTTAAAAACACTTCCCTCCTGAACCTTATTCAATCCCTTCACATATTTAAAGGTCTCAATCATGTCCCCCCTCTCCCTTCTTTCCTCCAGACTGTACAAATTAAGTTCTTTAAGTCTCTCCTGATTTTAAGTTTTAAGTTTAAGTCCTTCCACCATTTTCGTTGCCCGCCTTTGGACCCGTTCTATTTGAATAATGTCTTTTTGCAGGTAAGGTCTCCAGAACTGCACACAGTATTCTAGCTGTGGCCTTACCAGGGCTCTATACAGCGGCATCACAACCTCCCTCTTCCTACTGGTGATGCCTCGAGCTATGCAGCCGAGCATCCTGCTTGCTTTTCCCACTGCCTGGCTACACTGTCCACTCATCTTGCAGCTATCAGTAATCAGTACCCCTAAATCTCTCTCCTCCGAGGTCCTGGCTAACACAGTGCTGCCCATACGGTACTCAGAGCAGGGATTCCTTCTACCCAAGTGCATGATTTTACATTTAGAGACATTAAACTCTAGTTTCCACAGTTTTGACCATCTATCCAGTAAAGCTAAATCATTTTCCATGTTGCAGACACCTCCCGGAATATCCACCCTATTACTAACCTTTGTATCATCAGCAAACAGACAAACTTTTCCTACCAAGCCTTCTCCTATGTCAAATGGTGTAGTTAAAGGCCTAGCACCCTATATACTACTTATTTAATTCAAAAAGCTTCATGTTTTTGTGTAATGATTTGTGGGAACACTTCTTCTTAAAGTTACTCTTCTGTTCTGTGCTGTAAAAGTAGAATGGTGACCCCTATTTTCTTTCCTTTGAGTGAAGGAAAACGACAAGCTTTGCTAGAATTGTTGTGTAGTGTATATGTAACCCATCCTTTCGCTATCTAGAAATTTTATACAGATTTTTAATAGGCAATTTTGTTCCTTTAAAATTTCACCCTAAATAAGAGTCTATCTTATATGTTTTCCCCACCCTGTACGTACAGATTGGCCACATTAAAAAACATCCTACCTGAATCTAATGTGTTTTCTGAGCCTTTAAACATCCAAGATTGCGGATCATGGGGCCTCAGGCTGCCTGCAGACAGGAAGTGTCTTCTGACTTTGTTGCTCTGCATTCTGGGATTGCTGTCCTTTTCCTTACCCCAGCTCTGCTCTGTCTAAGCAAAACACAGCTATAACCCCGCCCCCTGCAGTTTTCCTACCTCTCCTCAGTATGTGATGCTTCTGAGACAAGATGGCGGTGCCCGTTTTCTAGAGTTCTGATTAGAGTTGCAGCCCAGTGGGGGAAATAATAATATGTAAGTGACTAAAAACGTAAAATATATTTATTTTAGATGTCGGGGAATATATATGCAAACTAACATACATACACATATGAGAAAGCTGCTATGACAAGGCCGTATTCACAGAAGATATCAAAATGCAAATATACAACCTCACCATCGTTCTTGTCCTCCAGGACGTCTCAGACCACCGCCCAGACCCCCTTCCCCCGACAGCTCGGAATGGGGGCCTCTCTCCCCTGAGGGGGTGACCTTCCATATGCCCGGGGCTCCCCCCTGGAGTACCAGCGGGTCGCCACCAGCTACTAGATCAGCAACCAAGACGTCCCTAGGCGCCAACCTGGACTAACCGCTATCGGCCACTCCACAGTACGTTCTTGTGCTGCACTCCATTTACATAATAACAGATGAACTATTACAGGTAAGTGAGAAAGAAAGAGGGGGGCAAAGAAAGAAAAAGAAAAAAGGGGTGAGGGGAAAGAGGAGGGAAGAGGAAGGGAAAAAGAAGGGAAAGGAAATACGCTGCAGGTGTGGGGAAGATTTTTTTAAGGGTTTGGGCTTTTCAATAAGTTATGCTGAAGGTCTGGTTTAAAGGACGTCTGACAGCAGAAAAAGATGTATTTTGTGCCAATGTGAATCAGCTAATCTATTATGGAGATCTTGGTCCTTGAGGTCTTGGTCCTATGCCATGGAAATGCTGTAAATCTGTACACACCCAAACTATGAGAACAGCAGGGTTTGGGCAAGCTGATCCAGCATGGGGTCCCTCCTTTCCTTTCCCTCTTTTTTGCCGAGTGTTGGGGAGCACCTTTCCTTTCTCTCATCCGAGTGTTGGGGAGCACTAGGGATGAGCGAATCGATCCGGATGAACCCGGATTCATTCCGAATTTCATGAAAAATTCAATTCTGAACGAATCAGAATTTCCCCGGGATTCGATCGATCAAAGTTTTCCTTTAAACTCCATTTATTTCAATTACAGGCATTCTAAGATGGTGGAAGCACATGTCCGGACATGTCCCCTGGGGCAAGGTATCATGGGACAGTCACATGCAGCCTATCAGCAGCCAGGAAGCCCGGTGACGTCACCATGCTATATAACCCTGCGGCCATTTTCCTTTTGCGCATTTCAGCCTTGCATTCCAAAGACATCGGTGGTTGCTGCAGATAGAGTTAGAGATAGGTAGGGAGAGTCAGAGAGGCAGACAGAGAGGTAGACAGAGCCAGGGAAAGATAGTGAAAGATAGTGAAAAACCGGAACCATCCAGCCAAGGACAGCTTAGAAGTGACAGTGAATTTTTTTTTTTTTTATCATTAGCCTGATCAGTTTTCAATTCAGTTTCAGTTCTTTGTGCTGTAAATTTTAATCTGCCTTTCCACTGTGCATCCCATCTATGCAGTGGCTTATTTAACCCTATCTGTTACACACAATCATTTATCCTAACTGGATTAGTTTGAATTTAGTTTTAATATTTTTTGGTCTACTTTAAATACACCAGCCCACATGGGCATCCCAAACCTGCACTTAGCAGCCTATCTGTTATACTAAATACGCTTGTTCATCCTTCTTCAGCTAAATCAAACTATTGCATTTTGAATAGTTTTTTGTCCTGCTGCCAAAACACTAGGCCGCAGGGTATCCCAAACCTGCACTTAGTAGCCTATCTGTTATACTAAATACGCTTGTTCATCCTTCTTCAGCTTAACCTCCCTGGCGTTGTGAAAAAGACAAATGCAATGGTAACGAAAGCGTTACCATTGCATTTGTCTCTGACACACGGCTCCGCCCCCATGAGCCTCTGCGGCTCACAGAGACGGAACCCGGAAGCGGAGACGGACGCCGCAGCCGCGGCTCTCACCTGCGATCGCGGCGGAGACATCGCTGGATCGCAGGGAGAAGGTAAGGAGGCTGCGCCGCCCGCTCTTGCTCCCAAATCGATCCCGAGCGTGACTCGGGGTTACCGCCACTTAAACCGCAAATTAACCCCGAGTCACGCTCGGGATCGCCGCCAAGGGGGTTAATCAAACTATTGCATTTTGAATTAGTTTTTGGTCTGCTGCCAAAACACTAGGCCGCAGGGTATCCCAAACCTGCACTTAGCAGCCTATCTGTTATACTAAATACGCTTGTTCATCCTTCTTCAGCTAAATCAAACTCTTGCATTTTGAATTGTTTTTTGTCCTGCTGCCAAAACACTAGGCTGCAGGGTATCCCAAACCTGCACTTAGCAGCCTATCTGTTATACTAAATATGCTTGTTCATCCTTCTTCAGCTGAATCAAACTATTGCATTTTGAATTGGTTTTTGGTCTGCTGCCAAAACACTAGGCCGCAGGGCATCCCAAACCTGCACTAAGCAGCCTATCTGTTATACTAAATGCGCTTGTTGATCCTTCCGCAGCTTAATCAAACTATTGCATTTTGAATTGGTTTTTGTCCTGCTGCCAAAACACTAGGCCGCAGGGTATCCCAAACCTGCACTTAGCAGCCTATCTGTTATACTAAATACGCTTGTTCATCCTTCTTCAGCTAAATCAAACTATTGCATTTTGAATAGTTTTTTGTCCTGCTGCCAAAACACTAGGCCGCAGGGTATCCCAAACCTGCACTTAGCAGCCTATCTGTTATACTAAATACGCTTGTTCATCCTTCTTCAGCTTAATCAAACTATTGCATTTTGAATTGTTTTTTGTCCTGCTGCCAAAACACTAGGCCGCAGGGTATCCCAAACCTGCACTTAGCAGCCTATCTGTTATACTAAATACGCTTGTTCATCCTTCTTCAGCTTAATCAAACTATTGCATTTTGAATTGGTTTTTGGTCTGCTGCCAAAACACTAGGCCGCAGGGCATCCCAAACCTGCACTTAGCAGCCTGTTATACTAAATACACTTGTTCATCCTTCTTCAGCTTAATCAAACTATTGCATTTTGAATTGTTTTTTGTCCTGCTGCCAAAACACTAGGCCGCAGGGCATCCCAAACCTGCACTTAGCAGCCTATCTGTTATACTAAATACGCTTGTTGATCCTTCCGCAGCTGAATCAAACCATTGCATTTTGAATTGGTTTTTGGTCTGCTGCCAAAACACTAGGCCGCAGGGCATCCCAAACCTGCACTTAGCAGCCTATCTGTTATACTAAATACGCTTGTTCATCCTCCTTCAGCTAAATCAAACTATTGCATTTTGAATTGTTTTTTGTCCTGCTGCCAAAACACTAGGCTGCAGGGTATCCCAAACCTGCACTTAGCAGCCTATCTGTTATACTAAATATGCTTGTTCATCCTTCTTCAGCTGAATCAAACTATTGCATTTTGAATTGTTTTTTTGTCTGCTGCCAAAACACTAGGCCGCAGGGTATCCTAAACCGGCACTTAGCAGCCTATCTGTTATACTAAATACGCTTGTTCATCCTTCTTCAGCTGAATCAAACTATTGCATTTTGAATTGGTTTTTGGTCTGCTGCCAAAACACTAGGCCGCAGGGCAGCCCAAACCTGCACTTAGCAGCCTATCTGTTATACTAAATGCGCTTGTTGATCCTTCCGCAGCTTAATCAAACTATTGCATTTTGAATTGGTTTTTGTCCTGCTGCCAAAACACTAGGCCGCAGGGTATCCCAAACCTGCACTTAGCAGCCTATCTGTTATACTAAATACGCTTGTTCATCCTTCTTCAGCTAAATCAAACTATTGCATTTTGAATAGTTTTTTGTCCTGCTGCCAAAACACTAGGCCGCAGGGTATCCCAAACCTGCACTTAGCAGCCTATCTGTTATACTAAATACGCTTGTTCATCCTTCTTCAGCTTAATCAAACTATTGCATTTTGAATTGTTTTTTGTCCTGCTGCCAAAACACTAGGCCGCAGGGTATCCCAAACCTGCACTTAGCAGCCTATCTGTTATACTAAATACGCTTGTTCATCCTTCTTCAGCTTAATCAAACTATTGCATTTTGAATTGGTTTTTGGTCTGCTGCCAAAACACTAGGCCGCAGGGCATCCCAAACCTGCACTTAGCAGCCTGTTATACTAAATACACTTGTTCATCCTTCTTCAGCTTAATCAAACTATTGCATTTTGAATTGTTTTTTGTCCTGCTGCCAAAACACTAGGCCGCAGGGCATCCCAAACCTGCACTTAGCAGCCTATCTGTTATACTAAATACGCTTGTTGATCCTTCCGCAGCTGAATCAAACCATTGCATTTTGAATTGGTTTTTGGTCTGCTGCCAAAACACTAGGCCGCAGGGCATCCCAAACCTGCACTTAGCAGCCTATCTGTTATACTAAATACGCTTGTTCATCCTCCTTCAGCTAAATCAAACTATTGCATTTTGAATTGTTTTTTGTCCTGCTGCCAAAACACTAGGCTGCAGGGTATCCCAAACCTGCACTTAGCAGCCTATCTGTTATACTAAATATGCTTGTTCATCCTTCTTCAGCTGAATCAAACTATTGCATTTTGAATTGTTTTTTTGTCTGCTGCCAAAACACTAGGCCGCAGGGTATCCTAAACCGGCACTTAGCAGCCTATCTGTTATACTAAATACGCTTGTTCATCCTTCTTCAGCTGAATCAAACTATTGCATTTTGAATTGGTTTTTGGTCTGCTGCCAAAACACTAGGCCGCAGGGCAGCCCAAACCTGCACTTAGCAGCCTATCTGTTATACTAAATACGCTTGTTCATCCTTCTTCAGCTTAATCAAACTATTGCATTTTGAATTGTTTTTGTCCTGCTGCCAAAACACTAGGCCGCAGGACATCCCAAACCTGCACTTAGCAGCCTATCTGTTATACTAATTACGCTTGTTCATCCTTCTTCAGCTAAATCAAACTATTGCATTTTGAATTGTTTTTTGTCCTGCTGCCAAAACACTAGGCCGCAGGGCAGCCCAAACCTGCACTTAGCAGCCTATCTGTTATACTAAATACGCTTGCTCATTTGAATTGTTTTTTGTCCTGCTGCCAAAACCCTACGCCGCAGGGTATCCCAAACCTGCACTTAGCAGCCTACCTGTTATACTAAATATGCTTGTTCATCCTTCTTCAGCTGAATCAAACTATTGCATTTTGAATTGGTTTTTGGTCTGCTGCCAAAACACTAGGCCGCAGGGCATCCCAAACCTGCACTTAGCAGCCTATCTGTTATACTAAATACGCTTGTTCATCCTTCTTCAGCTTAATCAAACTATTGCATTTTGAATTGTTTTTTGTCCTGCTGCCAAAACACTAGGCTGCAGGGTATCCCAAACCTGCACTTAGCAGCCTATCTGTTATACTAAATATGCTTGTTCATCCTTCTTCAGCTGAATCAAACTATTGCATTTTGAATTGGTTTTTGGTCTGCTGCCAAAACACTAGGCCGCAGGGCACCCCAAACCTGCACTTAGCAGCCTATCTGTTATACTAAATACGCTTGTTCATCCTTCTTCAGCTGAATCAAACTATTGCATTTTGAATTGGTTTTTGGTCTGCTGCCAAAACACTAGGCCACAGGGCACCCCAAACCTGCACCTAGCAGCCTATCTGTTATACTAAATATGCTTGTTCATCCTTCTTCAGCTGAATCAAACTATTGCATTTTGAATTGGTTTTTGTCTGGTTTAAATACACCAGCCCACATGGGCATCCCAAACCAGCACATGTCACCCTATCTGTCATACTAAATAAGCATTGTTCAGCCTCATTTTAATTAAGCTATTGCATTTTGAATTGGTTTTTGTCTGGTTTAAATACACCAGCCCACATGGGCATCCCAAACCAGCACATGTCATCCTATCTGTTATACTAAATAAGTGTTGTTCAGCCTCATTTTAATTAAGCTTTTGCATTTTGAATTGGTTCTTGTCTGGTTTAAATACACCAGCCCACATGGGCATCCCAAACCAGCACATTTGACCCTATCTGTTACACCAAAGCAGCTTTTAAATGCTATTTCTCATAAATATATTGCAGTTTGAATTGTTTTTGTGTGTGCTGTAAAAACACCAGGCCTCAGGGTATCCCAAGCCAGCACATTTGACCCTATCTGTTACACTATAGCAGCTTTTAAAGGCTATTTCTCATAAATATATCACAGTTTGAATTGTTTTTGTGTGTGCTGTAAAAACACCAGGCCGCAGGGTATCCCAAACCTGCACATTTGGCCCTATCTGTTACACTAAAGCTGCTTTTAAAGGCTATTTCTCATAAATATATTGCAGTTTGAATTGTTTTTGTGTGTGCTGTAAAAACACCAGGCCTCAAGGTATCCCAAACCTCCACATTTGGCCCTATCTGTTACACTAAAGCAGCTTTTAAAGGCTATTTCTCATAAATATATTGCAGTTTGAATTGTTTTTGTGTCTGCTGTAAAAACCCCAGCCCACATGGGCATCCCAAACACTAGCATAAATATCTCAAGACTACCTGTCTAATAACTGCTTGCATTTTATAATTAACGTCACTTTTCCACAATCAAGGGAGGCCTCCTTTGTATGTGAGGAGGGGGCATCCCAAACACTAGCAGTAATATTTCAAGAGTACCTGTCTAATAACTGCTTGCATTTTATAATTAACGTCACTTTTCCACAATCAAGGGAGGCCTCCTCTGTATGTGAGGAGGGGGCATCCCAAACACTAGCAGTAATATTTCAAGAGTACCTGTCTATTAACTGGTTGCATTTTGTAAATAAAGTCACTTTGTCAAATTGCCAACAGCCATTGCCTTTAACCCTTTCGCTGCCAGCCTACCTGCAGCATTTGCCACTCCCTGTTGCCAGACGATGTTTCACCATTTTGCGCTACACATATTCAACTGTCATTTTTGAAGGGATTTCCAGGGATTTCCCAGGAAAATTATATATTGTTTTGAGTCTGGGCTTTAACATGAAATGTCTTGTTTGTATTTTTTAGGTGTATTCTCAATTTTTTTGGGTGAAATGTGTGAAAAAAAACAAAAAAAAAACATTTTTTTACAATTTGTAGAGTTTTTTTGTAATAAAAAATGTAAGTTTGTCAATAAAATCTTATTGCGTGAGAAACCCCAATTTCTCCCGGTTACAGCGATACCACATATGTATAGGTAGACACCCTTTCCTGCCCAGAAGCCTTTTATAGCTGCTGGATGACAAATGGTTAATTAAAAAAAAAAATGACATAGGGTCCCCCTTCCCGGGGAGGGGGACCCCATTTTTTTTTGGATTTTGAAGGGTTAAAAACCCTTCAAAATCCAAAAAAAAAAATGACGTGGGGTCCCCCTTACCCAAAGTAACCAGCCCGGGACCAGCTATGGGGGCTTGTAGGCACAGAGTGGGGGGGCCAGCTTTGGTGGCCCCCCCACCCTGCAGCCTACGAGCCCACATAGCCTATGTGGGCCCGGGCTCTTCTGCCCCCCCCTGGCCTTTGGGGAGGCAGGTAATGGGGGTGCGGGGGTTAATGGCAAGCCACCCGCTAGGGCAGGTGACTTGCCACCCCCCCAGCCTTGTGAACTGGTATAAGGGGTCTCATGGACCCCTTACCAGCTCACAAAGGGTTAATGTGAAAAAAAAACACCACACAATAATAAAAAGTATTTTATTAGAAAAAAAAAAATTTTTTTTTTACTGTACTTACCTTCGATTGCAAGCTCTTGTCCCTCGCCGCTCAGCTGACAGATGCCGGTGATCGGCATCCAGAGAAGGAGAAGGCAGGAGATCAGAGGATCTCCTGCCACCTCCTTCCAGGGCACCGATCACCGGCATCTGAGAAGCTGAGAAGGCTGAAGCCTGAGATCGGGGCCGGGATGACTTCATAAGCCTATTCCGGGGGCTCTCCTGGAGCCATCCGACCCCCCACGGGGGATCGGATGGCACCAAATTAAAGAGGAGACCCGGCCGGATCCAACAAGGGGTCAGGTGAGTATTTGTTGTTTTTACTTTTTAAACTACAAGCGAGGAAAGTCAAGCACGTAACACCTACGTGCTTGGCACTTAAGGCCCAGCCAAGCCAGCACGTAGGTGTTACGTGCTTGGCAACAAAAGGGTTAACCGGGGGGCATCCCAAATATGCTAGCATGCGTCTTTTAAGAGTGCTCACATTGGAGTTGGCAGCAGCAGCATTAGGAGCCCATATATTGCCTGAAAGACACACATATGAGCTGGAAGCAGCAGCATAGGGAGCCCATATATTGCCTGAAAGACACACCCAGGAGTTGGCAGCAGCATAGGGAGCCCATATAATGTCTGAAAGACACACCCAGAAGTTGGCAGCAGCATAGGGAGCCCATATATTGCCTGAAAGACACACCCTGGAGTTGGCAGCAGCATAAGGAGCTACCATGCATCAGCTACTACCATGGATCAGCCATTGTTGGCTGGAAATCCTGGTTGAACCATGCCTGATTCATCTTCACAAAGGTGAGTCTCTCCACATTATTCGTGGACAGACAAGTTTTCCTTGGCATGACTATGGCCCCCGCCGCACTAAACACCCGCTCAGATGGAACACTACTGGCCGGGCAGGACAGCTTTTCCAGGGCAAACTCTGCTAGTTGCGGCCACAAGTCAAGTTTGGCTGCCCAGAAGTCCAGCGGATCCTCAAGGTGTGTTGGCATGGTCATGTCAAGGTATGACACGACCTGCTGGTTCAGGTCCTGCTCCAGGTCTTCATGCTGCTCATGAGTAGACTCACTATGTGGGTGTAGAAAGCTACTAATTAGCGACTGAAGACTGAGGCTGCTGCTGATGGAGCTGCAGCTGCTTCTCCTTCCACCCCCCCAGCAGCCATGGCAGTGGAAGGTGATTGCAGAGGTCCCCCCGAGTCAGACCTGCGAGAGTATGGACCATGGCGCAGATAGGCATCGGCCAACTGACTACGTAGAATGTCTTTGTAGTAGGTCAGTTTGTCCTCCCTCTCGGCGGGTTTAAAAAATGCCCCCATTTTGTACCGGTTCTGTTCCGACACGGCTTGATCGACCATTCCTGTCTGCTGCCTGTACTGACCTCTGCTTTGTCTGACCACGAAGCTGCCTGCCCCTCTGGATACCCCGCGATCTCTGACCTCCTGGCTTGACCCTTTGGCTACTCCTGACTACGCACCTGTCTCATCCCTGTACTCTCATGCACCCTCCAGATTGACTACCTGTGAACGAGCTCAGCTTCGGGATACCCTTGTAGTTCATCGGCCTTCACCGTAAGCAGCCATCCTTTGCGCCTTTTAAGACCTGGGGGCAACCGTACCTAGCGTCCCGGCAAATGGGGGCTTGACTATAGGCAGAAGCGGCGGTGGAGATTGGGGGTTGCCTGCTTACAGAAGGCTGGTATCCCGCTGGGCATCACAGTATGGACCATGGCGCAGATAGGCATCACCCAACTGACTACGTAGAATGTCTCTGTAGTAGGTCAGTTTGTCCTCCCTCTCAGTGGGTGTAAAAAATGCCCCCATTTTGTGCCGGAAGCGAGGGTTCAATAAGGTGGAGAGCCAGAAGTCATCCCGCTGACAAATGGAGACAATTCTGCGGTCACTACGCAAGCACGTGAGCATGCATCGTGCCATTTGTGCAAGTGACTCGGAGGGACTACCTGTCTCCATCTCCACTGCAAACTGCCACGGTGTGTCTGGGTCCTCTGTCTCGCCTTCCTCACAACCCTCTAGCTCCTGTGGCTGCTCCTGCTCCTCCTTTCCTGTCAGATGACTAGATAAAATGGCCATTTTGTCAAACCTAAACTGTGCTTCGCTGTGCCCCACCCCCTCCTCCTCCTCCACTTCAGCCCCCACAGGCTTCATGTGCCTGTGAAATGTATGCACCATGTCTCCAGTGCCCTGACCAGCCATGGTTTCCAACATGTGTTGTAGTACATGAAGCAGTGGAATCACATCGTTCATCTCATAGTCCTGGCGACTGACTAATAAAGTAGCTTCCTCAAAGGGCCTGAGCAAACGGCAGGTGTCACGTATGAGCTGCCACTGGTTTACATTGAAGTTACACAGGGGAGTCCCCCTATCCGTTTGGATCATCAAGAAATCCGTGATGGCTTTTCTCTGTTCCTATAGTCGATCTTGCATATGGAGGGTGGAATTCCAACGGGTGGAAACATCGCAAATCAGACTATGTTTGGGGATACCGTTCTGATGCTGAAGCTCAAGAAGGGTGTGCTTGGCGGTGTAGGAGTGGCTGAAGTGCATGCAAAGTTTCCTTCCCTTTGTTAGGATGTCTTGCAGATGGGGGGAAGACTTCAGAAAACGCTTGACAACTAGATTGAACACGTGTGCCATGGCAGGACGCATGGCTCAGGCTTCCTTGTCGCAGCGCAGACAAGATGTTCTTCCCAGTGTCAGTGACCATGGGTCCCATTTGGAGTTTTCGTGGAGTAAGCCATGATTTAATTTATTGAGTTCTCATTTTTAGCAGTTCCTCCCATGTGTGGCTCTGTGGCTCAAGGCAAACCATGTGAAGAACAGCGTGAAATCGCCGTGTCCTGCACACATGGTAGGCTGGAAGGGCACTGGGAAAAAAAAATTAAAAAAAATATTTAGAAAAAAATAATAAAAAAAAAAAAATAATAAAAAATGAAAAAAAATGGTAAAAAAATTCACAAAATATTAAAAAAAAAGACAATGGAAAAAAAATATAAAAAAAATTCAAAAAAAAAAAAATATATATATGCTTTAAAAAAATACAAAATATGAAAAAAAAAATAAAAAAAAAAATTTGATACATTTTATATGTTACTGTTATTATGTTAGATGTTATTGTTGCTATGTTATTATATGTTATTATTATAAATATGTTCAAATAAGATAAATGTTAACTATTAATATGTAGTTGACAATTAGCCACTTTTTTCTGTGACACCATTGCTAAGTGCAAGTGCACTGTCACAGGCACAAAGGCCTAGGAGCGTGGAGGCCACAGCAGAGGGACCTGTCCAAGTTGCTGTTGTGGTTGTGCAGGAACCACAATCACCCAGTGGGCCTTAAAGGATATGCATTGTCCCTGACTGTAGTTACAGCTCCAGACGTAGGCACTGCTGTGCACTTTTGTACACACTGACAGGCTCACCTTCTGTTCAACAAAATTGTACAAGGCTGGTACTGCCTTCTTCGCAAAGAAATGACAGCATGGGACTCTCCACCTCGGCTCGGCACAAGCCATCAGTTCTCTGAAAGGTCCACCACCTCAAAAGGGAGGGACTGCAGCACCAGCAACTTATACAGGAGCACATTTAGCTTCTGCACGTTGGATGAGTGGGCACATACTGTTGTCTCTTGGACATGGCTTGGCCAATGGATTGCTGGCGGAATGACTGACTCGGATTAAGAGGAGGAGGAGCATCTGGAGCGACAGAGGATGGGTATGACACACAGTAGGTGGTGGAGCCTTGGCTGGCTGGAACAGAGAGCGGCGTGCCACTGGGTAATGCAGCAGTCCACAGTCAGTCATTTGGGCAGTTGGTTAGAGGTCATAGGGGTATCACAGACTACCTAGGGCATATTTACTGGATGCACCGGGCCACCATGAGGAATTTCTAGGTCCAACCTTTAACCTAGCTTAGTTTCCAGGCACAATGACAATAAAGCATTTGTAACTCCACCACATTGCCACAAATCTGTAGGATTTGGGCAACCACCTGGGGGGCGATGTTTAAGTGAACAGGGGTGGTGTTTAACCCCCCATTTTGTGCAATAAAGTTATAGGTCAACCTCAGGTAAGCTGTCTCAATGGTGGCTGTAATAGATTGGAGTTAGGTCTGCACCTTCACAGGAGCGCTGTCGCGTGATGGTGCCGCTTCAACATACATCTGCAGATATGTGCCGACCAAGACTTCTTTAGAAACAGATACAATGATTAGCTGCTGGCTGACAGGGTTGGGTCCTATGGCTCCCAAGAAAAAGTTTACTTTTGTGGACTTTTCCTGCGACTTCAGATCAGACCAGGGACCACAGTTGGTCTTGTGCTGCTGATCGTTCTCCCATTTGAAAAGCACAGAGCTGTGCCTCCTGGTTTCATTTAGATGGTGGACGTAGCCTGTGTACAGAAGACTCCCATTTAAAACAAGAGTTCACAGAAAAAAACTGACAGTAAAGGGGGACTTGAGAGGGTAAGGGATGACAAGAAAAGGAGAGAAAAAGTAAAGAAAACCCCTTAACTTTTAGCTTTATTAGTGAGAGAAACCATGATCACACATATTCATTAATTCTGAGCCAGTTGGTGGTGATCCAGCAGGAAGCATTAAAGAAGGGCTCTGTGTGTATAAAAAACTGCCCCTGTTGGAGATACAACAGCCTAGCTTTGTCTATATTTGCTAGATTAATGTAGCTTACAGTTAGGACACTAGATGTCGCTGTTATCAATGCCTAAATGCAGTCTGATGTGTTGAATATCCTGTATATTCAACTGCGCTCTAAGATTTCTTTTTCCTGTCTTTGTTAGCCACCATGTTAAGGTGACTTTCTCATACCGCATGCATGTTCCAGGAAAGTTAGTTCCCACCACACTCAAACTAACTCCTATTTATAAAGGGCAGTTCCAATTAAAGTTCATTGAGAGTGTTAAGGTGATACTGCAGACCGCACAAATTTAAAGTATACTTACCACCACCATACTTACCATTTCTGACATTGTTTATTTCCTGGGGAGTCCACAACGCTCAGTACCTAAAGTGATAAGCACAATTTGTCTCCACAGCTTATGAGTATTTTAGCAACTGCACCTAAAATGACATGAAAAGAAGTTACAGTATGGGCCACACCTGGGTTCGGTCACATTTAGTTATGTTTCTTATTAAAATATCCAGGCATCGGATTCATTTAATTTTATGGTCACTGACTGACCTTTTGCAACATTTTTATTTTAGGTTTGATTCTTAGTTCCTACTCCAGATATGTGCCTGTATGGTGGCACCATTTCCCCATCCCTAGCCAACCCTTTTGTGGGTTGGTAGAAGGAGTCCTACATCTTTAGAGAGAACAACCAATATCGAGCCAATATCATTGCATATTTCAGTACATTGATGATTTCGGGACCATCTGGTGAGGTGTTGAGTCTTTTTTGGTCATTTGTTGAATCAATTGTTTCAATGCTAACCTGCATTTTACTGCATGTTGTCATCCAGGGACTATGGATTGGCTACAAGTCCACCGGGCTAATACCGATTCCATCATGATCACTGCCATTAAAACACTAAAACGGAGCCTTAGAAGGCCCTTGAGAAAGGCCCTCTTGAAAGCAGAGGCCAATTGAAGTCCTGTTCAAGGCACATGCTAACTTTCTCCCCTCCTGACTCTAATGGGAATATTGTAAAATGAGTCATTTCAAGGTATATCTATGTTATTACCTGTATTATATGTAAATACCTTATGTAGTCTAAGAGAAACCACTTTTTTCTTGGCTAAGCTGGGAAGGGCGTGTCATGGCATGCTCTGCTGTGGTCAGGGGCAGCTGTGGGACCACTTTGGCTTAACAAGTTTGCTCACGCTGAGAGCACCAAGGAACCAAGTGTCTGTTAGACCACATTTTTGCGTGGTCCTGGAGTAATGGAATTGAAAGGAGGGTAAACTTTGGAGGCCTGTTATGACTTCAACCCGGTGGTGCAGGTAATGCAGGGGCTGCTACCTTGTTATTCTCTTTCAGTTTATAGCTGCGTTAAAGATTCCTAGGATCCTAAAAGGCTTAAACTCAAAATGGGATTTCTCCCATTTGAAGGGCTAATTAGCTATTGAAATATATAATATATGATATTGTAGATGTAGCAATATTATACCTAATATTTATATTTAATGTCTAATCCTTGTATGAGTTATTTAATGCAGTTGTGTAACAGGGTGGTGGGCAAGGGTTAAATAATATTGATAGGTGGATAATAGTTAATTAGTCATTAGGATTAGTGACTGTGGCAGGGAGGCTTTAGGCCTAGTCTGCCTCCCTGCTGCAGGGGTTAAGCTTAAGCACAGACTAGGGAACTGCCCTCCCTAATGCTGATTGGCCCCTGAGGCTATACATTAGCCTCAGGAAATCTGAGAGCAAAGGTTTTTCAAGAAGATGCACTAGTAGATATCCTCCTCTGGAATGTGTGTGGTGTCACATATGGAAGACTGCTCACCTGGGGACTGTGGAGGTCAGGGTGCCATGGGGGGGGGGGGGGTGACTGGGCCGAGATGGAGCACTGGATGGTGGACCTGGTGAGGGCATATCAACTGTGGTGGAATTGGGACCCCCTATGTGGCAGGGGCTCCTGTGAGAA
Organism: Gastrophryne carolinensis; assembly: GCA_027917425.1. NCBI lineage: Eukaryota > Metazoa > Chordata > Amphibia > Anura > Microhylidae > Gastrophryne > Gastrophryne carolinensis. The sequence continues at coordinate 136,051,452 of CM051241.1, read as the reverse complement.
GATTGTCCTAAAAAAGAGAAAGCTGTGACTGCAGTTTATTCTACCTTCAAGTGGACTTGCATTCATCAGGGGTCCTGCTTGTGGATCCACACAGTGACCCGAGTGAGAACCAATTTATCCCTTACCCCAGAGCTAGGAAAAGCTTGTGACTCTGCACAAGGGCCATGTCACACACATTCCCATAAGGTCTACCTTAGATATAGAGGGTATCCCAAAGACACCTAGGTGTACACATGTAGCCTCTTTGGTGGAGTGGGTGCCAGTGCTGTTTCTGTGCCAGCCTCTTTCTGTGTGTGTGGGGGGGGGATGATCTGGTACCACCCATTTCCCTTCCCCTTTCCCCTCCCTCTTTCTGCTTCCAGCCACGCCCCCTCCCTCTAGACAGCGAATGCTTGTGTCATTATGCCTGGCTGTGTTTACTAACACTGCTGGTGGGGGTGGGGCCTGTCCCTCCAGACACCTATTGGCTGGTGGGTGGGCGGGTTTACCCAGTGTGTAGTGGGCATGGCATCCGGTTGGGGCACCTCCACCAGAAGTAACATAACTCTTGTGTTTTCTTTATTCTTTAAGGTTGGGGATATATATAAGTTAGATCATGCTGCAGTATGTCATATATGAATAAGGACTCGGACACGTCGGAAACACATTTTTTAAATACTTTTACTTTGAACAACAAAGGTCAACTTTTAATCAGACCATTTTCTGGGCCCCCTTCAATCATTTCAGGAGGAACACAAGCTGGTGGTGACAGGGTAAGTTTTCATGGCATTTTCTGGGCCCCCTTCAATCATTTCAGGAGTTTTCAAGTTTTTCAAGTTTTCATGGCATTTTTTGGGCCCACTTAAACCGGACCTTCAGCATGATTTAATGAAAAGACCAAACCCTTAAAAAACGATTCTCCAGCATCTAAAATTAATATATTTTAAGTTTTTAGTCACTTACTTATTATTCTCTACGATACGGGCACTGCCATCTTGCCTTAGAAGCATCACACATACTAAGGAGAGGAGAGTGGGATAAAGTACAGGGGGTGGGGTTATAGCTGTGCTTTGCACAGACAGAGCAGAGTTGGGGTCAGGGATAGAATAGCAATCCCTGAATGCAGAAAGACATAGTCAGAAGACACTTCCTGTTTGCAGGTTGCCATGAGCTGCCATCTTGGATGTTTAAAGGCTCATAACATGCAGTAGATGCAGGTAGGATGATTTTTAATGTGAGCAATCTGTATGTACAGGATGTGGGAAACATATAAGATATGCTCTTATTCAGGGTGAAGGACCGCTTTAATCTTGTGGAAGCCACTCTCAACCCATTTAGCTATGATTCTGTAACATACCCCCATACTTACTTACTGTCTATCCTGAGGTGGATGGGATCTTCCGGACCTCAACCCAAAAGAACATCTCACTCACACCCTCCAGCAGCTGCTAGCTGGTGGTCATAATATCACTCAAATGGGTATTCATTTGTTTTCCAGATTTTTATAGTGCTTACATATTAGGGTTGATTCAGAGAGACATACAATTAATTTCGTTTTTGTGTCGATCTGTTTTTTGGGGTTTTTTTCCGCTTGCGTATGAGTGTACAAGTGATTCTAAGCATGCATCGCAAGCCTTCTGTAAAGTGTTCGTCCGTTCGTACGCCAACGAGAAGGTCATTTTTCAGCTTTCGTTTAGGTTACTTTTGAAACAACGTAGGCTTCCGTTTTTTGCCTTTTTCCAACGTTGCCTGGAACAAATGATTTACGTTTCCCGTTAGATTCTGAATTCTTTTTTCTATAAATAAACATCCAGACGGAAATCTTTCCGTCCTTACGCATGCGCACAACAAAATTAACTCATTAATGTGCTCGTCTCCATATTTTGATCACTCACTTCTGCTACAACGCTTACCTCAATTCCATCGCGGTTTCATTTTTCTTCATGTTGCGCTTTTAATGCTTACCTCAATCACATTGCGGTCTGTATATTCTTCCCTTTGCGCACTTAATGCTTACCTCATTCACATCGTGGTCTGTATATTCTTCATGTTGCGCCCTTAATGCTTACCTCAATCACATCCTGGTCTGTATATTCTTCATGTTGCGCCCTTAATGCTTACCTCAATCACATTGCGGTCTTTATATTCTTCCCTTTGCGCACTTAATGCTTACCTCAATCACATCGCGGTCTGTATATTTTTCATGTTGCGCCCTTAATGCTTACCTCAATCACATGGCGGTCTGTATATTCTTCATGTTGCGCCCTTAATGCTTATCTCAATTACATTGCAGTTTCCATATTCTTCCCTTTGTGCACTTAATGCTTACCTCAATCACATTGAGGTCTGTATATTCTTCCCTTTGCGCACTTAATGCTTACCTTAATTACATCGCAGTTTCTATATTCTTCATTTTGCGTTTTTTAACTTTTCGTTCTTCCTACGTTTTTCTGTAACCAACCCTTATTTTTTTAGGAACATAAAATGACACAGAAACCAGTATTTTTTTTTAATTAAGCCCTGGCAAATTTTTTGGCCTTTTTTTTTTTTGTTTGGCTTAAAATATTTAGACTATTCAACATTTTTATAAAAGTATTGTAAAAAAGTACAAAATATTTTTAAAAAGTTAAACATTTGTAAAACTTTGAACATTAAAAAACTATATCCAATCTTCATCTGTGGTCCCCAACGAATCTCGCAGCTCCTGCATATCTCCCACCAGCCGAAACACTGTCGCAGTGAGTTGTGCTAATCTCGCATGGGCGGTGTCTGTAAAAAAAAGAGAACAAAATTATTGTTCTGCAAATACATGTTTAACAGCTGTGGATGGAATGATTATTAGGTTGAAATCTAACTCATGAGGCCATATGTCATTATGCTAAGGAATTTCTTAAAGGAAGAGGCCATATGTCATTATGCTAAGGAATTTCTTAAAGGAAGAGGCCATATGTCATTATGCTAAGGACATTGACAATGGATTTAGGTTGATTGGTGATGATGTTATTTTACACGCTCAAAATATTTACATTACAACCTACTTCGGTGGTGGGCGACCTCTGCTTCGGGGACCACCCTACGGTCTGCCACTGCTGGGAATGTGAGGCTGTAGAGACATTTAAAATAGGCTCACTTCTAATGTCTGATTCAACAGTAACCAAATGACACTTAGAATGTGTGTGTGACATCACCCACCTAATCCATGTTCCTCCTGGGCATGATCTGCTGCAGTCGCTGCTCCAGATCGTTCACCCGCTACATATTCATCTATAAAAAGAGATTTAGGGAATCAGCTTTTGTTTAAATAGCATGTATGTGTGTGGGGTTACATTAAGAGTCACATACCAGAGGCTAATGGCTCAGTCGTTTCGTAAGACTGCCTGCCCACGCCGTGACGCCCCTCCTCTGTGGATAGGTCCAGGGGCTGGTCTGACGCAGCTACAGAGGAGGGGGAGGAAGTTGGCCCTTGAGATCCACCACCTTCACTTGCTGGTGCAGATTCATACCGCACTGGCCGGACTGCGCGCCTCCGGGTGGGTCACATGCGATAGTCCATTTCCGACACTATAAAAGAAAAGCATTTATATATAAAGGCCTACCTTCTGTATTAGTTACATCTAGCATGCAATCGGTATGTACTTACTTGGGAAATGGTTCGCCAAAAATCGCAGCACCCGAGGCATGTGTAGTCGCTTCAGGTCCGACCAGTGCTGCATGATCTGCCTATAAGTGAAGGTGGTGTCCGTTTCCTGGGGGATCCGGGCCACGATCTCCAGGGACAGATTCCTCTACTCAAAGGCGTTGGGCAGGTAGTCGTACCTGCGCTCAAACATAGTCTAAAAAACACAAAAAACTAAATAGTTGTTAGATCAAACAGCATACAAATATCATTCACAATTAGATCAGTTGCCTAAATGACATCCCACAACACATTTCTAGCCTTAACCTATCCTTCTAGATGCAAGTGAATTGGTTCGCACATGTGCGCACTAACTTCTGTTTGGCATGGAGTTTCCATCACTTTTAAAAACAATTGTTTCTTCCTGCGCTTCCTTAAGGCCTATGCATGCATTTAGATGGCAAATCAACGTCCTTACAATACACTTACGAGCATAATGATCTCTTGTTGTTGGCGGGTGAAGATCGTGGGCGCCATCTTTCTTCTTGTCCGCAGCAGATAGGTAATGCCCCAGCAGTTTCCGTGTTCTCCATGGCCGGTCGCACGCGTACGCGAACGCGTAAGCGTCATACCCAGTCATTTGTATTTAAAGGGTAATGGACACACAGCTCATTCTCTCTAAAAGTAAGCAGAGGGCGAGAAGCCCCAGCCAACCAAGCACACCCTTTACTGCTCCCCGGCCTACCACATCCAAAGAGAAAGGCAGCACAAGTTCAAAGGGGAAAAGTATGCAGAGGGCGAGAAGCCCCAGCCCACCAAGCACACCCTCTCCTGCTCCCCGGCCTACCACATCCAAAGAGAAAGGCAGCACAAGTTCTAAGGGGAAAAGTAAGCAGAGGGCGAGAAGCCCCAGCCCACCAAGCACACCCAGCCCATCAAGCACACCCTCTCCTGCTTGGTCACATTTGCCACCGGCACACGTGGAAACCAGCAAGACCTATGTCACATCCACGCCTGCTAGTTCTGTGGCCATCCAGCCAATGACCCCCAGTCCTAATGCCAGCCCAGTCCATTCTTTTTCCAGTGAAGTGACAGCCTATTCTTCACCACACACCCAGCCAAGAATGTACCCTGAATTGCCACCAACCAGAGAAGAGGCAGAAGAACAACCAGTAGGCCGAACCTTGTGGCGAGGCCAGTTGAGCGGCCGGTTTGTGGAGGCACAAACCATAGCCTTGGCAAGTGGCCTTACACTGCATTTTGATGAGCAATTTGGGCGCAATTCCAAAGCAACCAGCAAAGTGCGAAAAAAACAAATCTGGGAGGAGCTCACCAGACAGGTGAATGAAGCGGGGGGCGAGAGGAAAGATGTGGAGCAGATCCAGAGAAAAATATCTGACCTTAAATATGCAGGAAGCATTACTACATTGTTAAACCAAAAAAAAAGGCCTTCACATAGGCACCAAATATTACAAACAGACAAAAACAGAAACAAACAAAATCTTAAGAAAAATAAGAAGAAATAACATGGGCACGCACAGATTGCCCAGAGGCACTCGGGGTGCCATCATAGATGTCATCTGCGTCCTGCCTGGGTGGAGAGGGGGCCATATCGCTGTAATGGGGGACACGCTGGCTCAGGGCAAAATTATGCAGCACGCAGCATGCAAGGATGATTTAGACACATGCGAAAGTGCATGCGAATGTGTCTCTGAATCAACCCTATTCTGCAGCACTTTATTGAGTACACGGACAATAGTCCCTCTTTTGCAAAGACCTACCTATACTGTAAAGCATCCTTCAGAACGTCTGTGTCCCTAATCCCCCCACCCAACATCTTGTAATGGACGCCTGTCTGCTGTTAACCCAGGAGAAATGCCCACATGCGGGCAGTGTTACTCACCATTCCACTCTCCCTGAAAGCTCCCTCTGTGCAGCAGCTTTACAGTGGTCATGTGAAGGAGCGGAAATGTAAGAGGGGTGTTTTTCTGACTTTACTTTTTATTCTTTAATTTGTCCCAGATGTAAGAGGTGCACTGAGCTGAGAGCGGCTGCAGGTTTTCTGGCTATTGGTCTATTTTAAATGATCTTACCAGTTTAGTGTGCATTGCATATATGTTAGACAGCAGATAACCTACTGATGTAAATAAGGAATAAGAAAAAGAAGGGGGGGGGGGTCTGGTAAGGACTCCAAACCTACAGACTCTTACTTTAGGTTAGGTACCTTCTTGTTGTTGGAAACAGATTCAACCAAATGAAGCCCTGGGACTTTTTGACTTCAGAACTTTGTAAAGCCCCAGTCCAGACACACACTAACTTTCCTCCACCCCATAGGGGATAGTGTAAAATAAGCCATTTCCAAGCATCTCTGATTATGTGTAAATACCTTTTGTATTCTAAGCAAAGCTGCTTAAATTTCTGGGTCATCTCTGAGCTGGTAAGGGCATGTCATGGCACAGCTTTTTGACTCATAAGCATGCTCTACTGTAGTCCGAGACAGATAGGGGACGGCTGTGACTTGCATTGCTCACTCATGCTGAGAGCATCAAGGGACAGAGTGTGTGATAGACCACTTTTTTGTGGTCGTGGAGGAATGACTTTAGTGGAACCCTGCCTGTTACCCATCACTGAAGAAAAATGGGGAAGGGATGCATCGGACAGGCTTCGGGTAAACTTGCTTCCTAATTATTGCTGTTGCGTTTACAGTCTCTTTAAATATATCTCACATGGTATAGAGGAGCTTTTAGAACTCTCTTTTGCAACTAAATAAACAGAGGACACCAACAGAGGGGCCAGAAGTGAATACACAATGTGTACCCTGTAGACTTTGTCCGTGACCCATAACAACACAACCTGATGTAGTATTGGTTATGCTAATGTTCCAGAGAACTATGGCAAAGAGACAGAGACATAGAAGATTGTAAGCAGAAGGAGAAGACCACATGGTCCATCTTGTCTGTCCTTCACTTATCATTCAATCTCTCCTCAAGTTAGCTTCAGGTTGTACCCCCTTGTTCTATCATTACATTTCTTATTAAAAGACTTATTGAATCTTTTTACATATTTAAAGTCTGATCATGTGCCCTCTTTCTTCTTTTTCCTCCAGGCTCTTTAAGTCTTTTCTGATTTGTTTTAAATCTGAAAAACTCCATGGCTGGCCACTAGCCTGCTCCCTGAGGCATCAGAAACTGGGATGCATTGCTGTGTGAAACCCCCGGGGTTGCCGGTAAACTCACCTTTACTGGCGGCTTCTACGACACGGTCTTTGATGGCAACGGCAGCTTTAACTATTTGGTGGTCTCACCAGAGCTCTATAAAGATGCTAGATGCCCTTAGGGGCAGTGACGTTTATCCACCACTTTCCACTTTGGATCTTAACATCCTGAAGCTCTATGCCTGCTTTCTCTCACTCACATTCTGCACAAATAACCTCATCCGTCATTTGAAATGGACCAAAACCCCCCAAAACAACTCAATCTATTTTGCTTCTTCACCCCAGGTACAATTCTGTTTGGATGTTCATTGTTATGTCTAGCTGTTTAAGCCCCCTGCTTGCAATTTCATGCTGAGGGCAGTTAGTGGCTATTGAAAATAGTTCTAGAAGGAAGATTAGAGCCAAAAGAAGATTTCATTTTCCCCCAAAATAATTTTTGAGTATTTTTATCCAGTTAATTACCAGGACACTAGGGAAAGTTTTTTTTATTTAACCATAGGATGTGGTTGATCCACTTTAACAGGTTCAAAGTAGAAGGTCCCATCCACTTCCGGTGAGTGGCCAAGTGATAGGCCATTTTTCTCTTGACTCTCTTCACTTCAGTCCAAACTTGAACGTGAAGCATTCACTTGAGATACATTGTCACTCAGGACCCTTTTGTTAAGCCACACATATCATGAAGTTAATTAAAGCTTTGTGCTCGGAGGAAAAAGAATGTTCCATTTGGCAAATTTAGAAACAGCCGGTTAGTTTCATCTATTACTTTTTCTGCTACCCTCACTTGAGCCTATTCATGTTTCTCTTTTTATGAAGCCGTACTTCCCGTACTACCTGATAGCTACTAATTGCAGCTACTAGATGGCAACGGCAGCTTTAACTATTTGGTGGTCTCACCAGAGCTCTATAAAGATGCTAGATGCCCTTAGGGGCAGTGACGTTTATCCACCACTTTCCACTTTGGATCTTAACATCCTGAAGCTCTATGCCTGCTTTCTCTCACTCACATTCTGCACAAATAACCTCATCCGTCATTTGAAATGGACCAAAACCCCCCAAAACAACTCAATCTATTTTGCTTCTTCACCCCAGGTACAATTCTGTTTAGATGTTCATTGTTATGTCTAGCTGTTTAAGCCCCCTGCTTGCAATTTCATGCTGAGGGCAGTTAGTGGCTATTGAAAATAGTTCTAGAAGGAAGATTAGAGCCAAAAGAAGATTTCATTTTCCCCCAAAATAATTTTTGAGTATTTTTATCCAGTTAATTACCAGGACACTAGGGAAAGTTTTTTTTATTTAACCATAGGATGTGGTTGATCCACTTTAACAGGTTCAAAGTAGAAGGTCCCATCCACTTCCGGTGAGTGGCCAAGTGATAGGCCATTTTTCTCTTGACTCTCTTCACTTCAGTCCAAACTTGAACGTGAAGCATTCACTTGAGATACATTGTCACTCAGGACCCTTTTGTTAAGCCACACATATCATGAAGTTAATTAAAGCTTTGTGCTCGGAGGAAAAAGAATGTTCCATTTGGCAAATTTAGAAACAGCCGGTTAGTTTCATCTATTACTTTTTCTGCTACCCTCACTTGAGCCTATTCATGTTTCTCTTTTTATGAAGCCGTACTTCCCGTACTACCTGATAGCTACTAATTGCAGCTACTAGATTTCTGAATTGCAAATTTTCTGCACTGATAAAAACTTTGATTGCCTGTCAGCTACACATAGGGAAAAGATCGCCCGTGCTAAATGAGGTGTTCTACGCTTGGATTATAGTGCCTAATGAATTATTCAGACTGGAACGCATGAGCGGAGCAAACAATTTGAAGGGTTACTAGCGACCGTAACAGTTCAACAGCCAAAAGAACAAAAGTATGGGCTGAAAATTAGACTAATGATTAAAAAATGTGTATTAATTCCACATTTGGAGAGGAAAAAAAGAAATGCCACTGTGATTTTAAAGGTTAATCATTATTTTCTCACTTACGAGCTCATCTTTTGGGAAAACATTGAAAGCATTCCCGGATAAGATTTAGGAATGTTCTGATGTGTCGGATTAGTCGGCTCGTTGTTTTACGAGGAGCGCATTTTGATAAAGTCAAATGTGTTTTCTGCATTTGGTTGTCAATGCAGGGAGACTTTTTGGAAGTTCTTCTATGGAGTGGGAGGATTTTTTGGGGGATATTTAGGAAAACGTAAAATTATGTGCACCAAACACAGAACAGCATAATTGTTTAACTTATTTGTATGCAAATTTGTATGAGTCACAGTGTGACTGTCTTTATGTTGATCTCGTGACGTGCCAAGAAAAAGTTGGGTAAAGAAATGCAGGAAAAGTCAAATATGGAAAGTGATCCTCTTAACATTTTGAACACCTGTCAGCGCCAGTCAAGCGAGAGCCATTTTGAACCACATTTGTCTGTCAATGGTAAAATAATATCCTATCTAAAACCTGCCAGCCCTGGAGATCACAATCTCTCCCTACAAACTATGATGGAGTGATGGCCTGGAAAAATGACCCTGCTCTGTGTTTTTTCTTCCTCCACTTCTATTTTATTTTCTGTCCTTGAAAACTACAATTCCTGTTATCTCAATTTGGATCAAATACCAGCTTGTGGGAAACAGTAGCATCTACCATTCTAATGTCTGCCCAAAGCATTGTATGTGACCCCTGAATTTAATTCCTTTCCGTGGAAGAAGGAAACAAGCTTTGCTGAATTGTTTGATGCAGGGTGTATGAGAAACCCCTTCTTATGCCAGCTTGCATAATTATGTAGATTTTTATTATCTAACCATTATTATACCATAGTGCTTTAAGTTCCCTCCTGCAATGTGCTAGGCCCCTGTTAGTTTCTGAATAAATATACTATATTGAAAGGTATATGTAATAAAGTTGCTGAGATAGGTAGTTTCTAGGCCAAATAATGGCTGAAAAGGGAAGGAATTCTGCCCTCTCGTCACCCATCTTATGGCGGCTCTTCCATAGCAGCAGGCAGGTCCATAGGGACCTATCTTATGGCCTGCACCATAAACCGTGTTCCTGACTAATCTGCAGAAAACAGGATGGTTGAGCTAAAGGCGCCAAGGATGATCGCCCTGCTCGCCCTCCCCTAGAATCAGCCCTGGCTGACCTCATATAGAAATGAAAAATAACTTCCTTACCTTTATTGTACGATCTCCCTATTCCTAAATTCCAAAGCAGTTGTGAAAATATCAGCAGACTACTGTAGCTCAGTGTCACATCCAGGCCTCCACATGGTACATTTCTAGTACAGCTAGCCACAAGCAAAGATCAGGTCACCCCCATGTTAATTCTGCTTTATTCTCCCCAATCTATGCACCATTAATAACAGCAGTTTCCTGAAAGCCCTCCTAGGGACAGGCTAACGTGAGCCATCAGAAAATGGATCTTCTTAAACTGAAACCAAGTCATCATCTCAAGTCCTACTGACTAAAGGCAGCAGTTCAGAAAGCCTTTGGTATTAGTCTCCAATTAGTAAATTTATTATAAAGATGTTCTATGTCAGGATAGCAAGTCTCATGTCTCAGTCTTCCTGGCATTGACACTAAATGGTGGGCACAAGATATGACTTGGGGAAAACATCACTGACCATCTGCTTGGGCTCGCTCATGCACTGATAAATAACTCACTCCCTCGAGGTCAGTAAATCCATGTGCTTCTCTTGCTGTCTGTTTGATGTCACAAATTTAGGTTGATAAACAGATTGAAGTTACTATTAGAAGGGAAAATTCAGCAGCACACAGACAAAAGCCTGAGCAACTGAATGAGATATCACACTAATGTTCTGCTAAGACAAGCTTAGTAGTCAAATGAACACCAATATAAATAATGAGGCTCCATAGCAAAATGTTAATGGAGTAGTCCACTGGTGATCCACTACAGTTTTAGGTAAAAGAAAAGATTCCTTATAAGTGTGAAAATGTAGGAGTAAGACTTTCTGCGTTCCTTCTGTCAACTGCATGTTCCTCCCATCTCCAGTGATTTTCTGGCTTCCCTATCTGACCTCCAGCGTGTGTTCATTTGTGGTATGTTCCATGATCCCTCTTATATCCAATGTTTTTCTAACCTCAGTGTTCCTTCTCTGCTCCATAGTATACCTGTATGTCTTCTGACCCCTATGTTCATCTGAGCATGCCCAAGTAATTGCTGTATCTGTGTCCTCTCTACACCAATATTACTTTTGGCTACTTTGACCAGGTCACAATGCTGATAAGAACCCTGATAGCATATTTAGCACACTAAGGAGTCTAAGACCAAACTTTGTTTCAATGAAAACTCCTGCAAAGTTGGACCGGCTGATTTGCCGGAAAGGTCCAGGTAGATAAGTTACCGAACCTGTGGGTGGGGGGGTAAGGACGCACACAGCCAAGATGATGTTCTGACATGGAAAGTGAGGTTAATTAGTTCAAGGTCAAGGTCCAGGAAAAAGGTCAAAGGGCAGGCAGCAGCACATTTGTAATCAAGGACCAAGCAGAAGGATAAATCCAGGAATCACAGAAAATACAATTTGTCAGAAACGTGGCAAGCAACCATCGCAATCGCCATCTTGGTGCCTCAATTTCATATTCTTAGGCCTATGCGCAGTGCGGTTAATTTATACACTGATTTTAACAGATTCAAAGTATGTCTCTGTGTGTTCTCTGACCATGTCATGAGAAGCATTGAAACACAGAAGGTTAGTGGAAGAAGCAGACGACATGGTCCATCTAGTCTGTACTTATGTATAAATGGTTCTTAAACTGAACCAACAGCCTGGCACAGTTGGAAAAAAAGGTAGCAGCCATTTTGAAGCTTCCTCTCCCAACTCACATAACTGAAATGCACAGTAACAGGAAGCCCAGCACGACTTCCTGTTTGCAGGCCTGCAAATGCATGAGCGGCCATCTTGTTTTTTAAATTTACCCCAGAAGACGTTGAAAAAGCAAAATTATTTTTTATGTGCATCAATCTAAATCTAAATTCCCTGGAGAAGGATGCATGTGTGAACTGTTTGTTGTGTTGATCTGATTTAATTCATTTTTGACTGTTGGTCCTCTTTAAGAAATATGTATGCCTATCCCAGGCTTATTTCACTTTTGATTTTCTGACCATCTCAGCTGGAAGTTTGTTCCAATCGTCTACTACATTTTTCCTGGTTACTAAATCCTTGTAATAAACTTTAAGCAGAGGTAGTTGGAAATGCAACAGTAAGTGACTTTAAACATGCCTTGGATAAGCATAAATCTATCCTAAGACAATGAGTACATATAAACATAAGGAGAGGTCTCCTTCTGCCATCGACCTTCTATGTTCCTCATTACATGGTTAGAGAAAGCACAGAGGTATACTTGGGACCAGGCAGGGTACAAAGACCAGTGCAACGGCACCCACTAAGTTTGAGTATTAATAGAAATACAAGTGAAAAGAGAAAATGGTCGGTCAGGTTGAGAGTAGGTCTTTTTTGGAACCAGATTCCCGAAGTAGCTTAAGAGGTCCAACTCCACCAGCACTGATGAAGTCTGAGGGTATCTCTTGTCTTCTACCTTTTAGTCCCCTGAAGGTGAAGATTGATTTGGGCTGCAGGGCAAACCCCAGGTCATAAAGCCATGGATCAAGTGCAACACTCTTTTGCAAAGCTGAATAGTGATCCAGAATTTGAAAACTGCTTGGGCAATACACAGGAGCAGATTGTAAACAGATCTGGACTGTGGGCCAGACTGAGAAGTCACCCAAGCCAGGTCATAAACAGAAGGGTTTCAGTTGCCTGAGCCGAGTTATACCCGATTGCCAAAAAAGAAACATAGTCAAATGTGCTGGTGTCTTAACAAAAAATCAAGAGGCAATGAGATTGAGCATCAGAAAAGATCAGATGGTAGCTTCTAGCCGGACAAGCTGTCCTTAAAAGGGCAAAAGTATGTGAGTATTCAATCTGTACACTAGACCACAGAGTCATGGCGCATGTGCATTTTCAATGCCTTCTACTTTGCAAACACATCACAAAATGCAGCACCATGCAAGGGCACTTAGGCAGGACATCAGCCACTACCTGGCATGTAGTCATTGCTGCACGATCTTGATTCTCTCTGGAATCAGTTTGTGCATGCAATCCCGCAATTGGAATGGCAGGAATATGCAGATTAGCCTGCTCCCAAAATCATGTGCTGGTTAGGCTGAGGTGGTCTAATAGGTAATAGGCAGAAAAGTGGGTTGGCTTGGAACGTTAGAGGGGCAGAGATAAATTACAGGAGTAAAAGAAGGCAAGGCTGGGTCTAGATTTAGATGAATAGAGAGATAAGAGAATTTTCCCCTACTTTCTCTAGCAGTTTGCACTGCTCATTGCTACTGTGCTATCTGATAAAATGGATAAAATGAGAACCCAATTAGCTAGTTAGTAGCTAAGTGACTGGGCTTCAAAGCAGATTAGTCAATCCCCATATGCAGGCACTTGGGCAGCCTGTTTATGAGGATGGACACAGGGACAGTAAGGAACATTTTTAGGTGACTTTGGGGGGCATACAAAGGATTTAAAGTGGACCAACACCCAGGGGGGATTGGCCCGGGAATCTATAAGATTACCGGACTGATCAGATCCCTCCCCGCGGGGCATCCGAAATCGGGATGTCCCGCGGGGAGGAACCCCCCAGGAAGCCCACGAACCTTACCTCAGCCCCGTTCCATCGGCCGTGTCTCGCGCTTCCCTCTAGCAGGGCGCGCACCCGCGCCGGCCGTTTGTGAATGGCCGGCGCAGGCATGCTCCCTGTTAGAGGGAAGCTCGAGACGCAGCCTCCAGCGCTCAGCGGGCTTGGACGTGCATACCACAGCGACTCTGAGCGCTGTGATTGGCTGGAGCGGTCACGTGGGAGCGTGGTGAGGTGAGTGTTTCTGGGCTTTCGGGGGGGTTTCAGACAGCGGGGCACCCCCGATTGGGGTGCCCCACTGAAGTGGACCAAAACCCAGGATAGTCAAAATCCTGGGTGTTGGTCCACTTTAATGCTAAGGGTTATGGACTATAAATGATTAATCTAAGCCAAAAGTAACCACTTAGATTTATGTCAACCCCTCTATGCTTGTTTAGATGTGGACACAGTACATATGACAATTATGACAAATTAGTTTAAATACAAAATTCATTTTTCAAAAACATTTTTTGGCAAAATTCTATTTTACAAGAAGCAAAGGATTTTCAGATTGTAACATGTGGTCTGTCAAAGGACACAAGAACAGTAACAACTGTAACTGACCTCAAAAATATAGAAGTGACCAAGCCATATTAGGATAAAAGAGCTCCTTTTGAAGTACCCCTGAGTTTGATGAGCAGTAGTTAAGAGGGTGGAGTTCCAATAAATTGGTCAAAATGTTTAAAGTGGACCCGAGCGTGCAGGCGGCTGCATCGTGCGCTTTCCTCTAACATGGAGCACGCGCCCTGCCAGAGGGATTGCGGGGATGGGGGCCGCAGCCGACACATGCGTCATTGAACCAGGATTAAGGTAAATGTAGCGGGCGACCTGGGGGGTTTCAGACAGGCGACATCCCAATTTTGGATGCCCCAAGGGGAGGGAATGGATTGACCCGGGAATATTATAGGTTCCCGTGCCGATCCAGCTGGGTTTTGGTCCACTTTAAAAAGGAAGCAACCAAAAAACACACTTTAGCACATTGATGACTATATAGTGATCCTATACCCAGATGGGAAGTTTATGTGGTCACCTTCTATCCCCAGTCCATTGGTCCAAAACAGCCTGTGTTTGTGCCTTTTTTTACTAAAGCATTTGCTGAATATTCATCAAAACACTAACAGGAAGCTGTCTGATGTATTAGCCATATGCTAATCAATTCAGTTAGAATTAATATAGTCATATAATGGCAGTTAGGTTGAAGTGCTCCCCAATGCTGAGCTGAGTGTACTGTAACTGAATGTATCATTGCTGGAAAGCCCCAGGGGACGGGGCTGCTCAGTCAAGGAGCAATATGGCCGACTGCATCCAGTTTGTATTAATATTGGGCAAATGCTTTAGTAAAAAAAAGAACCACAGGCTGTTTTGGGGCACTGGGCTGGAGATAGAAAGTGATGACATAAATGTCCTTTATTGGTATAGGATGCCCTTAATGGACCTCATAACCTGTCAATTAAGTTGTATATTGTGCTCATCTGAAGCTGAACGATGGATCAATGAGATGTTTTACAACCTACTGAAGCATTTGCAAGCAGCTGAAAGGGTCAGTAAAGGCAGATTAAAAAAAAAAACAACTTAACTTCTGGCCTGTAGATACAATCCTATGGAGACTTGCAGGCAGAAGCAGGACGGTTTCCCCACTATCAGCACTGGTACTGATCACACCTCCTGGCTGGCCTCAGTGTGTCCCTGCTGCTAGTCATGAAGGAGCCAGCTACTTTGTTGATTGGCAGTAGGAGATGCATCATGTGAGCATCCGCCAAAGATATTCATTCTGTAGTTGCTGTCCTGGGCGTTCCTATGTACAAAGAATTAAACCGGACCATCAGCACAATTTAATGCCAAAACCCTTAAAAAACTATTCCCCAGCATTCAAAATTAGTATATCTCTCACAACCCAGCTTGACTCCTGGCTTTACCCTTGACTATTCTCCTGTGTATCCCCTCGGAACTCCGAATCATAAGGACTGTCACTCCCATGTATGACCTCAGCCAGCCCGACTTCTGGCCAGCCTCATCCCTGGTTCATCTGTCTTCGCTCTGTAAGCCTGCATCCTTTGTGCTATCTAAGTCCTGGGGGCAACCATGTCCGGCATGGCATATCTAGCATCCCGGCAAACTAATGCTTGTCTATAGACAGATGCAACAGCGGAGATTGGGGGTTGAGGCTTCACCTAAAGGAGTGTGTCCTACGGGGCCTGACATTATAACGGGACATATAGAATGGAAGATCTTGTGGAAGAAGTGCAGGCCATGGTGTTTGCTATTAACCCACTTACTCAGAACATGGTGGCCCAGGAGAACCGCCAGCCACCTGCCCCACAAGTGACCATACCACCTGTCAAGCCTAAGGTTCCCCTTCCAGAGAAGTTTTCGGGGGAGCGCCATAAGTTTGAAAGCGGCATTAGCGTTTAATTCCCATTTAAATCCCAGCTATGTCATTGTCTACATTTTGCTGCATATCAGCCTTTATGGCAAACATAATTGTCTTCTTATTTAGTATTGTCTTCTTATTTAGTATGAATATAACAATGATTTCATTACTGTATATATAATTTTATATTGTAATTTAGGATAACGTCTTGTTTAAATATGGAAATGAATTATCCAGTTTTTGGCAGGCGTTGCTATGTTTATTTATATTCATGTAAAAGAGAAGTTGGCACACCACACTCCCTGCCAATATGGTCGTCATATTTTGGACCCCACTGACATTCTAGAATCATGGTCCTCTCTCCTCTTCACTGAGATATTTGAGGGTGGGCTGATGGGGCAGCCGGCTGCTGATGCAGGAAGCGGGGAGCTGCTGGATAAAATACATTCCACAGCTGTACCTGCCCCAGTCTACTTGCCAAGCTCCCCTCCACCAGTCTGTTCCTGCGTGATTCCTGGTCATAGCCCATCTGTCTCTGGATCTGCAAAGTGCTGAAGAAACATCTGAGCGCATTAGATGCAGCATGCGGCATGCAGATGAAATTCTGATTAGAAAGCCGTATCGAGGTGAAGTAAGCAGGCACAGGCCCATAAGTCATTAGCAAATGCAGGGACTTCTGTTAGTATAGCGCAACTAAAAGATTTTCTGGAAAGGCATGACAAGGGGGTAGGATATATTTTTTACTACCCATCAGTCTGCTCATTAAAGTGATCCTATACCCAGGAAGGAAATTTATATAGTCACCTTCTATCCTCAGCCCAGTGCCCCAAAACAGCCTGTGTTTCTTTTTTTTTTTTTTGCCCAATATTCATAAAAACACAGGAAGCATTATAATGTCCAAATGGATGCTAATTAATTCAGTTTCAACTAAACTGTCACATATTGGAAGTCAGGTTTAAAGTGATTGGCAAGTAACTGGCAAGTCAAAAGTTAAAAAACATGTCGGTCTTACTTACTACTTAGTGATGAAATCACTTCCTCATTCATCTTTCAGTCTTCACCCCGCTGACCTGATCCTTCAATAAACCTTCAGTGGATCGAGAACGGAAACACCCCCCACTCCCTGCCCAGATATTCTGATTAGCTGCCTCGCTCTGCAGCTATGAAATCTCAACCTCCCCCTTCCTCTCTGGTCACCCTATAGACTCGATTCATGGTCCTGCACAAACTAATTTGTTTTTTGGAGAGCCAAGTTGCGCTCAAGCTTCCACCCGATTTACAGTCCTTAAAAGTGTGTGCAACTGTGGCAATTTGAAAAGTGAATTTCCAGTGAGTAATAGGCTTATTTCATTCTGAAAACACATGCCGGCAGAGTCTGGCATGTTTTTGAACAATAAAAGTATCAGACGCAGTTCTTTTTAGGGATTTAAACTTTTTTTTTTTCAAAAAAACATGAAAAAGTTGTCCAAAATCACAAAAATTAAGATCAAAACAACAAAAATGTGGACACTGGGCCCCAAAGTTTAGCAAAAAAAAAAAATTAATATGCAAACCAAACAGGGGAGGGAGAGTTAAAGAGAACATCTGGGACAAAAACATTGGGCAAAAAAACAGGGTTAACTGTAATCAGAATATCCCCCCAAAAACCCCCCCTAGCGCTTAGCCTGGCCAAATGCGCATGGGGCTTATTTTTTCTCTGCATCTCCACTGCTCTAATACTTTGACAAATAACTTAGGAACTACAGGGTCTTTTTGAAAACGGATTAAAGTTTGGGAGAGTGCAACGTGTAGCCCGAGGCAATGGGATGACAATTGAGTGCTCACCTTTAATATAACTTTAAGTGCTCCCCTATACTGTGCTGTGTGCACTGTAACTGAATGTATCATCGTTGGAAAGCATCAGGGGGTGGGGCTGCTCTGCCAGGGAGCAATATGGCTGTCCTTCTGGCATCCTGTTTGTGTTTTTACGAATACTGAGCGAAATTTTTAGTAAAAAGACAAACACTGCCTGTTTTGGGACACTGAACTGGGGATAGAAGGTGACAACATACACTTTATTTTCTTGGTATAGGATCACTTTAACAACCTAAATAAATTCAAAACAAAACCTACTGCAAGCACCATGCTTGGTAATTAGCTAGTTGTATTATCTTTAAGAACTTGGGCTTGCTGGAGAAACTGTGCTACATACTTCCAGCTTAGTCTATTGCTGGTGTGACTTTTGCTAGATTTACTACAGTTTACAGTTATGACAAGTTATGACACTAGATGGTGCTGTAACCAATGCTTATCTGCAGTCTCTATTGTACATTCTCTGCTATGTTGTACCTCCCATGCATTCAGTTGCTCTATGGTGCATCCTTCTTTTTCCTGTCTCCGTTATGCACTATATAAGGTGATATTTTCTTACTGCATTCATGTTCCAGTAAAGCCAGTTCCTGTCCCACCACTAATGGATTTGGCTCCCCTGCACCCAGCAGTCACACTCTGCAACAGGGCTATCATATCTGTGTGTGTATAAATTGTATCCTGTATAACACGGCCTAAAGTTCTGGTGCCATTTTATTTATATCAACAATCAAACAATGAGAATGCCTGAAGCCTGAAAGGCATCCTACAAGACTGAAGGATGGACCCCCCCCCCCGCCAGACAAAACAGAATGTGTGTTGTAAGCAGTGTAGGACTGGGATCCACCAGTAGAACTGAATGCCACAAATAAGCTATACATGGTTCAGGTTTTGTGATGAAGGCCCTCAAAGGAGGTTTTTCCCGGTTACCTTGTGGACCAGTCCGAGCCTGCTTGTACGAGCTCATTATGACGTGTGCTGCCGTATGTCCAGGAATTCTAGCAGGGTGTGTGGATGTGTGTTTTATTATTTGCCTATCTTACAGGTACCTCCTGAGTGTGCGCCATGTTGGATTTGGGAGCTGAGGCAGAGCCCAACGGTTATTTCCAAGTCCAGTGACTTAGTGCACGAATCTGACAGTTGTTGACTGGGTGAATATATAAAGGGAACCGTTGCTGCACCATTTTACATGTCTGTAGCAGTTCTGTGTCTGTGTAATTGCTTCTGAGCCTGCATGATTTAAGGGCCACAGCGAATCTATTAATCCATGCGACATTGCCCTGTTGTAGCTGTATAGTAAGTATAGTAAGTACGTGTTCGATTTCTGCGTCCAGCCCAAGCATGGAAAGGCTGGTTAATGGACTGCTGAGCAACCCGCTTCACCTGGCCCCGTGATTCTATTCCTGGTCAGCCGTGGCGGCATTTGAAATTGGCCCCAGCGGGGCTACAGAAAGATGGCCGCTGGCTTCCATGAGTGAGGACACTCCTAGTGCCAGCACTGGCAGCTGGCACTAGAAGTGTCCCCACTTATGGGAGCCAGTGGCCATTTTTCTGTAGCCCCAGCTGGGCCTGATTTCAAAAGCCGCCGCCACCGCTGCTGCGTTACAGCAGTGCTTCCTGCTGCACACTCTGCGCCCCCCACCACATCTACCTCCCAAAGTTCAAACTACCTACCAGGTTCGGGTATTGGTTCCTGAACTCGAACATTTATTCAGAGTTTGGCTGAACTTGCCGGACCCTAACTTTGGGGGGTTCACTCATCCTTATTGATAAGTTATTTTATATTCTGTTGTCTATTTATTTTAAACTCTTATGATTTTAATTTAGGAAAAGAATATGTATGCTAAATTATTACTTGAATGTGTGATCTCTTAGTAAATTAAATTGATTTGATTCTGCTGTGATTGGCTGTTAGTTCTAATCATTATAAGCAAACTAGTCACTTTGATGGTCGTTTTCCTGTAGAAAAAAAAATAGAATTTATTTCACTAATACTCTAAATTATAAAATGTAACCATTTAAAGCGAGTCAAAACCCACAAGGCGGGGGTGGTTCAGTGGATCAGCGGAGGACCCAGAAATGGGTTTCCATCCGCTTTAATCAATTAAACTCGTTCTATGTTAAAATCAGCTATTCTTTGTGTAAAACTCAATCCGTTGATTATACATACACACACATATATATATATATATATATATATATATATATATATTTATTTATTATTATACATTGATTATACTTACCCTGACCACTTACCACTCCTAAAAGAAATTATCTGGCAGAGGTGAGCAGGTGGCTACATCCCCTCTTGGGACAATACTCACTGTCTGAACTACAATGAATGCCACAAACTCCCCAAAAACACAATTTGGCTGAGCTACCGCCTAAGCTGAACCCAGACCAAGCGTTGGTACATAAAAAAAACTTCCAAAAAATAGGAGAAAAGTCTGGGGCCACATTGGCACTCCTAGAATGATGACGCCCAGTGTGGCCACTTCATTTGAACACCTCAAAGGCCAAGTCTACCTAACTTCTACATTAGGCCATAGAAATATCTAGCACTAGGCAGCTGATGCTACAAGGCAGAAAAGTCTAGACACATTTTAGTGTAATTATAAGGGAGATCTTTGTACCTTTGGTGGGCCACAAGGGAACCAATGAGCCATTTGATAATTTGAGTGGTTTCAGAGAACTTTTTATCGGATTAGGAATCCTAGGAATATCCCTACCACGAAAAATGGCCCAATGATAAAAATGGGAGGAGGGGTCACTTATACACCCCACATCAATAAATATCCAACCAGGCTTGTTTACCTTTCTTTTAATGAAGGGAAAGGACATCCGGGGTGACAGGCTCTGTCACCACTGATAGACTAAACCTGTCCCCCTGGATTTTATTCCTACCAGGAGAAAATAAACCACAAGCTTGGTGGGAGTTGTATTCACTTCAGGTTTATAAGTGACCCCTCCTTTCATTAGCCAACGTGTTTATATGGATTTTTGATACACAATTTTGCGATAGTGCTCCTTTAAGTGAATTGGTACAAAACACTGTCAAGATTGAGGAACTAGTTTACTAAGATGGAGAGAGATCTACTCCTGATGTAAGACCCTACAAAAGGTTGGAGGGAATTTGTACTTGAAAAGGGAAGCAGGACTGCTTGGGAGCTTTTACAGTGCTCAATAATACTGACCATGTGGACTAGGCAGCTAGAATTGATGGCTGGATCATTATCATAACTGTCCCAGACTTCAGCAGAGGGAGACTTCAGGAGAGAGGAGGGGATTCAGCCAGGCTGTACCAACCTTGCCAGGGTACTAGAAGAAGCGAGCCAACCACCCAGATACTTGTGGATGTAGCTAAGACCCAAGTTACCACTAAAAAGACAGGGATCTGCTGCAGCTACCTATTTACTACACGTGGAACCAGTCCTAAGTGCTGTGGATACCAGTGTGGATTTTATCTGTGGATTATTGCAACTATGGATTGTGTTGATACCAGCTGAACCTGGATGTACTATCTGACTGCTAATAAAGTGAGTGCCTCTTTGTTTAAGAGAATGTCTCTTGTTAAGTGTGTGCCTTGTCAGGGTCCCCAGAGAACTTTGGCATCCCAATCCCACATCGCTCCCATGAGGCCCACAGAGCCTAACACTACTGCACTTACTCTATACATGTCTGATTGTTAACCCCTCAGGCCTGCTCCATATAACGGAAGAGCCAACCCTGGTCAAAGCAGCAATACTGTAACTCAGTTGAAAGTCATTTTGGCAAATACGGGTGTATACTTTACCCAGTTTATGAATAAGGTAGACTCATCTAGACAGCCATACAGGTTAAAAAACACTTTCTATAGAGAAGCATCTCACTTGGTTTGGGGCATTAAGCATAAATCGTAATGGTAATTCATTAAACCCCAGGTGCCGCGATATCTCCTCTCGGGAAAATGGCATATCTATTACATTATGAGGGATGAGAAGCTGCGGCGGATTACTAGTAAAAGTCATTACACTCCACAGCTCTGTGCTCTGTGTTATTCTTATTATTTATGGGAGGTGATTTGCGCACACAGTTCATTAACAATCACTTGCTGGAGGTTGAGAAGCTAATTCATGTTTCACATTCTAAGGCAAATAAAGTGGCTGAGAACAAATGGCGGTAACCCATTCTGAGCAATTCTACAAACGCCCTGCTTAGCGACTGATCGATGAAACAGTTTCTAAGCCAAACAATGAATTTATCATGTTTTTCTGCTTTTTGTTCGAATGTCAGCCAAATATTTACTTTCTTCGATATCTCTTTTAAATCCATATTGTTCCAGCGGCTACAGGGATTGTAACTAGCTTGTGACAATGTAGCTTTCCAAACCTGAGGTGAGGAGAGCGTGGCCCCCTAACCTGCGAGCCTGTGTACACGCTATATTGAAACAAACACACTTTTCTTTTTTAAACCATAAGCAATAATATAGAACAAATGGCTATTTTCTGCCTTTTTTGCTGTTCCTTATGGAAGATAACAGATTTTAAGACAGGGTTTCCTGTTCCCATTTTGCAAATATCTCGAGTATCACCCTACCACCAATGCTGCTGGGGGTGGGGGGGGGAGCTCTGTTCTGTGGTCATCGGAATAAACACCCCGGCTTGCTATCTACATTCTATTGGAGCACGAGTCTTCTCCAGTGCTTCATGTCCCTCTACTTTCATCCCCAGTGGACTTGAATGCCACCAGTGGTATTAGAACCTCTGGTTGGGAATCCCTGCACTGGAGCATCTATAGAGTCAGGCGAAGTTGGGTGTTAGGCCTTGTGTATCCAGCTGCGCACATTGGAAAATCTGCAAAATGTTTTCCATAGGCACATAAGAAAACATAATGGGGCCAACATTACCCAAATATACCCAAAATGAAGCAGTGTTTGGTGGCCTTGACATTTTTTATATTTTGACCAAACGTAAAAGGAAAAAAAAGATTTCAGAGGGAAGTCATTGGAACATCTTCATTATATGCAACGGCACAACCATTCCCCATATTTTACATCTTGATTATTGTATAATGTATAACAGGGCCACTATCAAGGCTGCATAGACATAACTCCAGTATGGGGGTCAGCCAAGTCGTTGTTGCTCATAGGGTTCAGGCAGCATCACTGTCAAGCAGTGGAAAGGGGACACAAGTTATATAAGCTGGCCGCTGGATTGTATAATCAGGCCCTGTGTAAAATTTGGGGAGGGGGGGAAAGTTGGTTGGTGCGGCATAGAGTTGTCCTTGGCTGGTATGGTAGTATACAGGGTAATATACATGTGCTGTTAGCAGTACAGGTGGGTCCCAGGTTGTACTTCTGCCTTTGGATGAAGCATGGGACTCTTTTGTATGGCAGGGTGAGCAGAACGAGGAGACCCCTTGGATTATCTAATCAACAAATGCTGCCAGGGTAATATAGCAAATACTCCACTTTCATTGTGATTACAGACTGGGATAGATTGAATTAAAACACTAACAAGTTAGCTGTATGGGACCCAGAATTCCTGATGGCTGCTCTGTATCACCACAGATACTGTAAAACATTACTTAAGGAAGACTTAAAATAGACCAAAACCGGACCTAGTGTTTATAAGACGCTAGGTTTAGTTAAACAACCACCCCTGGGGCATCCTGCTCTGGAATACCCCACTATGTGAAATGCTGGCGAAGAATGTACAGAGGTTTTCACACAGCGGGGCAGCCCAAACTGGGATGCCCCAGGGGTCAGACTCTGGGACAGTGGGTTTTGGTCTACTTTAAGGCAAGTGTCTTCCAGCAGCCCTTGGGGAGGCTGCATTTTCATCGCCTGGACATCCCAATTAAGGATGTCCATCTGATTGACGGCATTTAGCAAAGCCAAGAATACAACAGAATACTTGCACAAAACGTGCACTCCTTCTTACCTAGATACAAAGTTATAGTTACATAGTTAATATGTTTGAAAAAAGACATTATGTCTAGCAAGTTCAACCAAGGGACGGGGTTGAAGAAAGTTATGGTATTTTCTTCTCAAAAAGCATCTAATCCCCTTTTGAAGCTGTCAGCTGTTGGTGCTGTAACAAGCTTTTGTAGGAGGCTATTCCAGAGATTTATAGTTCTTATGGTAAAGAAGGACCATCTCATCTGGAGATTGTTGGACTCAGCAATGCGGTGAGTGTGCAAATGTGATTGCCACAGATGCAGGAACATGCTGGTTGAGTCATTTGCCCATTTGCAGCTTCTTATAGGTCTTTCAGTTGAAAGCCTTACTGGCTGTTTTGACTTTAGGTCCCTTTTATTAGAGCTGGCTCTGGGCACAGTGGTGCTGACTTATTGAAACAATAAAGGGACCTAGCATCATTCTCCCTGGTGGTAAACTATGAGCCTTCGTTACAGACAATGCATTTCCACTGCTGCACTCTATAATGGCTGTATGCCTTATACTACTCCAACAGAAAGATTCCACCGACCAAATAATAATAATAATAGATTAATAATAGACTTTGCGCAGCTGCTTAGTCATATTTTACTTAATGTGGATCTTAAAGTATTGTGGTCCGCAATAGATACTTGTCCGACAAAAGCTCAACTTCAAACTCCAGGAGCTTTGGATCGCCATAGCCCCTCTTCTTCTATACCTTGGATTGAAACGTATCTTCTAAAAGAAAAATGGTGGAAAGAAGCCAACAACTCTGTGTGGCCCATCTCTTAAAAACCTCAAATTTAAGGAGCCGCCTTCCTCCATAACTTGGACGAACTCCCACTTATTTTCTAATAATGTTCATAGGAAGCCAACAAAATCTATTTGCCATTTATAATTTAATAATTCTGGCATTACCTTTCCATGCACAGAAATGAGTAAACCACTTTCATTATAATCACATTTAAATGTAAGGATGAGTAAGGTTTTGCTAACTTAATAGATTGATTCTAACACATCAACAGGGCCACCATCAGGACAGGCAGGACTCCAGAGAGCAATGGGTGGGGTGGTCAGTAGAGATTCTACAGGGGGTTAATACGGTTGCAAAAAGACATATGTCCATCAATTTCAGCCAAGTGTGTTGGGTAGGAGAAGTTATTTTTTTTTGTGAGTTGTGGGCTAGGGGGGATGGCTTCATAACATGGTTTTGGGGGGACCGGCACTACAGACTCTGTATATAGGCTGTGGGTCCAGATAGGATTACCTGTATAGGATGAACATCCAGACGAGGACCGTGACACTGTGATAGTATGGAGCCCAAAAGTTATGATGGCGGCCCTGCACATCAAATTTAAATAAGGGACAATGGAGTAAAAAAGTGTTTGACAGTTATGGCCATTTGAAGCCTTATGGATGGTATATTAACTGGACTGCACCCCCACTTTTGTCTTGTTTTTGTTTCCTATTTCTATTTCTATTTTCTTCTCTCTCCTTTTTATACTTCTAACTTTTAACACTTCTACACACTTCTACAACCTTTTCTAATTTTTCTTCTCATGTTGGTAACATTATTATTCACACCATCTTACAGACTACCCATGTTGACTCTGGGATTGCCTCTGATCTTGGCCTACTGTCTCGGTTGTGTATTGTACTAGTATCCTACCATGTAAATGAGCTATATGATGCTTTATTTATGCATGTAATGTTATACCAACAATTAGAAACAATAAAAGTTGTAAAAGTTGAAATAAAGAATACAGAAACTCTCTTTAATTATAGACACCTGGCATCACAAGGCAGGGCCGGCGTCAGTACCCGGCAAGCCCGGTCAACTGCCGAGGGCCCCCACCCCCCAGGGGGGCCCACTGACAGCTGGCACAATGTGGTTAAAGAACTTAAACTTTTTTTGCCATTAACATTACATCAGGCCCCTGCGCTTCCTCCAGTTCTGTCCCATCCATCCATGTCCCCTCAGCTTTTCCCCATCCATCTCTGTCCCCTCAGCTCTGCCCCATCCATCCATGTCACCCCAGTTCTGCCCATCCAACCCTGTCCCCTCAGCTCTGCCCAATCCATCCATGCCCCCCCAGCTCAGCCCCATTCATCCATGTACCCTCAGTTCTGCCCCATCCATCCATGTATCCTCAGTTCTGCCCCATCCATCCATGCCCCCCTAGTTTTGCCCCATTCATCCCTGTCCCCTTTGCTCTGCCCCACAGCCCTGTCCCCTCAGTTTTGTTCCCTCCACCCCTCTACCCTCAGCTCTGCCTCATCCCCTCAGCTCTACGTCTCTACATCCCTGTCCTCCCAGCTTTTCCCATCTACCCTCTTCCTTCCAGATCTGCCAGACTTTCCATCTTTCTTCCAGCTCTGCCCATCTACCCCCCCCACCAGCCATTCCCATGCTTTTCATTTTGCCCATCCATCCCTCTTCCTCCCAGCTATATCTCCATCCATCCATTCCTGCCCTTCCTGTTTTGTCCATCCCTCTCCTCAATACCCAAACTAAAAAAACAGCTCCAATAGGGGGTTGGAGTATAAGCAGCCCTTTTTAGTTTTGCCCATGGAATTTATGGACCCCTTACCCGTGACTCTCCGCTGCAGAGGGGCCCACTGAGGCAATGCCGCCTGAGGGCCCACATAAGCCTGGAGCCGGCCCTGTCACAAGGGTTAATATTCTGACTGCTCATCTACAGGACAAACAAAACAATCAATGTGCGCCACTAACTGGATTGTCCGCCATATACAAGAGTACTCCAGTAATTGCCATAAAGAGCCCTCCTGAAGCAGTGAAGCACTTGTCCTTTAGCTCCATTGCTTAATCCGAGAACCATCTCAAGAGCTCTTCACCAAAGTGTTACTGGTCGTAGGTCTGCGCATTACCATGGCTTCTGAAAAGCGATACTAAAAAGAAAATATTAATGGGATTGTTTTGGTAATAAATGACTATAAAGTAGGCTGAACCCAAAAGGGAATTTAAAATGTTGGCTTTTCACCAGTCAATTGGGCATGTCACTTGAATCTTTATTTCTTTTGCCATTCTATGGATTTATTCCTGATCTGAAGCACAAACTTGGTGTGATATAACAGCCTCCTGACCTGCAATGAGTACGATAAAAGATCAGAATTAGCAAGCATCAATGACGGGCACTGGAGGTTCCTTGTATGTTTCTGGATGCTAAAGCAAACTGGAGTTGCAGATGTATTAAAACCTGATGCCATTCTTACAGCATTCTTATCTATCATGCAGTACTATTAGGGAGACATATAACCAGTCCTAACCTATTGATTGACCTGTCACTGGACTAGGTAAGCTAGATAGCCACAGCTGCTTGGTTCCCATCTGGTTCAACCCGGTAGTCATGGAACCCCTTGCTCTCTGCTAGTTACGAGGGGGGGGGGGGGTAGTCCTCCACCCTGACCTCCAAGGTCCCAGGGTTAGCAGTCTCCCCAAAGGGCATCTACTTGTGTCCTCCCTGAGCACTGGCAACACTCTCATCTTTAAAAGTGGATGAAAACCCCCACGGCCGGCTCTCTCATTTGCACATTGCCTTCATCATCTTTCTTCCATTTTAGGCTCTCCTTTTCCTTTCCCCGTCTCCCTCTTTTACATGCTCACTCCTATTTCTCTATATACCCTACTTTTCATCTATTTTCACATTCCCTCTATTTAAATCGCTCTCTCTATCTCTCGTTTGCACATTGCCTTCATCATCTTTCTTCCATTTTAAACTCTCCTCTTCCTTTCCCCGTCTCCCTCTTTTACATACTCCCTCCTATTTCTCTATATACCCTACTTTTCATCTATTTTCACATTCCCTCCATTCAATCTCTCTCTTATTCACACATACTCACTTTTGGTGCATTTTTGGTTGTTGCAGATTTTGATTGTCTCCCGATTTAGTAACCTATACTTTTTATCCGCATATAATTTTGTGTATGCTGGTAAAATCTACAAATGTGGCTACTTCAGGAAAGTCAGGTGATTCAGGGTGTGTTAGATTTTTTTTGAGAGTTTTGCTTGCAGCAGGAAAAAGTCAGATCATTTATTTTATACATATTTTATACGGGAGACAAACACTCATCCCAACCTCTGCCTCCCAGGTGGTATCCTAAAATGATGCCCTGCAGCAAGAGCCCTTTAGGGAACTAGTGTTACCCTTATTTTATGAGGGGAATTTAGGCAGAAACTAATGAAGCATCCATTGGAGATACGGTGCGACAGCTTACAGCTGGTCTAGATTTATGACAGAGATGGCGCTGTTACATATATCTATGTGTAGTCTCTGGTGTACATTCTCTGCTGCATGTTGTGTTTCCTCTATATTGAGATCAGCTCTATGACTTCTTTTTCCTGTCTATGGTATTCACTAGGTTTCACCACAAATGTCTATCTGGATTTGACTCTGTTGCACCCAGCATTCTGCAACAACACCCACCCACCCTCAGATGATTGGTTGGATGTATAAATTAAGCTTCAGGAGGTCTTAAAAAGAGGAGAAGTTACTGAGATAGGTGAGTCATCAGATGTTGTCTCTGCTGCAGAGGTACAGTTAGGCTTTCTGGCACCTGGGGCAAAGATTCAAAATGGTGCCCCCAACCTGTGCTCAGGCCCCCCTAACCTGCTGCACCCGGGGCACATGTCCCCCCCCTGCCCTCCTACCTACGCCCCTGCCTGCTGTACAGAGTGAGTTTAGGTAGGTAGGGCTTAAAGCAGATCAAGACCCACATTTTTAACTAGCATCCCCCTGAATTGCTCCCCCTATGAAGAGCACCTTTTGCCAATTTTCACTGCTCCGGCTTCACTCTAATCCCAGATAATGGCCCTTGTTTTATCTGTAAAGTCCACCTCCTCCATTCATTGCTACTGCTGTGTGTGGCAATGATGTAATTGCCACACTTACGCA
Organism: Gastrophryne carolinensis; assembly: GCA_027917425.1. Taxonomy (NCBI): domain Eukaryota; kingdom Metazoa; phylum Chordata; class Amphibia; order Anura; family Microhylidae; genus Gastrophryne; species Gastrophryne carolinensis. Next base: position 136,022,920 of record CM051241.1, on the reverse strand, counting down.
ATCACTGATCATTTGTCATCTTACAGAGAGGGACAGCAAAAAAAATCAGTGTTCCAGGACAATTTGAAAAGTGAAAAAATAAATTTCTAGTTCTACACCCTAAGAAAGGAATATCAGCAGGGGCTTTGGTGAAATGTGTTTCACAAGTTCAGTGGGTTTTGGTCCTCTTTAAGGGGGGTGCAGAGTATAGCTGCCAGTACTTATTAGGAAGCTTTCAGATATTATCTTAGGGTGGGGGAGGGGAGCAGTCATACTTTGCATTCTCACCCAGTAGTTAAATACCTTAGAATTAGTATAGTATAGTATTAATATAGTTTCTATCATGAATGTGTCTACTACATATCTCCTTCCTTGTTATTGGACATGTTCTGGAAAACAGAATAATTATACCTTAAATAAGAAAAAAAAACTCTGCAAGGGGCCAGTTTTCAACAGCAAGGGCCTTACCAGGGTAATACAGCGCCATCTATTGGTTATTATTAACAAGGCGTATTCATGATCACCCGAATGTTTTTGTATGCATATGAGAATGATGCCTATATGGAAGCTGTGACATGAAAACATACAATTTGCCAAGATTTAAGGGAATTCTAAATTCATAATACACAGGGATATTAAAGCAGACAAGGAAAAAAAAGATGTTCAGTTCATGTTAATAGCCACCCTTGATTTGGGAAGCATTTTAAAGTGGACCAAAACCCACAGCAATCAGCCTGGGAATTTATTCCCTCCCCCTCGGGTATCCAAAATCAGAATGTCCCGCTGTGTGAAACCCCCCAGGTCGTCCATACACTTATGAAAGTATAGATGGCCAGCTCAATCCCACTGCAGCTTCCACAGATGCACTGAGGCTCAGGACTCACCAGCAAGGTAGCTATATGAGGAAGGGCACAGGATGTTGTCTGAAACGCGTAATATGTGAACTATTCTTGGAATGGAAACCATGTAACTTCTAACTTGACCAATAAACGGATACATTTTAAGGAACACTTGAGTGCTGGACAATGGAAAATCGTCCATACACTTACCCCGCTGTGTGAAACCCCCCGATCGCCCATACACTTACCTTCTTTCCTGGTCCAACGGCGCATGTGCGAGCAGGGCGTGTCCGTGCACTGCACATGCGCCATAGGACCAGGAAGAGGTGAGTTGGTTTTGGCGACCTGGGAGATTCTACGCCCCCGATCAGGGTGCCCCGGGGACAAGGACCAAAACCCAGGATAGTCAAAATCCTAGGTTTTGGTCCACTTTAATAGCCTCCCCTGATTTGGGAAGCATTTTAATAGGCACCCCAGATTCAGGATGCCATGCTGTGTAAACTCCCCCCCCCCCAAGTCCCCTGTAAAAAGTACCTTCTCCCCGAGTCAACATTACATGTGCAAGACACAGCTGTCGCCAGGTGCGCGTGTGCATATGTGAATGGCTGGCGGGGGCACGCACCCTGTTATAGTCTTAGCCGATATTGCCAAGCACAGCCGAGTGCACTGATTGTACAAGAGCCCACACATGCGCTGTAAGACCAGGGACAACACACAGCAGGGGCAAGGACTTGTCCTCTTCTCTGCCAGCGACAATACCCTTGTGTGGTAAACCAAAGTGGGTGGCGACAGTTACAAGGGGCACAAGTGTGGCATACGAGCAAGAACCAGCTGAGTAATCTTACACAATTTTAGGTTCTTTTACGGAATTTAATCCTGAGTTGCGACTTAAATTGCAATGTTCCAGTGGTGGGAAGTGAAAAGGACCCAAGGTCAGCTTTAAGGGGGACCTACACCTTCAGAACAAACAATTTCCCTCCATATTCTCCCTTCTTTAGGATGTGGGGCGGGGGCCAAGGCAGGAGGGCAGATATGTTCTGAGGGTGTATGCAGGTGCAGATTAGGGCTATATAGCGACTCATTCATCATTATTCCAGCCTCAGCCCACAGCGCCAGCGTCCGACCTTGAACAGCGACAGGTATGACCTCTCGCTACCTGGCGCGCTCCAATGCATTTCAATGGAACAATCTTTAAATATTAATAATTAATTGTTATTAATTTTTTTTTTTAATGTGAAAAATTCTGTGACCACTTCTGCCATTTTAGATAATTTTTTTAAGGGAAAAAAAAATTGTATAGAATTGATATTACAGGTCTGATATTAATGTATTCATATTACTAAATTATTTAAAAAACTTGTTTTTTTTGGTTTCCAAAAATATGGTGGTTTGAGGGTTAAAAAACTACTTTTAACCCATCGCCGCCAGCGCTCTGGGGTTTAAACATGCATTTTACAGCGCAATAATTTTTTGAGCGGGATTTTTCAATGAATATGGTGGGAGCCGGTTGCTAGGGCCAGTCGCTATCATGCGCTCCCATACAGCGCGGAACCTGTCAAATAGCGACTCCTCACCCAATATTCAACATTACGGCAAACCGACTGAGTTGCTATCAACTACCGAACAACGGCCAAGCACAGCGACTTCTAGCGGGCGCTCTGAAAATGCCGCTACAGTCACTCAACTGTCGCTACCTGCCGCTATTAATGAATCGGCCTCATTGACTTCTCCCAGGGCCGACATCCACAGATTGACGTCTACCAAGTCCACCATCCCGGAGACCATCCAAGTGGGTTTTCCTCTCCCACGACCACCGATAACTGGTCCAGCCCCGGCTCCACACCCTTGCTGACCTCCAAGGTCCTCCAGGTATAAAAAGATGTCCCGAGGGTGCCAGTCCTTGTACCCCTGAAGGTTTCTGCAAGTGGTCCCTCTCTGGGCACTGGTCTCCAATCATTTAGTCTCACGGATAAGCATCAGCAAATCTCCTGCTTCAAAACCAGCAAGCTATTAGCAACAACCGCAACCACTCCTCGGGTCTGTCTTTTATATTCATACTCAGGAACCAATCAGTGCTTGGGTGGGCAGTTCCCTGCACAATGGTGTTTAATGCTTATAATTAATATTACACACATTTATTTGTACAGAACTTGCTTTGGGACTTGTCAGTAATTGAAACGCAGGAGCTTGATGGGCCAAAATGTTTTTTTGGGGGTGTTTTTAAAATAGATTTTAATGGCTTCTTTTGATTAACAATGTGTAATTTAGATACCAACAACTAAGACGCAACCTAAACGCATTGTAAAGTTTGTCCCCTTCCGCTGTCGCCGTCCCAGTTCACAGGGGCAGACATCACTCACTCACCATGGCAGCTGTGTTCTGCACAGTGACCAATGCGCACCATGCCTCCTGGCCGGCGGTGAGAGCAGAATGCTCCCGGTCCAGGAGGTCTCTAGAAAACGAGCAAAAATAATGCATAAACATAAGCATAGTATAACCAGAACCGCAAAATAGAGGGACAAGAAGCAAAGGGACAGCATAGGAACAAAACAGGACATAAACACGGGGGACACAAACAACAACAAGGGACAAAAGTAGCAAGAAAGAGTAAAGGCACATGAAGGGCCAGTAATGGCGGGAGGGGAATAAAGAAAAGCACAAGCTATTGGCAAAAGGGAGGGACAATGGCCGAAATGAGAGTAAATGAGGGACAATGGCAGAAAAAGGGGGCGAATGGCCCAAAGAAAGATGGGAGGCAGGGGAAACTAACATATTAGTTATGTTTATTCTCTTATGTTTATCTTTTTGTTCACATTGGTCCCTGACAACCCCGCTGACGTCATTGTGACGTCAGGCGGGAATTACAGCATAGTTTTCTATTTAAAGGCAGTGTGCCCAATGCATGGTTTGTCAGTCTGCCCCGAGGAAGGGGGTTCATTACACCCCCGAAACGTCAGCATTTGGGACTATGATTGCTGCTTGATCTTATATTTATTTTGGATTTTGATACCTATGGACTATAATCGCCTTGGCTGGACTACCTGTTATAGATTTATATACAGCATGGCATGTTAAGTTTGTATGCTTTTGAATACAAGATAATCTTCTTCATAAACGGTGTGCTGGCCCTTTGTGACTTTAGATTTTGTTCCCAGGGGCCTCCACCACACTTTGCCCCTTATTTAACAAGGGGCAGCGACAGGTAAGCGCCTGGTGAGCGACCGGTAACGACGGGCACCGCCACGAGAACGCCGGCTCCCCACCACAATCACACATTTATCAAGCCAATCCTGCTTACCGACTGAGATAGCGCCATATAGCGACTCATTCATCATTATTCCAGCCTCAGCCCACAGCGCCAGCGTCCGACCTTGAACAGCGACCGGTATGACCTCTCGCTACCTGGCGCTCTCCAATGCATTTCAATGGAACAATCTTTAAATATTCATAATTAATTCATATTAATGTTTTTTTTTTTTTTATGTGAAAAATTCGGTGACCACTTCTGCCATGTTTTTTAAGGTAAAAAAAAAAAAAAAAAACATTGTGCAGAATTGATATTACAGGTCTGATATTAATGTATTAATATTACAAAATGTTATTAAAAACTTGTTTTTTTTGGTTTCCAAAAATATGGTTGTTTGGGGGTTAAAAAACTACTTTTAACCCATCGCCGCCAGCGCTCTGGGGTTTAAACATGCATTTCACAGCGCGAGAATTTTTTGAGCGTGATTTGTTAATGAATATGGTGGGAGCCGGTCGCTCTGACCAGTCGCTATCATGCGCTCCCATACAGCGCAGAACCTGTAAAATAGCGACTCCTCACCCAATATTCAACATTACTGCACACCGACTGAGTCGCTGTCAACAACCGAACAGCGGCCAAGCACAGCGACTTCTAGCGGGCGCTGTGAAAATACTGCTACAGTCGCTCAACTGTCGCTACCTGCCGCTATTAATGAATCGGCCTCTTAATCCGGCCCTGCCTACCACACATAGCCAAAACAATTGATGAAGCATTCAGAATGCCTCCTTAACTGGAATCACTACCACGCTTCTAGAATATAATTTAAATATATAATTTATTATTATCATTAAAAAATGTGGCCCACAATACAGCCATCCATGTGGAGGCATGTACAATACATAAAATATAATCTACTATGGTACACAATTGATAGTGTTTTATTTCAATGCGTTTCTATTGCTGTGTGGTCATGTTTCGTGTTGTTACATTTCTGTGTCAATAGATAACTCTATATGTGAGCCATAGCATAGCAGTGGCCTGTCCTCCTAGGGAACAAGTGTGTTTCTTTTGTTTCCAGCTATTCAGCATGGCTCCCCCTGCCGTTCAAAGTAAATTAAGGCATTCCGTGATTACATGGAGGACCAGGAGAGTGTAGCCGGTACCTCCCTAATAATTAGGGTCGCACCATTCCAGGGAGCGCGGACAGCACCCCAATACAGAGATGGATGGAGGGAAAGCCGCACCGTAACCTCCCGGAAGTCAGGTGCACAATTCCCAAATCTTGCCATACATATATATATATATATATATATATATATATATACCGTATTTGCCGGCGTATAAGACGACTTTTTCCCCCTGTAAAACATGCCTCCCAGTGGGGGGGTCGTCTTATACGCCGGGTGCACCTTATACGGTGAGGGTGAGGGGTGGCCGTTGCGGCTGGCTGGCCTGCCCGTCCCTGCTGTTCCTGTCGCCGCCGCTCTCATACACACTAACACACACATTCATGCTTACTTCACTTCCTGGCTGTTGCGCGCTGGTCGTCGGTGGGCGTGTCCCAGATGGCCGCCGTCCAATGAAAACAATGGACGCCGGCCATCTGGGGCACGCCCACCGACGACCAGCGCGCAACAGCCAGGAAGTGCCTGTAAGCATGAAGGTGTGCGTGTGTATGAGAGCGGCGGCAGTAGCGGCGGCGGTAGCGGCGGCGACAGGAACAGCAGGGACGGGCAGACCGGGCGGCGGCGACAGGAACAGCAGGGACGGGCAGGCCGGCCCTCCGACCATCGGTAAGTGTGTGAGCGGCGGGGCTGGGCGGGGGGAGGAGGGAGTGGGGCCACTTGCTGCCTGTACTGAGGGATGCCCCATGCCTGTACTGAGGGATGCCCCATGCCTGTACTGAGGGATGCCCCATGCCTGAACTGAGGGATGCCCCATGCCTGTACTGAGGGATGCCCCATGCCTGTACTGAGGGATGCCCCATGCCTGTACTGAGGGATGCCCCATGCCTGTACTGAGGGATGCCCCATGTCTGTACTGAGGGATGCCCCCATGCCTGTACTGAGGGATGCCCCCATGCCTGTACTGAGGGATGCCCCATGCCTGTACTGAGGGATGCCACCATGCCTGTACTGAGGGATGCCCCCATGCCTGTACTGAGGGATGCCCCCATGCCTGTACAGAGGGATGCCCCCATGCCTGTACTGAGGGATGCCCCCATGCCTGTACAGAGGGATGCCCCCATGCCTGTACTGAGGGATGCCCCATGCCTGTACTGAGGGATGCCCCATGCCTGTACTGAGGGATGCCCCCATGCCTGTACTGAGGGATGCCCCATGCCTGTACTGAGGGATGCCCCCATGCCTGTACTGAGGAATGCCCCCATGCCTGTATTGAGGGATGCCCCTATGACTGTAAGAAGCCAGAAAGTATGACTGTAAGAAGCCACCCAGGGACTCTGGGGAAGGGAATTAACATGTTGAAATAAAATCTGATGTTCTTTTACGTTTTATTTGGTGTGCGGAAGAGGGAGTAGTCTTACACGGTGAGTATATAACAAACTCTATATTTTGAGTGGAAATGTTGGGGGGTCGTCTTATACGCCCAGTCGTCTTATACGCCGGCAAATACGGTATATATATATATATATATATATCACCCATAGATCAAAATGTTAGGTGTCTGCATGGTCAGTTATGAGCAGAGTTCATATTTCTCTCAACCATTTGATCCTGCTTTAAATCTGCCTGATCCACTTTCCCAGGAACGGCTGGGATGTTTGAACTTCAACATGGTAGTTGCGTTTAAGCTCCATAATGTCTTTTTTATGAACTGCTCACTAAGAAGAGGTTACAGGCTAATTGCAGGTACGTGGAATCCACATCAATCTGTTTCTTAATTGCCACCATCACTGGAGTCATGTCAGTAAGCGGCACACAGAATAGTTTGCTCTCCTGTGGCTGCTGGTAATCTGTAGGGCGTGAAAGGTGAGCAAGTTTCAGTTTAAAATAATTACAATGGAAACAATGGGTGGTGGTGGTGGGTGGTGATCTATGTTCCTGTCTGGAAATGTTCTACCTTTAAAATAGCGTTAACTGACCTATTTAACTAAAAATATACATTTTAGGTAAATTAGTTTTAAAATAAGAACACTGAAACAGTAGGATCCTTGCAGAATACTTGCCAGTCAAACAAGAGTTGGATCTAAAGCAATGGTCTTCCTGCTGAGTGGCTTAAATCATTCATCATCATCAGCCAGTGCGGTTTCTAGGGAAGGGTGAGCAGGGCAATCACCCTGGGCACCAAAGTCAGGGTCACTATTAGTGGTGCAGGCCATAAGACAGCCCCCTCATTCTATTGGGCTCAGTCATAGGGAAGGGGCACTGCCTGCTGCTAAGGAAGAGGCACAACATGGCACATGCCGGTAAGGGACAGCAGCAGCAACATGGTAGTGGGTAGGGAGGGGGCAGATTTTCTTCCTTCTTACACTGAGTGCGATTTTGCCTAGAAACTGCCCAGCCATCAGCAGTCTGATGTTCAAGAAATTATTAATCTCTCTGCATTATCTGTATGTGGCCCCTGTGCCGATCTCCTCACTTTCTGCATTAGGCTGGAAACTATGAGCCTTCAGGTAGAGTCTCATTCCCTATAGAGTATGTTGATGGGGAGGCTAACTTATTACCACGCTCAGGTGGCGCCCGCACCACAGTGTCGGCTTCTGGCTGGCAGCGCTATTAGTTGTAGTGGTCCTGGCAAGGCAGCGTTCGCAACACTCAGCGCAAGGTGCTCCAAGGTGCCAAAAAAGGGAATTCAGGCACACAGCACCCGTTGGATTCCCTATTTTTTATTTTTTAGAGTTTATTTTATTTTTTTATTAAAAATGGGAATTTTATTAGGGACATTAGACTAACATGACATATCTTTCTCACGGTCCAAGTTTGCAGCACAAAAAAAAGTGCTGAAAATGCATTTAAAAATAATCCCAACCAGCCCAGGGATCCAGCGGCACATGCACCAGCCCCCCCCCCAAAAAAAAAATCTACTAAAATGCTTAAATAACTGTAACCATTCGAGCCCATTGAAATCAATGGTATAAGGTCACACAGTGCAGGGTGAGCACCTGGTCCTATCTGTCACTGTAGGAAACTCAGCGGCGGCACTCATCCCGTCACCGGTGCTGATGATAGATGGGACACTACCTGGCACTATGACAGGCGCTCTGGATTTTTGACTTGATAAATACACCTTTTTGACTGGGACCTGACACTCATCTGGCACTACGAGGCCTTAGCCTTTCTTAAATAACCCCCATAATTGTTAGGGCGAGCGCTGCACGCCCATCTAGCAGCACTTCACTTACCTCCGTGGCTGCATCCAGCCGTCATCCATTTTGCAGCACTTCCCTCATGGCTGTTCCCAGTTGTCTCCCTTCCCCCAATGCTTCCTTCTCACATGCTCAGGTGCACGCACGTCTCCGTCCACTAGAGGGCGAGCGCACTAGATTCCTGAGATTTAAAGGGCCTGTACAGCACTGATTGGTGCCTGGTCATCCAATCCTGCATCCACTTCTCCTATTTAAAGAGGCACTTCCTTCCTTCAGTGCCGGATCTTGGTCTTGCATGCTTGTTGAAAGTCAGACATTCTTGGATTGCTCACCCGTGTACGACCTCTGCCTGTCCCCGACTCTGAACCTTTGCTGCCTGCCCCGACCTCGGCTACTCACCTTTACTGCGAACCTGTGCTGCCAGCCCCGATCTCTGCCTGTACTTACTACGCCTTTTGCCTGCCACTTGTCTACCACGCTGAACCTCGGCTGACTGTGGGACTGGGCCGCTGTTGGGGGGTAGCGACCTGGGGGCCACTCGCCGCACAAGACCAACCTGCATTGCGGTGGGCTCTGGTGAATACCGGTGGCCCCTTAGACTCCGCTCCCCTGACACGGTACCCGCCATCGGTCCCACAGTTAAAGCGGATCCACACCCGAGTCCGATCCACCCGGCCGTGACAATAATGTTATGTGTCGTTATTCTATGGACATAACATTGCAGGGAAGGGCTTATGGCTTCACATATTCAATCCACAAAGGGGGGGGGGGTTACATTAGAGGAAAGCAGAGATTGATAGAATAAATAGAAACAAGTTTATACACATTAAAGCAGATCTGAATTGCATTATATTTGCCCAGCAGAACCCTTGCAAAGAAAATATATCATGGGTTACATAGCTGGGCTTTACTTCCTAGTCTGCTGCATCATGTGGGATCTCTCACATACCAATAGGAAGGTGAAAGATTCTTGCTTGCTCCCCAGGCCACGTTTCAGAAGTTCAGTAGATATTAGCTGCTTTGAGCCTCTCTTTAATGTGTTTAAAGTTGATCATACCTTTTATCGTACTCCAGGCTTATTTTCTTGGGCCTGTGGATTGTTTTAGTTGTCACACCTTGGCCTTGTGGAGGATGTAAGAGCAGTTGGTCGGTGCATTTTTTGGCACAGTGAAGGACAGGAAGCTTACCACATAAAACACTATAGCACAAGAGCTCTCTAAGCAAGAATACCACCTTATATGGGCTGAGGAACTATGGGGCCCCCTTCCTGCCTGCAGTAAATATTATGGTTCAAAAATGGCATTCACTGAATTAATAAAGAACTGAGAACAACTAACCCGTAAAGGTGCATGAGAGCACAGTATAGGGCTAAATTGCTGGATCATAGCCCCCCCCCCCCCCCCCCCCCGATAAAGCTAGGATGAAATGCATTGGAGGAATCTAACATAATAAATTCCATCTGCCTTGTGAAACCGGCTATGTATGTGTAACTAAGTTATTGTAATTGTACAGTGATTTTGTATATCAAATAAATGAGACATTATTTTATTCATGATTCATTTTTTTAAGAATTTTATGAGTATTATGTGGTAGAAGGTGGCTTAGACTGACCAGGTGTTGCTGGATTATCCCACTCTCAACGGGTATTGATACAGGTAAACCCGTTCCACTTTGACACAGTTCAAGTGAAATGAGTTATTAGGGCATAAACTATTGGGTGGGATCAGTATTAAGGGTTGCTATTTACATTTAGGCTGCCATTTTATTCATTTTTTAGCAAATTGTATTGTACTGCAGTTTTTATCTGTTGTCTATAGTATCCCAACTGTTCTCCGGACGCTGTGGGTAGGGCAGCCCACTGTTTGCCCCTTAGTTTGATCACTGGTGTTGTTCACTAGTGTGGTTGCACATTTACATGGATGAGTTAAAAGTATAATTTCCTTTGCATGCTTAAACTGGACCCCCAGTCAAAAAATCAAAGTTCAGTAAGTTGCTCCTCTAAGTCCCCTCTGTTACAGTCAGTGATGTAAACTATTTGAGAGGGCTTATACAATGCCCTGTGAGTCTTCCATCTTCTGTGAGCTGGCAACCTCCAATCTCTGCTGCTGCTTGAACCTATAGTCAAGGCCCCCGTTTACCAGGACACTCGATACGCCTCGTCGGACATGGTTGCCCCCTAGTCTTAAAAGGTGCAGAGGATGCCAGCTTACGGTTAGGATAGAAGGAATCCGGCGGTATACTATGGTCAAAGTAGTACACGAGTGATCAGTCCGAGGGTGCGTCTATACACAGGGATGAGGCAGAAGAGTAGTCAAACACTAGCCGAAGGTCAAGCCGGATGGTCAGAGGTTATCCAAGAGGGTCAGATGAAGTTCAAGGTCGGGCAGATGAAAGGTCGTTTTGAGAAGCAAGCTGGGATGGTCTATCAAAGCTGGGTCTATAACAAATATAACACAGACAAAGTAACACCCTGAGCAACACTAGCTATAATGGGCACTGAGGTCAGGGAAAAACTGTCAATAGGAACAAAGTAGGGGAAAAGGCATGTGATTGCTGGTACTAGGATCCTAAACAGAATTGGTAGTAATCCCAGAGCCAGTAAGGCTGTCCGGCTCCTGACAACTTTCAGGTGTGGAAGAGGCTGCGCTGTCTGCCACCAACAGTGCAGCACCTCCCAGGGGTACTTTGTCTGACAGTGAAGTGCGCGCGTGTGCCCACACAGCTGGAGAGGAGCAGGGGAGCTTGTTGCATCCTCCGGCTTCCGCGAGTGGACTGCACGCCCTGCACCAGTCAGCCAGGGAATACTATGCCAGACAGAGAACGCTCGCCGTGTGCCGCCCGATGCAGGTAAGTTCCTCACAGCTTATCTCCATGAAGATGTTGAGGAACAGCAGGCAGATTCTATGCCAATGAACTGCAAGAGGGTGGCCATCTTGCAACAATTTTGAAAAAAAACAGTCCTACAGTCAAAATGACCCTAAATCTCTTTGAAATAATGTTGTATTTCTAACCAGAAATCAACTGTAATGATTCATCACTGCTCAGAAAGTTCTTAAAACATTGTATCAACATTGTAAACAACTTTGTGCAGCCGATGCCATTGACTTACATTCATCCTCTCCAGCTGCTGATGATCAGTGAGTGTGTGTAACATGACAGACATGCTGATCTCTTTTCTAAGGTAATTCTCTCTCAGTTTGGTATGGGCTGCTTATAGCGATATCCCAAGCTCCAGTTTGTTGGCATCATGTAGTGCAGAGGTCCCCAACCTTTCCTACCTTGGGAGCCACATTCATCACTGAGAGATAGTCTTGAGCCACATTCAGCGTGAATACATTGGCAACTGCGCACATCCCCTCAACTTATTAAATACTAAGCCCTAAAGAAGTGGATTCTCTATTTCTAAAAAGCTTAAATAGCAGGGTTAAATAGTTGGGTTACAGTACTTTTGGCTTACCTGCAGCTCAGCACAACACTCAATAGGAGTTTGTCACACTTCTCCACCTGTCCAACTCATTGATCCCAGGCAGGCCTCGAGCCACACAGCAAGGGTCCACGAGCCACATGTGGCTCCTGAGCCACGGGTTGGGGACCAGTGTTGTAGCGAAACAATATCACACAGGCACACTGCAGCCAGGCTGCATCAATGCTGCACCAATGCAACTAAAAATAAAAGTTCTGTGTTCCCTCTCTGGCCTGATTGGGCTAATTCTAAGTAAGTTCCCAGCTCATCTATAGTGTTCCCATGTATTAGCAAAGGTTCTCCTCAACTCCCTATTCATGCTTCTGTGCAAGCAGGTCTCTCAGATGGCTGCTCCCACGTAGTGCAGATCAGCATGGGTTTAACTGATCCTCAAAGGGGAGCTTTAGTGGAGCAAATTACTAAACTTTTCATGACTGGAGGTTTGCATTAAGCATGCATTAGTCATATGAGCACATTATTCATTTATTACTCTGTAACGAGTAATTATGATTTGTTACAGATGGCCAGACTTGGGAACACACTGGGAGACCCATATTGAGATTGTATGACAGAAAACACAGAGATACCCCACCTATGCCACTGGAGAAACAAGCAGTTGACCAATTGAGGAATGGGAAAGACAACACTTTGTGATAGGCCTGTTTCTTCAACTTAGCCTTAGATGGGAGTCATGCACAATCCAGGTGGCTGTAGGCCTGAGAAAGGAGAAACCAGATGGCAGAAGGAAAGCAATGGCCAAGACATTCACAAGGAAACAACGCGAACAATAACAGACTTTGAAGACCTGAACTCAAATGTAGGAACTACGGCATGGAGGCCCATAAGCAAAAACTGGAAACAAGCCTATGAAGACCCAGAAGGTCTGGGGCTGTTATAGTAAAACCACAGGTATTGCAGCTTAAGCTCAAACTGCAAAAGCAAACACATATCACAATATTAACATAAAAAACTAGCAAATTCATACAGACCTGTGCTAGAGCAGAGAAAGGAGGGGACTAGGCTCACCAGGGTGGAGAGTAAGTGAGACTGACAGGATATTGGGGAAGTTAGATAAATAAGAGGGAAGAAAAGACACTGCACCACAGACGACCTGATCAAACGCCAATGCTCACACCAAAGTTCTGATTCTGTAGTATGGAACTTCTACGAATGGATCAATATTAAAGCATGAGGTAGTGTAACTCTCTGATGTTACACATCTATGGGACTAATACATTAGAAAGAACCTGTGGAGATAAAGAAGAAGAAAACCCCAATGCAGATAATGCCATTGGTAATAATCCAAATTGTTTTTGTAACCAAGAATTGACTTTAGTTCCTGAGCGGCGCTCTCACTCAAGTGATAAATATGTATGCCATCATGATTAATGTTAATGTCAGCTCTGCCGCAATGTTTTACACAGGTAGCGGGTGCCAGGGGCAGTTAAGTGGAAGATAACTATTCTCATTAATCACATTTGATAACTCTCAATCCCAGAAGGACACACAGATTAACTGGGGGTGGCGGGATCACTCACTTATTTAAAAGAAGAGACACTCTCTGTTTCTCTTGACCTCCTTCTCCCTTAAAAAATAACTAATTGCCAGTGCGTTTAATCATTAATTAAATAAGCGAGCAGCAGAGCACACGGTGCAGGGGCAGCAATGCAACTACCAAAGATCTCATATCATCCTAGAACTGATTGGAAAGGACAAAAAAGAGATGTGAGATGAATAGTACCGCAAGGTTCTACATTCATCAGACATTTACTCACTCCTGGCCTAGTCAGGAGTATAAGAGAAGATAGTTAGAGTTTGTTTAATTCTCTCTGTGTTATGTCTAGTGCTAATAAGAAATAAAAAAGTGTCAAAGTTATATTGGCATTAACACTGATTTTTGTGATTGTGTGAGCCAACGGGTAGGTTACAAAAGAGAACCAGCCTAGCATTGTCAGGTTTGTTTTTCCCCATTAACCTGAAAATGATTGGTATTACTTTGCTTGGCATTCATGCTTTAGATGGGATAGAAGTTCTAATTTCGAAGCAGATTCTATAGTTTAGGAAATTCTGTATTTTTCGCACCATAAGACGCACCCAGGATTTGGAGGAGAAAAATACGAAAAAATTCACCCTAATACAGAAAATGTGCAGAATTCCCCTCATCACCCCATAACAGACCCCACATTACAGGAAGTGAGGGGCATTCCACATTACAGGCATTGAGCGGTATCCCACATTACAGGCAGTGAGGGGCATTCCACATTACAGGCAGTGAGCGGTATCCCACATTACAGGGAGTGAGATGCATCCCACATTACAGGCAGTGAGCGGTATCCCACATTACAAGGAGTGAGGGGCATTCCACATTACAGGCAGTGAGCGGTATCCCACATTACAGTCAGTGAGGGGAATCCCACATTACAGGCAGTGAGCGGTATCCCACATTACAGGGAGTGAGATGCATCCCACATTACAGGAATTGAGCGGTATCCCACATTACAGACAGTGAGGGGCATCCCACATTACAGGCAGTGAGCGGTATCCCACATTACAGGCAGTGAGGGGCATCCAACATTACAGGCAGAGAGGAGCATCCCACATTAAAAGGCAGTGTGTGCAGCATACCAATTACAGGCAGTGTGCTGGCATCTCAATTACAGGCAGTGTGAGGTATTCCAAATACTGGCAGTGTGAGGTATCCCAAATACTGGTAGTGTGAGGCATCCCAAATAAAGGCAGTGTGATGCATCCCAATTACAGGCTGCGTGCATGGCATTCCATTTAAAGGCAGTGTGAGGCATCCCAAATACTGGCAGTGTGTGTGGCATCTCAATTACAGGCAGTGTGTGTGGCATCCCAATTACAGGTAGTATGCGGGCATCCCAAATACAGGCAGTGTGAGGTCTCCCAAATACTGGCAGTGGGAGGTCTCCCAAATACTGGCAGTGTGAGGTCTCCCAAATACTGGCAGTGTGAGGCATCCCAAATACAGGCAGTGTGAGGTCTCCCAAATACTGGCAGTGTGAGGCATCCCAAATAAAGGCAGTGTGATGTATCCCAATTACAGGCTGCGTGCATGGCATTCCATTTAAAGGCAGTGTGAGGCATCCCAAATACTGGCAGTGTGTGTGGCATCCCAATTACAGGCAGTGTGTGTGGCATCCCAATTACAGGCAGTGTGTGTGGCATCCCAATTACAGGTAGTGTGCGGGCATCCCAAATACAGGCAGTGTGTGTGGCATCCCAATTACAGGCAGTGTGTGTGGCATCCCAATTACAGGTAGTGTGCGGGCATCCCAAATACAGGTAGTGTGCGGGCATCCCAATTACAGGCAGTGTGTGTGGCATCCCAATTACAGGCAGTGTGTGTGGCATCCCAATTACAGGTAGTGTGCGGGCATCCCAAATACAGGCAGTGTGAGGTCTCCCAAATACTGGCAGTGTGAGGTCTCCCAAATACAGGCAGTGTGAGGTCTCCCAAATACTGGCAGTGTGAGGTCTCCCAAATACTGGCAGTGTGAGGTCTCCCAAATACAGGCAGTGTGAGGTCTCCCAAATACAGGCAGTGTGAGGTCTCCCAAATACTGGCAGTGTGAGGCAACCCAAATAAAGGCAGTGTGCAGAATACCAATTACAGACATTGTGCGGGCATCCCAATTACAGGCTGTGTGCGTTGCCTTCCATTTACAGGCAGTGTGAGGCATCCCAAATACTGGCAGTGTGCAGCCATTCCAAATACAGGCAGTGTGCGGCATTTCCCAAAAAACAAATTAAAAAAAAAAACATACGTTCCCTGGCTCCCACGCAGCGTCTCCCGCCAACTTAAACAGAAAAAAAGTTAATATCATGGAAACACTCTTACCCGTAGCAATCGTGATGGGCGCTTGGCCAGCGGTGGCGCCGCATACACTGAAGTCAAAAGGAAAGCCAGCACTGTCTTTCCATTTAACTTAGAGAGAGACAGACAAACACATACACATTACAGGCACCCTCCATCTTCGTCATCGCCACCCCCACCCGCCACTGCCTTGACTTTGCACTAGCCACTACCTTCACAGCCGCCACTGTCCACTGGCCGCCACAAGTTTGAGTGAGCCCGTTCCTGCTTCTGGGTGGGCATGGCCTATGACTCCTGTTGGCTCTCTCAAACTTGCTGCTATGAAAGGCTGGCTGTTGGAACACAGAAGCTGGGGATGCGGCACTGATGGAGATTGAGGCCCATGACCCACTGGTATCAGGTAAGATCACTGGCCCCCCAGGGGGGGTTCACACAGCAGGGCATCCGATGTTGGTGTCCTGGGTAAGTCATTTGGACACACATTGGATATTCGGTGCAAGGCCCGAGGGCCGCAGCACAAGGTCAGACTTGTCTTCCACTCTTAAATCAATGTGTAACGTAAGTAGTGGCTTATTTAAATAAAATGTGAAAGGCATATTAAGGAGAGATATTAAGAAGGAGTTACTGTCCAACACATTGTCTCATTCCCTCTTTTTACAAGCAGCATAATTGTCGCAGAGGTGAATAAATTAGAGATGAAGCCCCCATCATGTGTTTATCAATACAGTAACGTTACTGGTTTTACTTCCCCATAAATCCGCCCTGAACATCATGGCGAAGAAATGATCTATGGCCTACTAAAACAATGACAGTTTCCTCAGTCAGCGAGCCATGACTAGCGGTCCATTCAATGCCCTGGCTTCTCCCAGCCAGTCTCACCCCCCCGCCTTCACCATCTCCACCCCCTCGTTTAAAAAAACCATTTTAATTTCAAGATGCTCGACGCGGGCCTAGTGGCAAATTTACTCATGAAGCAAGGAGGAGAAAATTGTTTAATCTCCAGATATGGTTCAGAGTGGTCACCCAGTGAACAGTGGAGTAATTACAAGATCAGCTCAGCTTAAAATGTTTCGGGCCCGCCGTGTGACCTATCATCGCCTAATCTGCATAGTGAAATACGGCTTCATAACTATAAATTGCTGACTTAATTAAAACCAGGACCTTTCTGTCATTTAATTACAGAGAAAAAGGTTATTGCTTAAACGCAATTTTCCAAATGTGATTTCTTAACAGTTATTAACTGTCTCACCATCATTTATTGTTTCAGATTTTTCAATTTGAAAATGGTCTGTGTGACAGAAGTAATGACTTTATGAAAATCTCAATCTAGATAGAGGCAAGGAGGCCCATTTGTTTCCTATAAGTGGTGCAGACAGGGGAAAAAAATGGCTGAAAATGTCACGGGCGGATCTTCTGATTGCGTTCGCTTTATGAGAATAATTAAAATGCGAGCTGGGTTTTTATGAAAGGTGAAGGCAAGGGGGGTGGTTGCGGGCGGGGGGGGGGTGGTTATGACTATTTCAAGATGTTTTCTATGCTGAATGTTAGTTCTACAAT
Organism: Gastrophryne carolinensis; assembly: GCA_027917425.1. NCBI lineage: Eukaryota > Metazoa > Chordata > Amphibia > Anura > Microhylidae > Gastrophryne > Gastrophryne carolinensis. The sequence continues at coordinate 136,005,670 of CM051241.1, read as the reverse complement.
TTAAAGTGATATTTCAGGCGTAGCTAATTATAAGACCATTGTGTCGGGCTACATTTGGCGCTGTCCTAAACTGTTGCGCTAAACTGGCGCTGTTTTCAAGCTGAAGAAGAAATGGCCGAGATAGCAAGGCTTATGGTTTTACCCAGGGCTGACTCCAGGTGTGTGGGGGCCCTTGGGTGTGGGGGCCCTTAGAGGGCCCCAAAGTAGTGAGTCACCAGGGCCGTATTTGGTGTCCAGACTGCCCTAGTCACTTTTTGTTTGCTAGCACCCCACTTGTACAGGAGGGCCCGCAAGAGGTTTAAATGCAGACGGTGTGAAGGTGGGGGGGGGGATGGTGAGTGTGTGAGGGGTTTTATGCAGAGCCCTATACTTTTTACTGGCTTTTCAGGTTCCTGACACATAGAAGTCTCATGAACACAGTGCAGTTTCGGCTGCAGACTGTGTTTAGCTCCTTGCACCCACTCCCTCCCCCCCGCACACACACATTGCATCTTCCTGAGGATGCATTAATGTGCCAGCAAGTGTTTTTATAGCAGTAACAGCACACTTCATATCACCCTCCCCCCCCAGCAAGTGGCCACCCTAGGCACAGGCCTCGGGTTGTCTAATGGTAAATACAGCCCCGTGAGTCACCTTTCAGCTCCGCTGCCACAAATGGGTTATGTCCTGCTGCTGATCGCTCTCCAGTCCTTGTCAGCTGTCACCTGGTTCTCACCACCTTCTGAGCTTCCATCAGTTGCCCTCCATTAGATGCCACCTTCTCCAGTGTTGCTGATCATCCCCGGTTGCTGAAACAGGTCTGCACACACCACCCGGCATTCGGTGTTTGGGTTCACTGTTAAATAATACCATGGACAAGTGTGAGCCTAAGTGGGCCCCTGAAGATGCCGAGGGCCCTGGCAATTGCCCAGGTTTGCCCTGTGCTGGCATCAGCCCTGGTTTTATCTTATGATTTTTCTGTTAAAGCATGTGGGCGTGGCCCTTGGAGCTGTGATGCTGCATAATAATCAGCTTAATGTTGGAAGGAGCTCTTACTAGGAGGAGGCTGGGCCTGGAGGAAGACAGGGAGGAGTTTAGCTTGGATTGGATCCCAGCTGGGATCAATACGGGGCTGTGGTCTGGACTAGCTCCTCAAGCTACTATTGGTGGTCCACTGAAGGGTGACGCTGGAGGGTCAGATGAATAGGTACCTTGGCAAGTAAGATGCTTATTATTCGTTTTAAACATTCGAATTAAAACATTTGTTTTAAGCAACTTTTTGAAAAATCCCTTTAACTTAAAGCGGCCCAAAACCCATATTTTTAACTAGCATCCCCTGAATTGCTCCCCACATGTAGAGAACCTTTTGCCAATTTTCAGTGCTCCTGCCTTACTCTAATCTCAGATAATGGCGCCTGTTTTAGCTGTAAAGTTCCGCCTCTTCCATTCTTTGCCATTGTTGTGTGTGGCAATGATGTCACTGCCACTTCTATGCAAATCAAGACGATTCGAAAAGCAAAAATATCCATTTCTAGTTCTACACCCTAAAAAGAGAATATTGACAGGGGCTTCATCCAAATGTATTTCACAAGTTCGGTGTGTTTTGGTCCGCTTTAAAGTGGACCAAAAACATATTTTTAACTAGCATTAACCGAATTGCTCCCCCCTCATTAGGAGTACCTTTTAGCAAGTTTCCCTTCTCCTGCTTTACTCTGCTCCCTGCTAATGTTGCTAGTTTTAGATGCAAAGCCCGTCTCTATTCTTTGCCACTGTAGTGCGTGCCAATGATGTAATCGTTACATCTTACAGTGAGAGACAAAATATGTGTTCCTGGTCAATTCTGTAGGCGAAAATATCCATTTCTAGGTCTACACCCTAAGAGGGGAGTATTGGCAAAGGCCTTGGCCAAATTTTATTTCACGGCCATAATAGGGCAAAAACAGCTTTCCTGATACCTGTCCCATGTGTCTCTCCTCCCTTTCCCTCCTTTAAATTTTATTTCTCCAGGACCACACAAAAATTGGTCTACTTACCTTACCTTCACCTCGAAACAAAGGAGGGGTGGCAGCCGGTCAGACCATTTTATAACTAACCTAGGAGGTGCACGTTAGCAGGGCAATTAGGATACAAAAGTCTTAAAGGAGCCACAGCACTCAACCCTGTTAGCTTGCAGACCAACCTAAATCTGTCTCTAAACTTGGTTAAAAACAGAGGGCTCGGTCACACACATCTGCAGAAGTATGCTTAAGCTGCACCACCGGCGCCAAGGTGCCTCTGTGGGGGCAGGTTAGTTATAAAATGGTCTGAGCGGCTGCCACCCCTCCTTTGTTTCTTTTGAATTTGTGCAAGCACATGGTGTGTGGGGTCTAGGCTGTATTGCAAGGTTTTCGACCCTTCCACTCCATGGCTTGCACTTGAGGTTTAGGGCAACCTCAGGTAAGCCTGCTCCCAATTTATCTATTGCATTGTATGTCCCAAATGGGGCTCTCAGAGATTAGAGTTTGACTGCACCCCACAGAGGCACCTTGGCGCTGGTGGTGCAGCACTTCTGCAGATGTGTGTGACCGAGTCCTCTGTTTTTAACCAAGTTTAGAGACAGATTGTAGGTTGGTCTGCAAGCTAACAGGGTTGAGTGCTGTGGCTCCTTTAAGTCTTTCTTACCTTCACCTCGAGCCAGCATTGGAAAAGGAGTCCCACGACTGGCTGTGGTGTGCACATGGGCCATGGCCACCAGAATGCCCCGCACACGCCCCGTCCCCATGACCGCTTGCAGCCCAAATACAGGACTCCATTCCCGGCACTGGCTCGTAGTGAAGATGAGGATATTAGGCGTTCTTGGGGCTTATGTGCGGGGGGACTCCAGCATTCTGGATGTCCCCCTGAGCTTGTTTTGATTAGCTGACTGCGGGTCCAACACCTGTTAAAGAAAAAACGGGTGTTGGTCTGGTTTAAACTACCTCGATGACGACCACTCAAAACTCCTGTTGATATATCAAACCTATGACCATGGAGGGATCTCGAAACTGAGAGGTCAAAGCTGATATAGAGGATATTAAGCTGCGGTGGGAGATCATTTAACCCGTCAGCTGGATATTTTGTTTTAACATAAAATCCAAGCTGCCTGCCAATAATCAGTTTAAAGACCAACTCTAGGCTCCCAAAAGTATTCCTCCCCACCCTCCCCATCGCCATGATCTGATTCTTTAAAAAAATGCTGAATGACTTGTGCGCCAAAGGCAGTCATAACATAGACATGATGTAGCTCTCATATAAGTTATATTTATTTTCTAGGGGTGGTGGCTCCAGGTTTATGTGGACCCTTGGAATTGATACAATTCTATTATATCTATTTTAACAGGGTGATTGATTACCCATCACTCCTGTTAAAACAGTTAGATACATTTTCGGGCAGTTTTAGTTAGTTTTAGTGTAGGTATTGCAGTAGGGGTGTAAAGACACTAGGTGTCACCCTTACTGCATGGTTGGAAAGCTTATCACAGAATAGGGAAGGGCCCACCCATGCCTGCTGATTGGTTCCAGAGTCTATAATTAGACTTGCTTGGTCTCTAGGGCTGTAGGCCAGAGCTGTGAATGCCTCTGGTAGATGCTGTTGTGGGGTGCTGAAGTGTGACACCACAGATTGCTCACCTGAAGGAACTTGGAGGCCCGGGTCGAAGGTGTACCACCTGTAAGGAGCAGAGCGAAAGAGTCACATGACTCTCTGCTGTTGTTTGGGGGAGAAAACTGTGCAGTGCTGGACTTCTGGATGGTAAACTAGGTGAGGACCAACTACAGGTCGATATGGGGAGATGGACCCTAAGTGCCAGAATGTGACTACAGAGCATTAGAAGATTTTGTTTGAAATATTTGGACGGTGCCTGCTACATTAAAGCGGAACAAAACCTGGGATTTTGACTTTCCCGGGTGTCTGGGATGCGCCACTGTGTGAAACCCGCCCAGAACAACTCACCTGTTGCCAGTCCTATGGCGCACACAGGGGCTCTTGTCCAATCAGAGCCATTTGCAATGCATATTAAATATTTAGCAAACGTCTCTTGTTTATGGCAATTGAAGCAAGAGCAGCTGCTTCTGTTAGAAAAATCTTGAAGTTGAGGCAAAACAGAAGCGAAAAAAAAAACAAACAAAAGAATAAAAGGCATCACAGAAAGAACAAATAAAAAGCAGAAAAAGCAGAAGAGAAAGTAAGAACGAGAAAGAAAGAATTGAAGGAATGACACAAAGAAAAAAATGATAGAAAGGAATGATGAAGGAAAGAAAGAAAGAAAGAAAGGGAAACAGGAAAATAAGAAAAAGGAGAATAGAAGAAAAGAAGAAGAAGAAAAATGAATGGCAGAAAGGGAAATGGAAATAAAGAAAGAGAATGAAAAAAGAAAGAATATAATGACTGAGAGACAGACAAAAAGAAATAAAGAAAGAATATAAGTACTGACAAACAGAAAAAAACAATCTCACAATGGCCAATCCGTCCCTGGCTGCCAGTCCTCCACCAGGGGTGGGCTTATCATTTTTGGGGCCCCATGCACACTTGTGTCTGGGGCCCTGAATCATTGATATTTTGTTGTATAAGCAGTACAAAAAAGCAGCTGGGGGCCCCCTGACCATTGCATGGGTTGCGTGGTGGTTAAGCACACCACTGTCCTCCATGGCCCCGCATTTTGCATAGGAGAATGATCTCGCCCACAGCAGGTTTTATCTGGCACTGCTTCAATTAGAGCACCCGGTGCTGCATCATTTTCGGCCCTATTGCTAAACAAAATGCTAGCCAGCGGCCACATCAGCACAGCCATTTTTTTCTTAAAAAAGTGATACTGCAGGCAAATTGTTACATCATTGCATCGGGCTGCGTTTGGCACTGTCCTAAATCGTTTTTTAAATTGAAGCAGAAATGGCTGAGATATCGGGGTTTACAGGTTCAGCCAATGACATTCTCTTTTTCATCCAGTACCCAAATCAGCTCAGCAGAGTGGGAAAGAATTGCTGGTCCCTCCCTCATCCCGCTCCTCCTCTGCCTCCTCCTCCTCTGCCTCCTCCCACTCCTATGCTCCTCCTCTGCCTCCTCCCACTCCTATGCTCCTCCTCTGCCTCCTCCCACTCCTATGCTCCTCCTCTGCCTCCTCCCACTCCTATGCTCCTCCTCTGCCTCCTCCTCCCGCTCCTCCTCTGCCTCCTCCTCCTGTTCTTCCTTTGCCTCCTCCCACTCCTATGCTCCTCCTCTGCCTCCTCCCACTCCTATGCTCCTCCTCTGCCTCCTCCTCCCGCTCCTCCTCCTGCTCCTCCTCTGCTTCCTCCTCCCGCTTCTCCTCTGCCTCCTCCCGCTCCTATGCTCCTCCTCTGCCTCCTCCTCCTGTTCTTCCTTTGCCTCCTCCCACTCCTATGCTCCTCCTCTGTCTCCTCCCACTCCTATGCTCCTCCTCTGCCTCCTCCTCCTGCTCCTCCTCTGCCTCCTCCTCCTCCTCTGCTTCCTCCTCTCGCTTCTCCTCTGCCTCCTTCCACTCCTATGCTCCTCCTCTGCCTCCTCCCTCTCCTATGCTCCTCCTCCTGCTCCTCCTCTGCCTGCTCCTCCTGTTCCTCCTTTGCCTCCTCCCACTCCTATGCTCCTCCTCTGCCTCCTCCCACTCCTATGCTCCTCCTCTGCCTCCTCCTCCCGCTCCTCCTCTGCTTCCTCCTCCCGCTTCTCCTCTGCCTCCTCCCACTCCTATGCTCCTCCTCTGCCTCCTCCCACTCCTATGCTCCTCCTCTGCCTCCTCCCACTCCTATGCTCCTCTTCTGCCTCCTCCCACTCCTATGCTCCTCCTCTGCCTCCTCCCACTCCTATGCTCCTCCTCTGCCTTCTCCTCCTGCTCCTCCTCCGCCTCCTCCCACTCCTATGCTCCTCCTCTGCCTCCTCCCACTCCTATGCTCCTCCTCTGCCTCCTCCTCCTTTGCCTCCTCCCACTCCTATGCTCCTCTTCTGCCTCCTCCCACTCCTATGCTCCTCCTCTGCCTCCTCCTCCCGCTCCTCCTCTGCCTCCTCCTCCCGCTCCTCCTCCCGCTCTTCCTCTGCTTCCTCCTCCGCCTCTTTCAAGTGCCAAACCCACTTTTTTCACAAGAAAAATCATAAACTGAACCTGTAAACCTCAATATCTTGACCATTTCGTCCTCAATTTAAAAACAGAAAACAATTTAGGACAGTGGCAAACATAGCCAGATACAATGGTGTAACAATTACCTTTGCCTACAGTATCATTTGAAATCCCTGTCTGACTGCCGCCAAGGTCAAAAAAGTGTCGCTGTGTGGCACTGAAGGATTTTGAATAAGGCTCTTAATTTAAAATTAAATTCTAAAACATGACCAAAAGTTTCTCTCATCTAAACAGCACATCCCAAAACCAAAGCAGACACTTTGCCTAGAGTTCTCCTTCAGGTTATCTGCCTCTGAAAGGCAACAACAATTCACTGTGGAGAGCCTTGAAAGTCTTTGTGCGGCCCAGCTGCTGATTCATGCGGGCAGCGCAGCGTTATAATTTAATTGACACAGTTAGTATTGTTATGTCACGCGCTTACTACATTGAATTGAAGTATCCTTGTGCGTTTGATGTCACAGTCAGAAGAGATAAACATTATATGATGGAACCTTTGGGCAGAAAAAATAAATGCTGAACATTTCTTTCGGCGGCCAGCGTACGAGTGAGACGATTACACGAGTGACCCGCTGAACCAAATCATCCTTTGTGATGGATTAACTCATTATCTGCCTGATTTGTGTGGCTACACAGGGCTGGGCTGCAATGATGTGCCCCTGGGTCCAGGGCCGGATTAAGTATGGTGGAAGCCTCTGGGTACAAAATCTGGTGGAGGCCCCAGATACAGTATTTCTTTTCCTTTAAAATAATAGTCCAGCCAAGTAACTGATTGGTGGTTGTCTGGCACCTGACTGCTTACTGAAACGTCCGTTGCGCCACCCTTGTGTGGGTGTGGCTGCTTGGAAACTCCTGCTTTGCTATTCTGGGTGGGGGGGGGACGGGTGTAGTCACCCAGCTGGTCCAGCAGATAACAGTTCCCTGCATTGAGCTGCCAGCGGCTGTGCTTGGCGGCTTATGTGCAGTGACAGCTCTGCACCCATCCCTGTAGTGTTGCTGACGGTGGCTTTGCTGCTCTAAACTCTGCCTCCTGCCCTGTGTTGGCTTTGGCTGCAGGTTTTCAAAAACAAAAAAGGCTTGCCCAGGCACAGGAGGCCCCACTGCCACCAAAAGCTTTGTTACTGGCCCCCATCAGACCAAAGACTGAAAAGCCTCCTGGACCAAACCATAACCCAAAGGTTGGTGGAGGCCCCCTTTGCAGGGCAAGTGGTGGAGGCCCCAGGGAGTGTGTCCTGCCTGGGTCACTTTACCATTGTCACCCCTAAGACCGGAGTCATTGCTACGTTGTAAACACTTTGTATTCATACAATACATTTTATATTTTATTTCATTACAATTTATATGCATCCAAACCAATTAAAATAATATATTCATTTAATAGAGAAACAAAAAGCTTGTCACTTTTTTTCCTCCTGGCGAGGAGATCCCAACTTGGGATGCCCGGCTGTGTGTGTCCCGGGGTTCGTGCATAAACTCACTTCTCGCTTTCACTAGTGCAGGTTGCACAGCAAATCAGCATTCAGGTTTCCTTTGGCACGGTGAGCTTGAGTCTGAATGGAGCAGGAACCAGCGGCCGCATCCCTGCTTGCCTCTAGCTGTGGGCCGTGCCTGTGCCAGATATTCAAGTCGACGGCTAGCCAGTGGCATGCTTAACACTATGCATACCATGCAAATGCATGTGGGTGGCACTTGCCAGGGGACCTCCAGAGGCAGGGTCAGATCAGTGGCAACTTTTTGTTTAAAAAAATAAATAAAGGCACACGGTGGGCGGGCTGCAGAGAGTGAGGGGCCATTTAACATAATGGGAGTGTGCAGCAGATAAGAAGCCACTGTACATTTATGTGAGGCAGCTGCTGCAGAATCAGTGCTTAGATCCATTCAGTCACATCACAGCAGCTGGCGAGCTGAATGGTGCCGAGCGGCCACTGGTTGCATCCCTGCTAACCTCTAGCTGGGCTTGTGCCCGGGCCGGCCAATCGCAAATAGCTGCCCCGGGTATGCGTGTAGCTAAAGGTACAGCAAGGCTGAGACCTGCACTTGCGTCACTGGAATAGGGGTAGGTGAGTGGGTGCGGCAGTTCAATGGAGTGTCAAATAGTGGGCCATCCTAGTTTGGGATGCTACAGGGAGTTGAAATTGGATGGCCATATGGGCTATTCTCAGACAATCCCAGGATGTCCCTCTGTGTGAAACCCTCTGAGTTCGCTCAAGCTCCCACAGTGCATGAGCATGCCGCAGCTACATCCCCGCTATATAAAATGTCTCGTTGATTAGAGCCCCAACTTTGCATGGGGCCTAGCTAAAGGTAAAGCAGGGATGTGGCACAACACTGGGATGCAGTGAAGGCTTGGGCAACAGGTGACCGCAGGCAGGGGTTGCTTTTGGGGCCAGTCAGGCTGCTGCTTTTAACACCCACATTCAGTCCCTGCCCCCTTAGCCTCCCTCTAAGCCCCCTGTACCCAGCCCCACTGTAGCCACAAGCCAAGGAACCCCAGCCCCCAATGCTATGGCCCCATCATCATGGAGCCTCAGCAAGGATGTCTAGGGCCGGCCAGGGGCTGTTAAAATGCAGGGCTGATTTTTGGCCCCAGTCCGCCACTGACCCCAGGGGTTTTACACAGTGGGATTTTTATCAAGGCAGAGCAGATTTTTATCAAGAATTTTTCAGTATTCCTTCTTCGTTCATTTATATGAAGTGTTCCAGTGCCTTATGCTGAAAACCATAATATTCACGCCTCCAAACTTCCCTTTTAGGATGGTGTTTTGGGGGTGATATCAGCGCCTCTGACCTCCAGGCATGGTGTGTATTGTGGCATTGTGGTGGTTTTTCACAGACTTGTCTCTATATCTATAAGATTCCCAGGCCGATCGATTCCTTTCCCCCCGGGGCATTAAAAATCGGGATGCTCCGCTGTGTGAAACCCCTCGGGTCGCCCTTACCTTCTTTCCCGGTCCATCGCATACGCGAGCCGCGGCCACATCCTCGTTATCCATCTAGCCGGCGCGCGTGCTTGCGCCAGGCATTTGTGAATGGCTGGCGCGGGCACGCTCCCTGTTGGAGGGCGAGCGGCCATGCATGCACCGTAGGAACGAGAAGAGGTGAGTTGGTTTTGGCAATCTGGGGGGTTTCACACAGCAGGGCACCCCCGATTAGAGTGCCCCTGGGGCAAGGACCAAAACCCAGGGTAGTCAAAATCCTGGGTTTTGGTCCACTTTAATGGTGATTCAACATGGCTTTTTCTTCAGCATTTGAGGCTTGTTTGTTGAGCGTGCATATAGGCCATGGAGGGTGCATGCATTACTAATACTGTTTTGTTATACCTTCCAACTTTTCAGAGTGGGAAAGAGGGACAATTGTTAAATGAAGACACGCCCCCTCATTGCTAGGAGGTAGGCTGTAACTGTTACAACAATGTAAACATTCTGAATAGGGAAACAAATCAGTTATTGATGCAGATCTACATGTTACACCTCAAAGGGGGACAGAGAAGAACAACGAGGAGCAGGGATATATGACCTCAAAAGAGGGACAGTCCCTCCAAATCAGGGACACTTGGAAGGTATGGCTTTTCTTTGAAACAACTGTAGCTGCTAATTCCAGGTCTTTCCGTAGCTCTCCACAGATGAGACCTTGGCTCTTCTGATAAATCTTTTTCCTATTCTCGCTGACATCTCGGAACCAAAATGGGGCTGCACATTGCAGTTCTGTGCACTTCAAAAGGAGTATGTGCACACTTGTGGGCGGATGCTGCGGTGTCTCCTGTCAAGCTAAGTGCAACATCAGACATTCTCCAGCAGAGCTGCCATCAGAAAAGGAAAGCCAAAACAGCAGTGTGGAACCCAAGGATCCCGGTGGTAAAGACCCTGGTCCTGATGGCCACCCTGCCCTGATTCCTGCATTGTTGCCTGCCACACTACCGCTGCTGCTGGGTGTTCATAAACATGATTAGTGTTAGCGCTACTGCAGCTATTGCTACAGTTAACTCACTCTGAGCCTCCTTTATATAGCAAACTGAAGTTCAAACTATGGACATAGCCATCACATTATTCTGTTATGGGGGGCCTATGTATTTGGTGTTCAGGCTGTCCTAAGGAACTTCTGGTGCTTGTGTGTATAAATATTGCATAATACCCCTGTCTCCTCAGCATGCCCATGGACTGTTCTCCAGGCTCTATGTGTACCCAGAGCTCAAATAAGGTGTCGGGGTGTAAAGTGTAATGATTGTATTTATGTATTGGGCACATTATGTGAGGGCACAAGGGGGTATATGCAGGCAAGCGTGTACCTCTTACTGGCTCTGGACACACAGGAATCACATGACCACAGCAGTGGAGGCAGGGAAATCCAAACTTTTCTGGGTGGGACTATTGCTAAATTAGGCCACACCCCCTCATTGAGGGATGGATAGTAGGTTGTAACAGTTACAACAATATAAACACTTTGAATAGGCAAATTAATCATTTATTGATGCAGATCTGCATGTTACGTCATGGCACCTTGAGAAAGTGACACTTAGTCACGGAACGCGTGGGTGGTTATATGCTCTCTCAGCAGGAGGTGATCACAATTTACATTGAGGTGAGTTTATTTTGATTAAGTTTTGTTCTTTGTATATGTAGTATATGGATCATACTTTGCACTGGTCACTTTACAGATTGGCACTTTAATCTTGTGATAGAGATTGTTTATTAGGAGGGATATTTTGTATGGGTATCATGGGTTTTGTAGGATACGCCTGCTGAGTTTGGCTTTGTATATATGTTTTTTAATATGTGTATGTATCTGTGTTGTACTGTCTTAATGTGTGTTTTTAAGTAAATACTACTGATGAATTGATGAATTAAACATATGAATATTTAGATCAGTTGGTATTATTGCTTGATTTCTTTGGGGTGAGAGTGGTGCTTTCTGAATGTGTTTGGTCTGTGGATGGCTGGAGCCACAGAAATTTTTCTTGTGTATTGTAGTGTCAATTTAAGTTACAGGTTTTGCACACTCTCTTTCCCCTTAACTTGGATTATTTGAGGTGGTGCTTAACAGGGTTTTTTCTTTTGTATTTATATCAGATCTGCATGTTACACGTTAAAGAGGGACAAATGAGGACAACGAGGGGCAGGGGGCATGGACTCATAAGAGGGACATGCTATCCTACTGCAGACTGTATTTAACTCCTTTTACCCTCTCCCCCTGCACACACACACACACACACACACACACACACTATCTTTCTGTGGCTCTTGTGAGGTGTCATTTAAGAAGACCAAAACCCTCTTCGGCCAGCCTGGCAGTCTAAAAGACTCCAGGGCTGGCTAATCATTTATCCCCAGGAATTCCTTTTTTGGAGGAATGCCCTGCTGTGTGAAACTCTCTGGGTTTGCTGGTATACTCACCTCGTCAGGGATCACAAGCATTGTCCACGGCTTCATCACAGGCCTCTCTTGCCTGATACGCACTCCGGCGCTCAGCCATTTAGACTGGGGGCTGGAGTGCGCACATCGGCTGGAGGGAGACTGGGAATACGGCTGCCCGATATCCATATCTCACAGGAGCTTCCCTGACACAGACACAGCTCTGCTCCAATCAGCTTCTTTGGCCACGCATATTAATGGGCGGCTAAGGAAATGTGAGGAATGGGAGCTTAGCCGCAATCAGCACACATCACCCCCTGCATAACTCTATGGCTTTGCCCGGCCACACCAGCCATTCAGTTACAGAGCTTGTGTCTTCTAGGCGTTAGGTCCAGTTTTGGTCCACATTACCCCACAACCCCCTCTCCAGCCCAGGCTCTTAATAAATAAACAATATATAAACAATAAAATGGTAAATTGCTGAAATGCAATGTGTGGCCAACAGATGGCGGTAGAGCACCAAACCAATATCCAGTTCTTGCATTTTCTCTATGAGCCTAAATCAGGGTAGCTTTATCTCACTGAGCAATTTACATTTTGTTACATGAATGTGCAGCAAATGACGCTATGGCCAAGAAATAATTAAAGTGGACCAAAACCCTTTTTTGCAAAACATTTAAGCTACGTCGCCCACACTGGCTGCAGGGGATGCTGGTGATGTGTGGCAAAGCGGGCAGACGGATTCATTACTAGCGGCAGGTAGCGACAGATGAGCGTCTGTAGCAGGCATTTCAGAGCGCCCGCTAGTAGTCGCTGTGCTCGGCCGTGGTTCGCTAGTTCAGATCGCCTCAGTCGCTGTGCAGCATTGATGAATGCGTTGTGGGGAGTCGCTATATGAGCAATACAGCGCTGTATGGGAGCGAATGGTAGCGACTGGTCAGTGCGACTTACTCACAACATATTCAGCAAAAAAAACAGCCTCACACACCTCCGGTGCTCAAAAATGCTTCGCTGTAGCCCAGAGCGCTGGAGGTCGTGTGATTAAAGGTTGTTTTTGAACATGTATCCACCAGTAACAAAGCGAAAACATATGGAATTACATTGTTATAACATTGTGACATGAACACATTAATGCCAGACCTGTAATGTCAATTCTGTATAAATATATAATAATATATAAATATATTTTTTTTTCTAGGCCAGGAGAGATCCCAACATTATTTGAGAATGAAAAAAAATAATAATAAAAACACCCTGTTTAAAGAAAAGTAAAAGACTGTCCATTGAAATGTATAGGAGAGCATCAGGTAGTGAGAGGTAAGACGTGGCGCTCTGCAAGGCTGAACGCCGGCTCTGTACACTGAGGCTGGGATAATGATGAATCGGACGCTACATGGCGTTATCCCAGTCACTCAACAGAATCTGCTTGATAAATAATTATAATTATATAATTGCGTGCCATGTCCGTGCCATGTCCGGCGTTCACCTGCCACTACCTGCCGCTTACAAGGCACTACCTGACGCTGTCACTTCATGAATAAGGCCCTTAGATGCACTCTGCCTAGCTTCACATGCACTGTAAAATCAGACCTTCAGCATCCCAAACCCTTAAAAAACTATTCCCCAGCATCTAAAATTATTACATTTTAAGTTTTTAGCCATTTTTTATTCTTTCTCCCACTGGCCTGAAACTCTGTTCAGCACTCTAAGATACAGACGGCGCCATCTTGCCTCAGAGGCATCACATACTGAGAGGAGAGGGGGAAAAGTACAAGGGGGCAGGTTATAGCTGTGCTTTGCACAGACAGAGCATAGCTGAGGTCCGGAAAAGGTCAGCAATAGTCCTCTCCCTGGGAGAAAATAATAAATAGCTATTTTGGCTTATCCTGATGTATTGTAAGCCCTCTTTTGTTGGCATTCTATTCTCAGGCTCCTAGGTCACCAGCTTGTTGCCTCGGGGGCATAATCATAAATTGCATTGAGATCTGAACAAATATATGTTCAAATCTCAGGCATTGGATTAAAGTGCAATCTGGCAATCGCTGGTGCTACCTATCAAACCTGGGGCCAAATATAAGCTAGAGATGCTGAGAACAAAAGCCTAAAAACTTTGATAACTTTTTAATTTTATTACAAAAGCCGCCACTAGGGGAAGCACTAGCCAAAAAGAGCAAAATAAACAGGCAAGATGACAAAAAACATGCAGACTAGGGCCCTTATTTAACAAGGGATAGCGACAGGTAGCGCCTGGTGAGCGGCCGGTATTGACGGGCCCCGCCACGAGAACGCCGGCTCCCCACCACAATCATACATTTATCAAGCCAATGCTGCTTAGCGACTGAGATAGCGCCAGATAGCCACTCATTCATCATTATTCCAGCCTCAGCCTACAGCGCCAGCGTCCGACCTTGAACAGCAACAGGTATGACCTCTCGCTACCTGGCGCTCTCCAATGCATTTCAATGGAACAATCTTTAAATATTCATAATTAATTCATAATAATGTTTTTTTTTTTTTTTAAATGTGAAAAATTCTGTGACCACTTCTGCCATGTTAGATATTTTTTTTAAGGTGAAAAAAAAAAAAATCTTTGTGCAGAATTGATATTACATGTCTGATATTAATGTATTCATATTACAAAATGTAATTAAAAACTTGTTTTTTTTGGTTTCCAAAAATATGGTTGTTTGGGGGTTAAAAAACTACTTTTAACCCATCGCCGCCAGCGCTCTGGGGTTTAAACATGCATTTCACAGCGCGAGAATTTTTGGAGCGTGATTTTTTGATGAATGTGGTGGGAGCCGGTCGCTCTGACCAGTCGCTATCATGCGCACCCATACATCGCGGAACCTGTCAAATAGCGACTCGTCACCCCGTATTCAACATTACTGCACACCGACTCGCTATCAACAACTGAACAGCGGCCAAGCACAGCGACTACTAGCGGGCGCTGTGAAAATACTGCTACTGCTACTGCTACTGTCGCTACCTGCCGCTATTAATGAATCGGCCTCTAAGCCTACTGTAAAGGGGCTAAATGGTTGTGTCCCAGGGCATTCTCGTTGCCCCCTACATGGTAACGGATGGCTCCAGACCTCACATACGCCTTCTTCCCCTATAGGGTCAATTTAGCACTAAGTAAGAAAACTCTATTACTTTTTAGGAGAGCCATTCACTTTCATTGTCTACCTTAGGGCTGATTCAGCACCAGCTCAAAATTCACTGCTTTGGGACCTACCTCCCTAGTCTCCCTCTAATCACCCCTGCACTGGCCCTACTACACCCATCTAGCCCAAAAACCTCAGCCTATTATTTGCCCCAATGCTATATGTCCCATGACTATTTTTCCCACACCGAGAAATATTTTGCCTAGAAACAATGGGCCAAACCAAATTGACAAGGGTCATAAGAAAGGGGCACAACTCCACAAATACCATAAAATAATAATATTTTATTAAATGGTACACTATAGCAAAAATAAAAACACACATGCAACACAAAGACACTGTTAAAATCAATTCATCCACTATTCCTGTGATGCTAAAATACTTAACAATCCATATTATAGAAGACCACAAGGTATCAAAAAGTACAAATAGAAATCAGTATTAAATAGCTCCACAAATAGCCAAAGGAAAAAAAAAATATATATATATATATATTTTTTTTTTTTTATATATTTCTAATTACTCAAGTGAGTGTTCAATTACTCCACTTTGTGCAAAAAATACAAGTATAAAAAGGTAATTACTACAAATAATTCATCAAGACCATAAACCTGTGCAATCAATCAAATCTAAAGTGCAAATGCTAGATCAGAAGGCTATATTCACCAAGTAAAGCAGGGGATGAGACCCCCAATGTAAACCCAATACACAAAAGTGCTGTTAGTGCAGAGGGCTATATAAGGGAGCTGAGGTAGTAAGCAATCACTGGAAAGAAAAAGTAAAGATCATATTGTCCTTGTGGTCAAACGTGACTAATAATCAGGCAGTGGATTGAAGGCAGGAGACCCCCTAATAATTTCAGAGGACCCTGAAACAGCTGCTGAACTACTTTTGGACTGAAGTGGAAAATTAAATATTATAATTAAATATTATACTTAGTTATAGCCGCCTGTATGCCAACTCTCACATGTCAGTGTTTAGGGGGATTTTCACCCCTCCTTCCTCATAGGTTTAAACCATTACCAAGAATGGAATGTTGTGTCTGCTTGATGAGAAACAGTTCTTCATGTCTGAACTATACCTTCCATATATGTGCTGTATATGTTCGAAATGACCAATGAAAGTCTGACATGCGTTCAGCCATCCAATCCAAATGGTCATTTAAGCTTCTTTGTCTGAAACTGTATTTAAGCAAACAACAGAATCAGCAATGCGGGCATTCGAGGCATATCGGCCCCCGGTTAACCCAATAAACATTGCATTTCCTGAAGACATTTTGCTTCTGAATATATTTTTTCACAACAGGACCAAGGCAACTTGGTGCCAGGATGCTTTAAATACTTTAAATACTTAGCCCAGTTTTACTGTAATCTGATTATTCAGCAGCCCATGCCCCTCCATCATTGATAAAAGATAAATATGGAGGTAGATAGCGCAGCCCGCCGCTTCTTCCTGGGATCGTCTGCGAGACATCAGCAGTGTAATGTGCATGTAACTGGCAGCATCGTCTCTTGTCGCTGTCTTAATTACAATTTCTGATGATACAGATTCATTAGTGTCGCCACGTGTCTCATCTTCCCCTTCCATTGACGCACCTCTGCAGCTTTCCTTGTATACACAGACATGTGACAGGATGTTGTCCGGGCGCCAATGTATGAGGGATCGCATCTGACAGTCTGCACTATGCTGGAGAGAAAAGACTCACTACTAATGCAAAGCTGCAACCAAATAGCACCAATCACATCTACAAACAAGACATATGAATGTGCCTATCTACATTACAATACAGGTCTAAAAGCTGAACACATGGACACCGCTCCCATATGCCCCCAGGGCTTCCATTAGGGCAATACAGACTGTATAGTGCCTGACCACAAAGAGTGGGCCTAGCCACCAGCCCCACAGCAACCTCTACCTGCAGAATTCCACCTATCCATTCCTTCTCAACCCCACTCATCCACCCTCCAAGTGCCATTCTGCCACCCCACTGCACAGTGCCAATAATGTATCCACTCACCCACTCCCCTTCACAGTTCCACTCATCCATCCCTTCCCAGCTCCACTCAGCCACCCCTCCAGTGCCCTTCAATCACACCTTCTGTACAGTGCTACTCATCTATCCTAGCCCCACTCACCCACCCTCCCTCACAGTTCCACTCATCCATCCCTCCCCAATTCCACTCATCCACCCTCTAAGGACCCTTCTGCTACCCCAATGCACATTGCCAAAAATGTATCAACTCAACCACTCCCCTTCACAGTTCCACTCATCCATCCCTTCCCAGCTCCACTCAACCACCCCTCCAGTGCCCTTCAATCACACCTTCTGTACAGTGCTACTCATCTATCCTAGCCCCACTCACCCACCCTCCCTCACAGTTCCACTCATCCATCCCTCCCTCCCCAATTCCACTCATCCACCCTCTAAGGACCCTTCTGCTACCCCAATGCACATTGCCAAAAATGTATCAACTCAACCACTCCCCTTCACAGTTCCACTCATCCATCCCTTCCCAGCTCCACTCAACCACCCCTCCAGTGCCCTTCAATCACCCCTTCTTTACAGTGCTACTCATCTACCCTAGCCCCACTCACCCACCCTCCCTCACAGTTCCACTCATCCATCCCTCCCCAATTCCACTCATCCACCCTCTAAGGACCTTTCTGCTACCCCAATGCATATTGCCAAAAATTTATCAACTCAACCACTCCCTTTCACAGTTCCACTCATGCATCCCTTCCCAGCTCCAATCAGCCCCCCCCTCCAGTGCCCTTCAATCACCCCTTCTTTACAGTGCTACTCATCTATCCCAGCCCCACTCACCCCCCCAAACAGTTCCACTTATCCATGCCTTCCCAGCTCTACTCATCCACCCTCCAAGGACCTTTCTGCCACCCCACTGGACAATGCTAATAATTTATCCACTTACCCACTCCCCTTCACAGTTCCACTCATCCATTCCTTTCCAGCTTCACGCAGCCACCCTCCTAGTGCCCTGCAATCACACCTTCTGTACAGTGCTACTCATCTATCCCCACCCAGCTCCACTCATCCACCCTCCAAGGACCCTCCAAGGACCCTTCTGCCACCCCACTGCACAGTGGCAATAATGTATCCACTTACCCACTCCCCTTCACAGTTCCACTCATTCTTCCATTCCCAACTCTACTCAGCCACCCTTCCAGTGCTCTGCAATTACTCCTTCTGTACAGTGCTACTCATCTATCCCAACCCCACTCACCCACCCCCAGTTCCACTCATCCATCCCTACCCAGCTCCACTCATCCACCCTCCAAGGACCCACCAAGGACCCTTCTGCCACCCCACTGCACAGTGGTAATAATGTATCCACTTACCCACTCCCCTTCGCAGTTCCACTCATTCTTCCATTCCCAGCTCCACTCAGCCACCCTTCCAGTGCCCTGCAATCACTCCTTCTGTACACATCAATCCCAGCCCCATTCACCCCCGCAAACAGTTCCACTCGTTTATCCCTTCCCAGCTCCACTCATCCACCCTTCAAGGACCCATTTGCCACCCCACTGAATAGTTCCAATAATGTATCCACTCACCCACTCCGCTTCACAGTTCCACTCATCCATTCCTTCCCAGCTCAACTCAGCCACCCTCCCAGTGCCCTGCAATCACCCCTTTTCATCTATCCCAGCCCCAATCACCCAGTCCCCTTCAGCTACCCCCTTGCACAGTATCAGCATCCCCTCACAGGTCCACACACCCCACCCGCTCACAGTGCCACTCGCCCAATCATATCTACTCACCCACACAGTTCAGCTCACCTACTCCCTGACACAATGTGACTGACCAACCTCCCACAAGCTGCCACTCGTCCACCCCCTTCCAGCTCCACCCTCCTGCACAGCTATACTAATCCATCTCTTCCCAAGATGCTCCAATCCTGCAGCTTGTTGGCTTGGTCATCTGGCACATGCTATTTGAGCAGTAGCTTGTCTGCAGTGCTTCATTTCCGCTGACTTTCATACCTAGCAGCCTTGAGTACCAGCAGAGGGGAGCTCGAGAACCACTAGAGCTGAGCTTGAGTACCAACAGTGCTACTAGTACCATTGGATAGGCAGATCCCTGGCAGAGTTCCTCTTACCTTTGGTCTGTGCTCTCAGAGATAGGAAGGAATTGTAGCCAGCTAAATTGCCTTTCCAGGCTGTTCCCACTATTGCACAGCTTCGGGAGACGCCACTCCCCACAGCAAGTCTAAACGCAGTAGTTATGGGCAGCAATGTATAAATAAAAAAATCACTTTTATTATTCCAAAATGTAATAGCATCAGCTCACCAAGTTAGGGTATAATACCATAAAAAGGAGATTCCTAGAAACGGTCAATGTGTTCCGGGAGCCTTTCAGTCCTTAATCATGACAATCTAACTATTGAATTTTACACAATAAATACAAAAAACGACTTACCCCTGTCCAGTGTGCGTGCGCATTCATCCACTGGGCGGGAGTAAGCGTCTTGGTTTTTAGTATTTATTGTGTAAATACTATCTGTTATTTTTTAATTTTTGATTTGTTTGCAACTCTGTGTTTTAAAATAGTTTTCCACAGCAACAATGTGTTTCCCTTAGCTACCGGTATGTACATCAAAGTGGTGATTTCGATACCATAGACTTGCTCACTCTAGCTTGCTAATCATTTGATAGGATATAATCATCTGATTGGCTATAGCATGAGTGACAGGTTCAACCCATTCTGCTGAAATGCAACTTCTTCAATTTGGAAGGATCACAGCCTTGTGTTCTAGTAGCATGGTCGGGTTCTCAGCTGGATAGGTCAGTAGGCTGCTTAGACTTAGCCAAAGCTGCTAAAGAGTTCGCCTGTTATATTGAATTGTGGGACTTGTAGTCCATTATTTTTACTCAAGGCCATGAAACCACTCCCACTGTAGCAAAACAGTGTCCCAACAATATGAGAATCATGGTATCAAGCCTGTGGGACACCCACCTTCTTGTGAGTCCACAACCCCCAGTCTCCGCTTCTTCTACAGCCTTTAGACAAGCACCCGTTTGCTTCATACACCTCACTGGGCACGGTTGCCTCCAGGGCTTATATAGCACAAAGGATGTGGACTTACTGGGTGAAGGCAAATTAAACAGGGACTATACTGGGCAATGTTGTGCAACCCGGAGTCATAAACAGAAGGACAGTGCTCACAATACGTGGCACCAAGGGGAGTAGCAACAGAAGCGTCAAGCCAAAGGTCAAGCCGGGCGGTCAGAGGATTCATGATATGCCAAGATGAGATCGGTTCGAGGTCAGGCAGGCAGGCGTCGGTCCAGGCAGCGGTCAAAAGTGTGGTCAGGCAAATCAAGGTCGACAAAGGATAACAATATACTAGCAGAGGCACTATAACACCCAGCAGCATGGCATCACAGGCCATGACTGAGTGACATGGGAATACCTTATAGGGCTTGGGTGCTGGGGATCGGCTGGGACAGCTTTGGACTCATTAGTCCATGAAAAACCTGAGGGTTAATTAGCCCACCAACAACAAGGGCACCTGACCCCACATTGGGCTCATTGGCCCATTCAAGTGGGCCATAAATAACATGTGCTTGCGCATGAGCACAGACAGAAGAGTGTGGGATACGAGGGGAGGAGGAGGGCTGTAGCATCACTCGAGCCAGCGATGCTCGAGCAGGCACCCTGTCCGACACCAGAGAGGGCGGCCGAGGACAACCTGCGGGACCAGGTAAGTGGATCATTGTGACACATGGAAACAGCATGCTGTGTAAATCACAGGTCTGGGGGCACATTCCTAACATAAATGATTATTTTACATTACAAAAGAGGAAAACAATAAGGCAGAATGCCAAAAACCTGACTGGTTGACAGGGAGTTTTCCTTTAAAGCTACCCAAATAGCCTTTTTATTCCCCCACAGGCACCCTCATTTGGGATTCCCATCTAAAGGAAACCCCATTGGAAGCTCTGATATTGTGCAAACCAATATAGTAATAGTAATAGTGGCCATTGTTTGCTTACACACACATGGAATTTTACCTCCGCATCTTTTCCATCCATGGACTTCTGAACAACACACCTCTGTGAATACACCAGTGAATAAACACAATATCAGTGACTACAAACAGGTTAATAACACACTATGTTTCTCTAAGCAAATGTACATGATGCCCATTTCTGCCTGGGAACCTACGACGGTCACTTGGGGCACATTCAGGACTGGAATGAAGGCCAGGAGAGGGTTACAGCGTTCCTATGCAGCATTATCTGGATAAGCCTCCCAAATCAGAGGTGGAGGCTAAAAATGTTCCATGGACAGTTCTGTCTTCCTTTCCACTTTAAAGTGAATAGTAGAGTGGTGTAGAGTTGTTATTGCCTTTTGTACCTTTTACTTTTATAGGGTGCCCTAAAACATAAGGGGCCTTAGGCCTAGTGCCTATAGATATGTATATGGTAAATATGGCCCTGAGGCCGAGCTGAAAGTCACTGATCTTCTGTACGAGTGACGTTCCATGGCTAAATGCTCGATTTATACTCTTCTCAGTAATGAATAGGCACTAAGTAGCTAAACCCATTAATGAGAATGGCTGGCCACATATTCTCGGCCATCTAGCATGTAATTGACCCACTACATACTCTCTGTTATTGGAAGTAACATGTCCTTAGCATAATTGGTTAAATATAAGCTGACATTCCCCATAGAAAAGTCCAAAAACTGCAATTTTTTCTGTATTTAATGATAACATTAATCTGTCACAAAATATTAAAATGGCAAAAGTTTTTTTCATGGGTGAGCACTTATTGGTTGAGTCTCCCATTTATTTGTCTGAGAAATGCTGTTCCTCGCTCTCCTCCCGCTGCTAATCAGCTCTCTCCGCTGTTAAAAAAACTGTCCGGATTGCCGAATGTCCACCAATAATCACTGCAATGACTTCTAAGCCATCACAGGCCAGCAGGAGGAAGCTTTCATAGTTATTACTAAATGGTCACAAATATAAGTCACTGCCCTGGGCATGCTGGGAAATGCCATTTCTTCTTTCGAATATTAATGTAAATTACTTATATTAAAAAAGGAAGGATTTTCATTTAAAATAGTTGGCTAAAAGTTTTCATTTAGTTTTGGGTAGACAGAGAGTGGAGTGGGTTCATACACTCTCAAGTTGTAATGCTATGATACTTTATAATTGTTCCAAAAGAAATTGTAAAAATCTTATACAATCAAAATTGCAATGTATATAGGATGACCCCTTTTGTTTAGCCCGCATGGTTGGTTCCTTAATTAATATTCAGCATGGTGGGAGACCTTCCTTTGTTCTGAAGACTGGCCTTGGTATCTTTTGGCCTAAACTTAGTTTCATGTGTGCATTCACATGCAAATTAATCAGAGTAGCACCATGGTTAGTTTGTCTGGGCCAATCAGAGATCATCTGTGCTATTTCAAATAAAACAGAGGGTCAGTGTGAGCAAAAGAACAGGCTGGTGAGAGACAGGGGAGATTCACTCTGGGCAACTGAAGGACACAGTCATGTTTTAAATGGAGAAGGACACTGATGGACGATGATGAGATTTGCTTTGGGATAGAGAGACCTGCTTTGTAAACTTGAATACAGTAACTATCTTGGTTGGAGATTGGATAAAGCTGATTTGTGCCTGGATCCGATGAAACAGATGAGTAATCCATTGTAATATATGCTTTTGCCCTGCTAGGCTTTCTGTGTTGTAAGAGTGCTTTTGCAAGCAAGGTATAAAAATATCTCTTTAACCCTTCTATTGCCAGCCACGTAAATTTTACGTGGCTGCCTCTCCAACCGTTAAACGCCAGCCACGTAAAATTTACGTGCCTGACTTTCCCCAGTAATAACCGATCACCCCCCCCCCCGCTCTTCCGTCTTCTGGAGGGGGCATAACAGCCCTCCTCCCTCCGCAGCTTCCGATGGCGGTCACTATCTTGGATTCTGGCCCCACCCCTTCGGGGGCGGTGACGGCACCGCCGGGTGTAATCGGGGCACCCAGCGGTTCAGCTGTCAGATGAAAGTGACGGCTGGACAGAGGAGGAGGGAGGTAGGCGATCGTCCGATCGCCTGCCTCCCCCCTCCTCTGCCCAGCCGTCACTGACATCAGATCACCGCGGGACACAGGAAATGAAGATCGGAGGTGAGTAAAGTAAAACATTTTTTTTTTTTTAATAAAGTTATTTAAAAAAGTAATTGTGTCTTTTTTTTTACATTTAACCCTTTGTGAACTGGTAAGGGGTCCATGTGACCCCTTATACCAGTTCACAGGGCCCGGGGGTCTGGCAAGTCACCTGCGGCTAGCGGGTGACTTGCCATTAACCCCTGGCCCCCCAAATTACCTGCCTCCCCAAAGCCCAGGGGGGGGCAGAAGAGCCGTGGCCCTAGGCTATGACGGCTTGTAGCCGGCAGGGCCAGGGGTCACTAAAGCTGGCCCCTGCGCCCTGTTCTACAAGCCCCCATAGCTGGTCACGCTGGGTAGGGGGGACCTCACGCCATTTTTTGGGGGGATTTTTAAGGGTTTTAACCCTTAAAAATCCCCCCAAAAAATGGGTCCCCCTCCCTGGGAGGGGGGACCCTATGTCATTTTTTTTTTTAATTAACCCTTTGTTACCTGTAACCCAGTAGGTATAAAAGGCTTCCAGCAGCAGCAGGAGAGCAGAAGCCTAAGTGATCAGCGTGGGACACAGGGATGGATGGGAGGTAAGTATTAAAAAAAAAATTAAAAAAAATATATATTTTTAATAAAGTTATTTTTAAATTGCGTCTCTGTGGGTTTTTTTTTTTTTACTTTTAACCCTTTGTGAACTGGTAAGGGGTCCATGTGACCCCTATACCAGTTCACAAGGCTCTGGGTCTGGCAAGTCACCTGCAGCTAGTGGGTGACTTGCCATTAACCCCGAGACCCCCCATTACCTGCCTCCCAAAAAAAACCTTAAAATTCCCCCAAGAAATGCTGTCCCCCCCCCCCCTGTGAAGCGGGACCCCACACCAATTTTTTTTTTATTTAACCCTTTATTATGTGGATAGTAGTTGTATTTTATTTGTAAATGTTATAAAGTGTTCTTTTCAGTTTAGGGGATCACCTGGACAGTAACGGGGGGCTACCGATACATATGTGGTATCATTGTAATCGGGAGAAATGGGGCTTTCACATGCAATATGGTTTTCTTTAATAAAATAAATGTTTTTGTTAAAATAAAGGAGACAATTTAAAAAATTTATATTTTTTATTTTTTTTTACTTATTTATTTAAAAATATTTTAAAAAGTTGAAAAAATACAAACAAGACATTTCATGTTAAAGCCTAAACTCTGCCACAAAAAGAAAATATGCCATTTTCTTGGAAATTCCTGCAAAAATCACAGTTAAACATCACGCAAAATGGTGAAAAATATCCTGTCAGCAGAGGGTGACAAAATCTCAAGTAGACTGGCAGTCAAAAGGTTACAGGTACCTATGCATGTTGGGTATTGTTCTGCTCGGGGGACCTTGCGCTTTCAGATTCAGCTTGTTTTTTCTTATTTGCATATTGTTATTTTAGGAAAAGGTGTTTTTTATTCTGCTTTTTTATACATTTTTTTGTGAAACCCTGTGCAACCTAAGAATTCTTCGAGATATTACTTCCAGAAAGATGAGCCCACTACAACAAGCTGGGTAAGCTTAGAAAGCTTAACATGTTTACTTTCAGGGAATATATGGTTTATGAGGGATATTCCAAATGTAAAGGGTTGGTTTGGTAGAAAAAGCACAAGGTGCGCACTTTGTCTGCAGAGCTGAAATTTTGAAGTAAAACTACCGCTATGCGCATGCTTTACTTTGGTGTGTTTGGCAACTCTTTCCTTGACAGAACCTATGCATGTTGGCTATCATTCTGTTTGGGAGATGTTGCTTTTTCAGATTTTCTGTTTTTTTCTGGTTTGCATATAGTTTTTTTTAGGAAAATGTGGTTTTGATTCTGCTTTTTTATTCATTTTTAGGGAAACCCTGTGCAACCAAAGAATACATTGAGGGATTACTTCCAGAAAACTGCACCCATGTCAACAAGCCTGGTACGCCTAGAAAGCTTGAGGTGTATACTTCTAGGGAATATATAGTTTGTGGGGGGTATTTCAAATGTAAATGGTTGTTGTTTCTTGAAAAACTGCAAGGTGCGCATATTGCATAGCATAGTTGTATTTTATCTGAAAATCTCCTAAAGCGTTGTTTCAGTTTGGGGGAGTCTCCTGGGCAGGAAAGGGTGTCTATCTATACATATGTGGTACCGCTGTAAGCAGAAGAAATTGGGGTTTCACACGCAATAAGATTTTATTGACAAACTTACATTTTTTTATTACAAAAAAACACTACAAATTGTAAAAAATAGTTTTTTTTTTAATTTTTTTGCACAATTTTCACCCCAAAATATTGAGAATACACTTATAAAATGACAAACAAAACATTTCATGTTAAAGCCCAGGCTCTGGTGAAAAAAACAATATATTAGTTTCCTGGGAAATCCCTGGAAATCCCTTCAAAAATCACAGTTGAACATGGGGAGCGCAAAATAGTGCAAAATAATCTGGCAACAAAGGGTGACAAAATCTCAAGGTAGGCTGGCGGTTAAAGTGCATCAACTAGCTTTTTTTTGTGAGTTACTGACAAATGAACTTATTAGACAACGTGGTGTAATTTTAGAGATATACATAGAATTGTGCCCCCATACCTGTGATTTACTTATCAGAATGTTGTTTCCAAGTCCTAAATTCCTGTGTGTCTGTGATCCTACGATCGGAGTGTTTTTTCTGGTCTTGAGTAAAAACTACTGACTACATATCCCAGAATGCTTGCACTCTAACAGGTGAACCCTTAATCAGCTTTCACACAGAAGTAATGAGGCTTCCAGTTGAGAACACTGCCTGTGACCCTTTAGCCAGTGAACACAAGATTGTTATCCGAATTTTTCTAATATTTTAGACCCTGGAAAATCAAGATGAAAAATGTATTGGAAAATGAACTATCTGCACTTAAACTTGGTAAAACCAAAAGACAACTTCAAGCCTTTCTAGAGGCCCTGAGCCCCTCAAAAAATACTCTTACCCAGACGGGCGGAACCGCAATAGACCATAGACCCCCACTTCCCTGCTTATATAATGCTCTATACAGGAGGGAGGTAGGGAGGGTAGGGAAAGTGGCACTAGACTGCTGACCCCACTCTTTCTTTCCTTTTCTTTTTCCTTCTTCCTTTGCTTTCCTTCCCCCCTCTCTTCCCTTTCTCTTTCCTTTGTTTCCTTTCTCTTCTCTTTTTTTTTTCTCTCTCATTTTTCTTATTTGCTACTCCGCACGTAACCGCAGATATATATTTCCCATAATGATGTGATATTTACCCAAACTTGGAAACGTATGATAAATGATTATCAAGCTAAGTATCCAAGACTAATACTGAATGGAAAAAAAGGAAAATAAAAAGATTGTTATCCTGAGTTATATCTGAATAAGTATCTGAACACGTTGAATTACAGCAGAAGGGGATAAATCTGTCGCCTCTTCCTTAGCCAATCAGATGTTTAGCATGCCAGAGTGAGGAAGCTTGTGATCACACCAGTTGATGGACATTGCTAAGGTAAACACATTGTTGCTAGAGAAAACTCCTTTTAACTTTCTTTAATCAAAAAAAAAGAAAAGAAAAGATAGTAGATTAAAAAAGAGCCATTGAAAGCGGACAGTTTCTTTAAATTAAAAATATACTTGCCTGCTTGCCGCAATCCTCCTCTGATCACAACAGGAACAAGGACCTGTATGCTGGCTGTCATGTCACTAGGACTTTGGGTGACCCATGCACTGCAGCAATACTGAATGACTTTTGCACTACAAGGGTTTTATCTTTAACACCCTGGTCTCTCTTCTAATTAGCTACTCAGATCACATCCTGGATATTTAGGTTTCTCTATTAACCATTAAAAGATTGCATTACCCACACTTAAATATATTCAAAATAGTTTTCAATGCTTCCAAGGAGCATCCGGTTGGAAAGCATCCGAAACGTAGGCTGTACTTTTAGAACTTTTATTATAGTCTTTTTTTGTTTGTTTATTAGAGTGTAACTTGCGCCTAAGGGCAATGTTTTGGCTAATCAAGCTGGCAATTTGGTTAAACAATCAGAGGGCAATCTAACTGAAACTATCAAAAATAGGGGCCTCCATGGCTGCATTTGATTTAAGAGAATGACTGGGGAGCTCAACACACACTACGCAGAGGCTAATTCATTACTAACGTAATAAACATTACGTTAGTAGGGAGGGGGACCCCATTTTTGGGGGGATTTTTAAGGGTTAAAATCCTTAAAAAAAAAAAAAAAAAAAGGCGTGAGGTCCCCCTACCCAGCGTAACCAGCCTGTGACCAGCTATGGGGGCTTGTAGAACAGGGCGCAGGGGCCAGCTTTAGTGGCCCCTGGCCCTGCCGGCTACAAGCCGTCATAGCCTAGGGCCACGGCTCTTCTGCCCCCCCCCCCCGAGCTTTGGGGAGGCAGGTAATTTGGGGGGCCAGGGGTTAATGGCAAGTCACCTGCTAGCCGCAGGTGACTTGCCAGACCCCCAAGCCCTGTGAACTGGTATAAGGTGTCTCATGGACCCCTTACCAGTTCACAAAGGGTTAACAGTAAAAAAGACACAGACACTTTTTCAAAATAACTTTTATTAAAAAGTTCATTCTTTTGTTCCATTTAATATATATATATATATATATATATATAAATATTTACCATTTGTCTCGGCATTCCTCATTTATCAGATGTTTAAAAGAGCCTACAGTCGTTGCGTGTATCCTTGCTTTATCATTGGCCGATATTGATGTTCTTTATATATATTTGTTTGCCTATTTATGCGAGTCAGGCAGGACATTTACAATTATAAATAAATATCTAGTTATTAAATTGTTTATGCTAGTTAAATTGTTTACAAGGGTTGCATTAAAGAAGACCAAAACCCGGGATCCCGGGTCTTGGTCTGTCCCCATAGGGCACTCCGGTTTGGCGTGCCCTCTTGTGTCAAACCCCCCAGGTCGCCAAGGTCACTCACCTCTCCTCGGGCCCACGTTGTGGCTAGAGCAACCTGCAGGAATCCTAGCCTCACTTGCGAGCGGCGCCGTCATCACTCGGCTCCCTTTGGCTGTGCACGGCCCCATACTGCTATTGAGTTCGTACAGCCGAGAAGGGAAGCGAATTATGCCAGCGCCGGTTGCACATGTTTCCTGGGCTTGAGGTAAAGGTAATATCGGGTGACTTGGGTTTGGGATGCTCCGGCAGGAGGAAGTAGGTCTGCCCTGGAGTCCCATAGACTCCAGGGTGGGTTTTGGTCAACTTTAAATAAGACAATAACCCAGACTAGACTAGGTTGCAGCGGCAGCAGAGCTTTATAATTACATACCCATCCATGTTGCCTCCTTCTTCCGCGTCGACTTCTCCTGTCCAGCGGCACCACATCTTGCCCTGCCCAACCCCATGCACTTTCACCATGCCCCCCTACGTCTGCAGGCATGCCTCCTCCGCCCCCATACACGCTTCCCCCACAACTCCAGCAGACACGTGCTGGCTGATTTTGTGCGAGACCCAGCCGGCAAGTGGGGCTGATGAGGGTCTGCTATTATGCTATGAGGCCCCATCTGAGCGATGTACGCCCCTGCTAGCCCCAGTGTTGTAGGACTTACCAATCAGCAAGATCCCGCACAGATCTCCCATCTCAGGTGTTGCCCACAAACAAAAGCATGTCTGTGTGTATTAGCTTTGTTGCTTTTGCCTACACAGCATGACACCTGTAGGGTAAATAAAAATTGCCCTCTTGGGACTAAGGACACAGGAAGAGTGGGAGGGTAGAACTTGGTCTAAATTCAGTTGGAGAAGAAAATAAACCTAAGTGTAGCTACAAGGTTAGGCCACTGGAGGGCAGCATAGGATAAGAAATTGTTATTTATTCTTAAAGTAGGCAGAAAGTTGTTTTGCAACAGCAGGGTGAATCAGAGGGCTCTGATAGGCTCAATCAATATGAATCAGTGGGCTCTGACAGGCTGCTGGTGGCAACAATGTTGACTAGGGAGGGAGCAGAAGAGGGATAAAAAGGTCAGAGAACAGGGGAGCTAACAGTGCAGTGTCTGTCTTTGTTCAAGGTATGTCCCGAGCCTTCTCGCCCTGTACCCCCTGCCACCAGGAGCTACTCTACACAGCTCTGGTCTTCCTGTGGTCACCTGAGAAGCCTAGCCAGGTGACCTCCTTACAGTGGGGTGCCACCCTACTGCTCCTCTGTGTACAGTCCTATGCAGAATTTAAAATGCCCTTTGAGGAGCCCTTGTACTGCGATGGAAGTGCTGTGTTTATTTTGAAATAAAGAAGCTTGGACTGACCCCACCTACACTAAAAAAGCTGTCGTACCAGTGTCCTGTGTGTCAGGATTATCAACCTTCACCTACTTTCCCTGGGGAAGACCCTTGGGGTGGTGTCTTTGCCCCAGGCAATCAAGGCCTGCACACTCCAGCGGCGGTTTATACGACTTCCTTCCTCTTTGCTGTGCTACACATTCTTTACATTTTGCTGTTTATCCTCACTATTTATTAACATCACCATGTGTTACACATTAAAACAGACCCCTATAGTATCTTAAGCGTCCTCATTTTGAGGGACACGTTAAGGCTGGTTTCACACCAGTGCAGATGCGGAATCTGGATGCCCTGGGGGTAGGGAATCAAGTGGCCCTGGAATCTTAAAGACTTAAAGACTTTAACAGGTGCTGCTAAATAAATAAAGCTGGCTAACCTGCTCCTGCAATGTTGTGGGTTTGCGATCAGTGTTATAGGGCTCGATTCATCAAAGGTAGAAAATTGATTTTTCGTGTGTTTTGTGCTTAAAAAGTTGCGATTTTGCGATAGTTGTTTTTACGAGTGATTCAGCAACCTGGAACCATTGTAA
This sequence comes from Gastrophryne carolinensis, assembly GCA_027917425.1. Classification (NCBI taxonomy): domain Eukaryota; kingdom Metazoa; phylum Chordata; class Amphibia; order Anura; family Microhylidae; genus Gastrophryne; species Gastrophryne carolinensis. The sequence goes on along the minus strand of CM051241.1, from coordinate 135,976,095 downwards.
AACACGAGACACTCGAATTAAATTCGATTGCGATTGTAAAAGTGCGAAATAAATTAGTGGATCGAAAAATTTACTACTGCATTTTGCAATTCGAAAATTTTACAACTGATTCAGGTGGACTTGATGAGCCACATATATAAAATAAATTAGAGTGTTTTACTCTAGTTTTTTGATGCAGCTTTCAGCAGGAAAAAACTAATTTTGCTCTTTCTCACAATGGAGCCCTTCTATTTTCTTTGCAATGGTAGTAAAAAATTAAATTTGTAAGAAAAAAGCCTGAGAATTCCACTGTTTGTGAATCACTAGTTAGGAAGACAATGAAAGTCAATGGCACTTTTTTACTCCTGAAAATAATATTGAACGTTTTACTAGTAGTTAAAAGTTCCAATGACTTTCAGTGTCTTCCTATCTGGTGATTAGGGAACAGTGAAATTCTCAGGCTTTTTTCTCATGAATTAAATTTTTTACTACCATGAGAGTTTTTTTTTAATGCTTTGTGAATCTAGGCCATTGACTTCGAACATATTGCAGATGATTTGGCGCAGAGAAGGCTTTTCGGACACGTTTGGATGTGGATCAGCTGCCAGATCCAGCACTTTTTCCAGCTTACTAGGCTAAATCGTGCAGCTTGGGAAGACCTCTATAGCCTGCTGCATCCATATTTGTCACTATTAACTGGTAGAGGACATGCAATTTCTGGAATGACGAATCTGATAGTTTGCTTGCAATTTCTAGCCAATGGCTTATTTCAGCACCTGGGTGGTGTGGTGGTTGGCATGTCCCAAACTTCTGTATGCCGTGCTGTAGATACATTTTTAAAGGCAGTGCGTGCCATTTTGCCACAGTATGTGCATTTACCCTCCTCACCCCAGGAATGGACTGTAGTAAAAAGGGGTTTTTATCGCATTGCTGGCATGCCACATGTCATGGGGGCTGTGGATTGCACCCATGTATGCTTTATCCCACCCAGTGTGGAGGAATATATCTACCGCAATCGCAAGATGGGACATTCACTGAATGTACAGATGATTGCTGGTCCAGATCTCAAAATACTTAGCTTTGTGGCTGGCTTTCCCAGATCATGTCATGATGCCCACATTCTGCGAAATTCATCAATTTTTCAACTATTTGAGGAGGGGCATTTATCTGGTGGATGGCTTCTTGGTAAATGTTTAAACATTGTTGCCTAACTTTGTGCAGAGTGCTTGTGATATATTGGAAAGCTCCAACCTTTGCTAGCCTCACCCTCATAGGAACTTAGAATCTGCAACTGATGTTAATGTCCCAAAGTACGCTGTTCCTTGATGTTATTGCACAAAGGTTTGAGTATGCAAGTGTAACATTTTGCCCATGTATTTGCTTATTTGTTGACTGCCATGGGCTTGGCTATTTAGACAAAAGCATTATTGCTGACATGCTCTTACAGAACTCCCAAAACTACCACCTTTGCTCCGGAAATTGTTAAAACTCCATGGCTACTTGTTTCCTTTCCTTTGGCTGATTATTATTTTACATGCCCTGCTGTATGAAACAACCCAGGTTGCCTAGTATGATCACCAACTGCCACACTTCAAGGATGCATGTGCAAGCAGGGGGGGACACTCATTGCTGTAACTTTAGCAGGGTATGCCATGGCACCAGTCATTTGTAAATGTCTGGAGGAGACACACTCCCTGTTCCAGCCTAGCATAGATGTATGCACTAGCTTGTTGTAGCAAACTCAGGTATACTATGCTCAACTAGACTGTAGCTGAGTCCTTAAAAAACCCTAGACCAGTTTGTGTCTGGACCATTTATACGGATGAATGCATGGGAGGCCGCACATGCGCCATAAGAACAGGGGAAGGTAGATGGGAGTGGTCGACCTTTGGGTTTTTACACTGTGGGGCACCAAAAGCCAGAATAGTCAAAATCCTGGGTTTTGGTCCATGTTATAGTGTAAGCATAAGAATGGCGTACCATGAGGTTAAAGCTAGCAAAGAGCTGCACCCTGCACCCAAGGACACGTGGTGCTATGTGAGCAAGCTTTGCATAGAAAACAATGGCCACATTTCTGCATTAAAGGAAACCATTTTAATAGGTCCCTAGCAATCCAACCACCCCCCCCCCAAAAAAAAAAAAAACTACATATATGCCTCTTACAAATATTACTGTTTAATTAGTACTTCCACTACAGCATACCTTGCCTCTTTATTACATGTATCCACAATGTTAGCCATGTACATACAGCTACACAGGCAACTTGTTTTCAAAGTTGAAAAAAATTATGCATTTACATTTACCCATTAAAAAACATTACAACACCATGCAACAGTCAGAAAACAATACTAAACAATAGAAAAAAAATTGAGTACATTTTCCAATAATTTTCGCATGCGACAGCCATTTTACGAGCATTTTGAAAATTTTACGATTGATTCGAAAATTTTACGATTGCATTTTCGAGTGCACATATTTAATTCAACCCCTTTTCTGAATCACTCGATAAAGTTAAAAATTTACGCATGCCCGATTTTTCGAGCAACACAAATTTATTTCCACCTTTGTTGAATCGAGCCCATAGTCACTTGAATTTTTTGCCTGGCTTAAGGTGTAAGTAACCAAAATATGAGCACTTTCAAGTGGTATTAAACTTCTGTAATTTTCGCTCTGCTTTGAACGACACTTTATTTTATTTTGAAACATGGATATGTTGTTTATTTTCAGGAGATTTTTAAAGTGGACTGAAACCGGGATTCTATCCCAGGTTTTGGTCCTTGGCCCGGGGCATCCCTATTTGAGATGCTCCTGGATCACTGGTAAAACTTACCTGAACACCGACCCAATAGCGCAGACGTGCAGCCAATCAGCACGCTCGACTGGAGGATTCATCGGATAAGGGCCGTACAGAGCAGAGCCGAGCGTCGCATCCCCGTAAGCCTCTAGCCGGCAATTCACAAATGCCTGGTGTGGGCACGCAGCCTGGGGGAGTTTAACCAAGTGGGGCATCCCAAATTGGGATGCCCTAAAGAGCGGCAATCAGGAGACCCTGGAGTCTTACAGATTTCAGGGCCACTTTTGGTCAACTTCAGGGAAAGTTTACTAAAGTGTATTAATGCCCAGTGGTGGACTGGGGCCAAAAACCCCATCAGGATATTACCACCCCCTGGCCAGCCCATGACTGGCCCGCAACATCCACACTGTGCCCTCTAAATATTCAATCTGGGTAGTCAGCAATAGTGCTTAAGGGCTGAGGTTATGGTTCCACAGGGACAGATCATTGGCAGGGGTTGTTATGACAACTCTTAAAGCAGCAGGATTTTGATTTTCTTGGGTTTTGTTCTGTTCCCCTGAGGCATCCCCAACTGGAATCTCCCACTGTGTGAAACCCCCCAGAACAAGTAAAACTCACCTGTTCTGGATTCCAACAGTGCATGCACGGCTCTTGGCCAATGAAAACTGCCTGCCATGACTTTGGGGACGATTTGGAGCCAAGTGATTATTCTCACCCTTTTTTTAGGAGAGAAAACTGCTATTCACTTTCATTGTCTACCTTGGGGCTGATTCAGAGCCAGGTGAAAATTTCCAACTGGTGGACAATGAAAGTGAATGAGTTTTCTCTCCTAAAAAAGAAGTGAGAATTCTCACCTGGCTCTGAATTGACCCCCTATGTCATTCGGTAGGTGGCTCTAATTTACTTAAATGGGTAGCGCACGCTGGCACATTCCCGTGGTGCCCAAGCTCTCTCCATTTTAAATGGCTGGGGCAGGAGTGTACTGGGTTTAATTTAGGACAGGGTTGCTGTGGCCTGCTACACCAGTCTAACGGTGCTCCCTATTGACAGCAATCAGAGTCATAGTCACTGCAGGTGTCTCTCATTGGATGAAAGCCAGCACATGCCCCACTGAAGTGGGGAAGATGAGTGTTTATGAGCACACAGCAGGGCATCCCGATTTAGGAGTATGGCCAGCGGACCGCCCTGGAATCTTTTAGGCTGATCTGGGTGGGTTTCATTCCACTTTAACTAAATAGTACTGTAGATTTAGTATTGCAAATAATGTGGCATGAGTAGTTATGCCCCTAAGAGCCTAAATCATGGGCAGGTGGTCACTTTCTGGGGATAAAGAGGAGTTTTGTGAGACTATGGAGGTAGGTATTGGATGGGGAGTTAGAAGAAGCAGCACAGCTGTCCCCAAAGCATTGCAGCCCACTGGGGATTCTCCCAAGTCATCCCTATGGCCATTTTGCCCCTGTCCATGCCCAAGCATAGGCATTTGCCAGTACAAATGACAATGTGTTTTTTGTATGTACTCAAATAAAATAATATATACCAACAATAGATCTTATTTTAAATTTACTATATTTGCTAAACTTTTTCTTTTTTTTTTTACCCTTTTTTCTACACGTAAAGAAGCACCGGTCTCGGGAGCAGGGATGAAGTTGCAGAATGCGGCTGCATTCCATGGATGACATATCTATAATTACCTAATTAATGGAGCTCCCATCCTGGCATCGGAGGGAACATCTACATAAGTACCTGGAAAGCCCCGATCTTAATCTATTTGTCAGCCTGTGTAATGGCTCGGCCTCTCGCAGTCTACGCGGTGCAAATGATGCCGCTTAATAGCGCTCTTGCGCTGGCGTGCCGGAGCGGCGCTTGTTATTTTAAGGCAGCGATGCAGAGCGCGCGGAGCAGAGCCCGGGTCTGCCTTGCTTAGCAGATGTCGACAGATCACTTGATGTTAATTTCAACATAAAATCTAAAATCTATCTTTCTGGCCTCTTCTTGTTACTTGAATAATTACTTATAGTATGAAGAGAGGTTCCTGAGAGCGGCCCATCTCCAACGCTGATCTGACTGGGCCTGACATCGCCATTTTCTTGCATGGCTGGGCTCCCGTTCATCTTTCTCTTTCATCTCGGAAGCCAAATGGCTATTTCTAAGTGCAGGCCATGAAAGAGACTCTTATGTTTGTGACACACATTAAATGTCCTTGTCAATATTCCTCATTAGTAGGAGTCAGAAGAGCCGTTGTCCTAAGTCGCTGTCTAAATGCTGGGAAGCCGAGGGCCGGGGCATACATGGGATCACAGCCCCCCCCCCCCCCCACAAAAAGACCTAATCCCAAGCTGTAAGTAGTCAGAGACCAGACTAGGGAATCGCCCAGTGGCCCCATATACTGTGCTGTACATTTTTTTAATGTACTGTACTGTTTAAAGGTAGGTAATGTGGGATGTGGGAGCATAGCTTATCCACTCATGCACGATCCAGTTAAAGTGGACCAAAACCCAGGATTTGGACTATCCCGGTGTAACAGGCCAGGCCAAATTATACCCGGGGTTAATCTGGGACAGGGTTATTCTGGCCTGTTACACCGGGTTTTGGTCCTTTCCCCGGGGGCATCCTGATTGGGGGTGCACCGCTGTGGGAAACCCCCCAAATTGCTGATGCCAACTCAACTCTTCCCAGTCATACGGCACATGCGCGGCCACTCATCCAATTAGCATGCTCGGAGCCGCTGCCGTCACGTCATCTACGCTACGTCTAAGGCCAGCGGCTCGGAGCATGCTGCCGCCGCATCCCCGCTTCCATTTAACAGGACACATGTCCTCACCGGCCATTCACAAATGCCTGGTGCGGGCATGCGCCCTGCTAGAGGGATAGCAGGGATGCCGCTCGCGCATGCACTGTTGGACCAGGAAACAAAGTTAGTGTATGTGGCGACCTGGTGGTTTCAAATAACAGGGCATCCCAATTTTGGATGCCCCAGGGGAGGGAATCGATCAGCGTGGGTTTTGGTCCACTTTGGGTAATGAGCCCTAAAAATAAGCCAGTGATACTTGCGTGTAAGTGTAATGTGGGCCCCCAGAGTCCATACTCCTGGTGGGCTCCAGTCTGACACTGTCAGAGACTGTGGTCTGATTAAAGATAGTAGTGTTGGCACTCTCTGGGGCCCAGTGTGGCCTGTTTTTACCTGGTGTGCACATTTCCCCATGAGCCCTAGTTAAAATGTTAAAAACAATTTACAGTTTCAAAGCACAGCAGAAAGCCAACAGGTGAAACTATGGGCCTTATTCATCAAGGGATAGCGCCAGGTAGTGCCTGTACAGCGGCAGGTAGCGGCAGGTGAACGCCGGACACGGCACGCAATTACACATTTATGAAGCCAAATCTGGTGAGCGACTGGAACAACGGCATGTAGCGTCCGATTCATTATTATCCCAGGCTCAGCGTACAGCGCTGTAGTTCAGCCTTGCAGAGCGCCACGTCTTACCTGTCGTTACCTGGCGCACTCCCTTACATTTCTATGGACGATCCTTAAATCCCTTTCCTGATCCCAATTTTTAGTTTTTTTTCCTTAAAAATATTCTCAAAACTTCTGACATGAGGGGGGACGATTGAGGGGGCACATGATTAACTTGTATAAATATATAAATGGACCATACAAAAAATATGGGGGAATACTATTTCACGTAAAATCCTCTCTAAGGACAAGGGGGCACTGCCTTCGATTGGAAAAAAAGAAATTTAGTCTCCGGAGGCAACAATCGTTTTTTACCATAAGAACTATAAATCTATGGAATAGCCTCCCACAGAAGCTTGTTACAGCATCAACCGCTGACAGCTTCAAAAAAGGATTAGATGCTTATTTTGAAGAAAATAACATTAACAGTTACTATTAGTGGTTATCAAAAAAAAAATAATAAAAAATAAAGACAAAAAATAAAATAAATAGCTTCCCCTATGAAATAAAAAATAACTTCCCCGACCCCAACACCCTTGGTTGAACTTGATGGACATATGTCTTTTTTTCAACCGTATTAACTATGTAACTATGTATCCTGGGCAAGAAAATGAAATTTTTGAAAACTTTTTGGATTAATAATATTTGTATGCAGAATTGTCCTTGCATGTCTGGTATTAAAGTGTTCATGTTACAATGTAATAACAATGTAATTCCATATGTTTTCGCTTTGTTACTAGTGGATATATGTTCAAAAACAGACTTTAATGACACAGCCTCTGGCGCTATTGGCTACAACTACATGATTTTGAGTGCCGGCGCTGTTTGAGGCTGTTTTTTTGATGAATGTGGTGTGAGTCAGTAGCACTGAGCTGGCGCTACCATTCGGTCCCATACAGTGTACTGTGACTCACATATCATATTCACCAATGCTGGACAGCGACTGAGGCGCTCTAAAACAATGATCCATGGCCCAGCACAGCGACTACTAGCGGGCGCTCTGAAATCCGCTCTACAGACGCTCATCTGTCGCTACCTGGCGTTAGTAATGAATCAGCCTGTAAGTAAAGAAGTTAAAGTGGATTAAAACCCAGGGCGGCCGCTGGCTTTCCCCAGGGGCATCTCAGATCGGGATGTGTGAACCCCCCTGTCCCAGGGCGCCGCAAAACTCACCTGCTTCCTAGCGCTCTTGGCAATGTCAACATCTGGCAGACGCACCCCTGCATCTTCGGGTTGTGAGCGCTCTTCAGCCTGCTATTCAATTAGGATGTGGGTGGGAGTGCCTGCGCTGCTGGGGATGCGCACTGTGCTCTTGATTGCTGAGCTCTGCAGGTAAACAGAGCCGTTTTACGAACATTACATATATACAAATGGCTCTGATTGGACTAGAGCCCAAGCATAGGATCGGTGTAGCAGGCCAAAATAACCCCGTCCCAGATTAAACTTGGGTATAGTTTGGCCTAGGCCACAGTATACCCAAGTGTATAACCTGCCCTCCAAGCCAAACTATACCCGGGGTGTAAATAGCCTAGGCCAAACTATACCCAGGGTGTAAATAGCCTAGGCCAAACTATACCCGGGGTGTAAATAGTCTAGGCCAAACTATACCCAGGGTGTAAATAGCCTAGGCCAAACTATACCTGGGGTGTAAATAGTCTAGGCCAAACTATACCCAGGGTGTAAATAGCCTAGGCCAAACTATACCCGGGGTGTAAATAGTCTAGGCCAAACTATACCCGGGGTGTAAATAGCCTAGACCAAACTATCCCCTCGATTCAAAGAGCAAAAGTTAATTGATTTCGGATCGAGAATCGTAAGTTTGGGTGGGTGTTTGTCATTTTTTCTTGTTTTTTTGCCCATTTCGTATTCACACGATCGTTCGCGCATAGACGTATATGAACATACGCATTTCGTACGGGAATCGTATATTTTGCGTTAGTTCGTGTCTTTTTCCCGTCCAAATCGTATTATTTGCGTCAGATCCTATTTTTTACGTCCTTCACATGGGCTTGCGACCAATTCAGAGAGGTGATTGCTAATTGTTTTGAAGCCCATTAAAGAGCTGCTTTACGAAATGTTTGCCGGCAGCTATTTGGCCTCGGGAGTAGGATGGAGAGGAGCGAGTTTGTGGCACATCAAGGGCTTATGCTTTTTGGCATTGAGTTGATCCAGATGTCTGAGAGCAGATTGCCCCTGCGTCGTCGCATGAACATCGATAGCATGAATGATGTTGAGCTGTTCGAGCTGACCAGGCTTAATCGCGCTTCCCTGCATAAATTATATAGTGAGCTGCGGCCATGGTTAGCCCGCACCACAAGGAAGGGGCAAGCAATTTCAGGTATGACCAAGATGCTTGGCTGCCTGCAATTTTTGGCGAACGGCTCGTTCCAGAGGCTGGGTGCCCTCTCCGTGGGGATGTCCCAGCCTACGCTGAGCCGCGCACTATCTAAATTTTTGGAAGGCATGGCTGCCATAACTCCAAAATATATTTTTTTTCCTGATGATATGGCAGCCAGAAACGCCATTAAGCTTGGTTTTTATAATGTGGCCGACATGCCCAACGTTATTGGTGCTGTTGACTGCACACATGTGGCACTTGTACCTAGGGCAGCCGACGAGTATATATATACAGGTATTGATATTTTGTTTTAGCTTATTATGTTGCCCAACGTGTAATGTAACGTGTAATGTGGAGTTTCAGCCTGTGTGAGAGCAGCTTGACATAAGTGCAGCAGGACACAAGTGTGTAGTTTTAAAAACTGCAGTAGTTACATTGGATTTGGTAAGTAACTGTATTTGTATTTGAATCTTCCTTTTATAAGTCAAAAGTGTACTGTTTTAATTTGTCTTAAATGTGATTTGGATAGTATTGCATTGGTAGTAAAAGTTTTGGTTTTGGCCTGTTGCTGTTTGCTAAGCAGGTGTTGATTAAATAGGGTGGGTTCTAATTAACATAGCAAAAGAGCTAGCAATCTCTCATTAGCTTAACTTAGAGGGGCTTGTATATAAACAGGTGAGCTGCTCTGTGGAGTTTCACTCTGTGGAGTTTCAGCCTGTGTGAGAGCAGCTTGACATAAGTGCAGCACAAGTGTGTAGTTTTAAAAACTGCAGTAGTTTGAAAACAGCAGGGGTTGTACACAAGTAATAGTGGTGAGTACAGCATTTACTTTTTAGCCGTACCTATTCTTATTATCTAGAATGTCTGGTTTGGTGCAGTGTAACTCTTGCCTGGCCGTTGTGTTTCGTAGTACTCTGTGGAACTTGCGATGCTGTCCAATTTGTATGCAAATGAAGGGGTTGTATGACAAGATTTCAAAATTACAGTCTTTAGTTTCTACTCTTCAGTCTGAAGTTATGAAGCTATCCCAGCCAGTAAAGCAGCTTGTTATACAGCCACCACTCCCACAAAGACTTCACAAGAGAGGGGCAGAGTGGAAGACTGTTGGCTCCGGAAGATTGCGCATTGTAGAACAAAAACATCAACATTTTGGACTAAGCCAATATAACCAATTTGCTGTTCTTTCTGAGCTTGATGTGGATGTATCTGCTAATGCTCAGTCTGGGCAGGATTTGGTAAGATCAAAGGAAGTGGACTTAAATAAGGGACCATATAAAATGAGTACAAAAGGGCAGCAAGGAACAGTTACCAAGCCAACCAATAGGAAAAGACATATTCTGGTTGGTGACTCAACAATTAGAGGTGTGGACTTTGGACAGGATAAAGATGAGCTAAAGGAAGTGAGGTGTCTCCCAGGTGCCACGGTTAATAGGGATAAGAAACGTATTATAAATATTGTGAAGTCTGCAAGCAAACATAACCAAGTGGACATTGTGCTACATCTTGGCACAAATGACTTATCCCAAAAAGATTTGTTTGTTGTGCAGAGGGACTTCCAAAATTTTAGTCAGGAACTTTGCAAAATAACAGGTTCCATCACATTTTCTGAAGTTTTGCCAGTATGTACTCAGGGAAAAAAGGCACTCAACATCGCCAAGTTCAACTTGTGGTTACGTCAGTGGTGTGAAGACAAAGGCTTTGGATGTATTAGTCATGATGTTAGAAGGTGGTCGAACAATGAGTTGTTTAAGAGGGATGGCTTGCATCCTTCACAGAAAGGCACAAAAGAACTTGGAGTGGAACTCAGAGCATTTTTTGATTTAAACTAGAGGAAGGGGACAGAGATGTAACTTGCGAGGGTGATTTCTGTCCCCTACCATTTAGGATGAAGCAGGACATTGAAGCAGGAAACCCGGTTAGTGGTAGGCTAGAGGTGGAAAAGATCAAGGACACACTAAAATACAATACCAACAACATCCACATGATGTGTACCAATGCTCGCAGCTTGGGCAACAAGCTCTGTGAATTAATGGCTATCATATCCAGAGATGAATTGGATCTTGTTGCAATAACAGAGACTTGGTTCAAGGATCACAATGACTGGGAGATAGCCATACCCGGTTACACATTGTACAGAAAAGACAGATTGGATAGAAAGGGCGGTGGAGTAGCCATTTATGTCAAGACTACCCTTCAATCAACAATAATTCAGCATACACATAATGAACTAGAAACTCTCTGGGTTACCATGCAGACTAAGGAGGGAGCTGTGGTCAGAATTGGTGTGATATATAGGCCCCCTGGACAATCTGAGGATCTAGATAACCTGTTAATAGATGAAATCAGTGGAATGGCAGAGAAGGGGGACGTTGTAATTACAGGTGACTTCAACATGCCTGATGTGGACTGGAATATCCCAAGTGCATCGGCATGCAAGAGCAGGACTATATTAGAGGCACTTAATGGAGTGTCTCTAAAACAACTTGTGACATTGCCAACTAGAGGAGATAACATTCTGGACTTAGTTCTGACCAATGGGGATCTGGTGTCCAAGGTCAGGGTTGAAGAAAATCTGGGTTCCAGTGACCATCAATGCTTATGGTTCAGAATAAAAACAGACATTGTGCAATCACACACCAGAACCAAAGTGCTTGACTTTAGGAAGACAAACTTCAAGGAAATGGCGGAGTATGTAGAAAGAAAATTAGGTGAGTGGAACAGAGTAGCAGAAGTGAGTGCCCAGTGGTCACTATTAAAAATGGCCATCTTAAAGGCAACTAAGCAATATGTGAAACAAACTAGCAAGAATAAATAGGAAGAAGAAACCATTATGGTTTACTAGGGAAGTCAGCACTATCATAAAAGATAAGAAGTCTGCCTATAAGAAGTATAAAGTAAGTGGAAGTGTAGCTGACAGAGAGGCGTATAAAATTAAACAGAGGGAAGCAAAACTAATTATAAGGACTGCTAAAGGGCAAAAAGAGGAAGAAATGGCCAAATCTATGAAGAGGGGAGATAAAACCTTTTTCCGATATATTGGTGACAGAAAGAAGAAAAACAATGCAGTCTCAAAAATTAGAAATAGGGAAAATAAATATATTGACGGAGATAAGGCTGTGGCTGACCATCTGAATAGCTACTTTTGTTCGGTATTTTCAGATAGTAGCAGGCATGGTCATAGCACAACATCCAGCTGGGAGAGTACAGCTCCGGAGTTTCTGGAGGCTGATGTCTTAGCCGAGCTGGCACATCTAAAGGTAAGTAAGGCAATGGGTCCAGATGGAATCCACCCCAGAGTTCTAAGGGAACTTAGATTTGTGATTGCAGCCCCTCTAACTGATTTACTTAACCATTCCCTTTCAACTGGTGAGGTTCCAGATGATTGGAGAATGGCCAATGTCGTACCAATCCATAAAAAGGGGAGTAGAGAAGAAGCCAGTAATTACAGGCCAGTTAGTTTAACGTCTATAGTGGTCAAATTAATGGAAACACTCTTAAAAAAACAGATAATTTCCCATCTAAAAATTAATGACCTATTGGACCCAAAACAGCACGGCTTTACTGAGGGCAGATCATGTCAGACCAATCTTATTGATTTCTTTGACAATGTCACTAAAGTGTTAGATGAAGGTGGTGCTGTGGATATCGCCTATCTGGATTTTAGCAAAGCCTTTGACACTGTACCACATAAGGAGCTCATAGATAAGTTATTGAAGGTAGGACTCAATCCCTGGATAGTTCAGTGGATTTCCAGTTGGCTGAGGGATCGGTATCAGAGCGTTGTTGTAAATGGCGTGCAATCTGAACAAAGGCGAGTTACAAGTGGTGTGCCGCAGGGCTCTGTCCTGGGCCCCATTCTTTTTAATATATTTGTAAGTGACATAGGAGAAGGCTTGGTAGGAAAAGTTTGTCTGTTTGCTGATGATACAAAGATTAGTAATAGGGTGGATATTCCTGGAGGTGTCTGCAACATGGAAAATGATTTAGCTTTACTGGATAGATGGTCAAAACTGTGGAAACTAGAGTTTAATGTCTCTAAATGTAAAATCCTGCACTTGGGTAGAAGGAATCCCTGCTCTGAGTACCGTATGGGCAGTACTGTGTTAGCCAGGACCTCGGAGGAGAGAGATTTAGGGGTACTGATTACTGATAGCTGCAAGATGAGTGGACAGTGTAGCCAGGCAGTGGGAAAAGCAAGCAGGATGCTCGGCTGCATAGCTCGAGGCATCACCAGTAGGAAGAGGGAGGTTGTGATGCCGCTGTATAGAGCCCTGGTAAGGCCACAGCTAGAATACTGTGTGCAGTTCTGGAGACCTTACCTGCAAAAAGACATTATTCAAATAGAACGTGTCCAAAGGCGGGCAACGAAAATGGTGGAAGGACTTACACTTAAAACTTATCAGGAGAGACTTAAAGAACTTAATTTGTACAGTCTGGAGGAAAGAAGGGAGAGAGGGGACATGATTGAGACCTTTAAATATGTGAAAGGATTGAATAAGGTTCAGGAGGGAAGTGTTTTTAAGAAGAAACTTAACGATAGAACAAGGGGGCACAACCTGAAGCTAGTCGGGGGGAAGATCAGGAGCAATGTTAGAAAATATTATTTTACAGAAAGAGTAGTAGGTGCTTGGAACAAACTTCCAGCAGAGGTAGTTGAAACATCAACAGTCACTGAATTTAAACATGCCTGGGATAAGCACACATCTATCCTAAGATAAAGAGAACATACAGTATACACATAAGGGCAGACTAGATGGACCGTATGGTCTCCTTCTGCCGTCAACCTTCTATGTTTCTATGTTTCTATGTAACCTTTTTTCCTTTGCGGCAGCATATTTTTTTTGTCCTCATTTGTGTACATGCCTTATTTAGGCTTTTCATTAGTAGTTTCCAATAGAGTGCAGACATGTTTTAAATTTTTGATCCTTTTTTCAATTATTAATTACCCTTTTTTTATGCTTTTCCCTTAAGGAATCGAAAAATGGGACACTCCCTTAATGTCCAGGCCGTGGTTGGGCCGGACATGCGTTTTCTGAGTGTCCTTGCCGGCTACCCCGGATCGTCTCACGACTCCTATATACTCAGACGATCTGGGTTGTTTCGGAGATTTGAGTCAGGTGAATTTTCGGGTGCATGGCTGCTTGGTAAGTGTGTCCTATTTATTTGGTATTACATTTCAGACTAATCTGTTATTTGTGGATATTTCTGTTTTGGTATTCTTTACATAAGCCTGAAACTGCATTTTAGTTGGGTCTTCTTTTCTGAACTCCCAACCAAAATGCTTGCCTCACTTTGTCCTTCAGAATGTTTTCCCTTTAGTTAGGATGTCTGTAAGTTCCATGTCCCAAAATATATTGGTTGTGAGTTGATCCCCAAGTGTCTGTTAGTTTAGGTTCCTTTTGTAGTATTGGTCTTTAAATGTCAAAGTGGACTTAAACTGCATACATTGTATTCTTTAGATAAATGTTGAGTGGCCCTAGTTCCATGTCCCAAAATATATTGGTTGTGAGTTGATCCCCAAGTGTCTGTTAGTTTAGGTTCCTTTTGTAGTATTGGTCTTTAAATGTCAAAGTGGACTTAAACTGCATACATTGTATTCTTTAGATAAATGTTGAGTGGCCCTCAGCAGCATCCTAATTGTAACATGTCCGAAAACCCAAAATATCGGTAAATTCTACCTGCCCTTGCCCGTGCAGATGTTTTATAATTATTTTGTATATTTAAGCGGCATTTTTATTTATGTACTCCATTAGTGGCAATAGTTATTTTGCAAATGTGCCCTGGGTGTATTTTTACGCCCTTTACCTTACATCATTTGGATATATGTCAAATTCTTTGTGTTTGTTCTCTTGCCTTTTTAATGTTTATGAAATTTCATTGTCTTGTTAAGGTGATTCCGGGTACCCACTTCTCCCCTGGCTCATGACGCCTGTGCTGCGGCCCCAGGATGCCTCTCAGGAAGCGTACAACCGTGCGCACCGCAAGACCAGGGCTGTTGTGGAGAGGGCCTTTGGGCTGTTGAAGACCCGTTTTCGTTGTTTGGACCATACTGGGGGCGCCCTGCAATATGATCCCAAAAAAGTGATCGACATCATCATGGCATGTGCTGTTTTGCACAATTTTGCTATACTCGAACGTGTACCACGTTATGTGGATAGTCTGCCCTCTACAGCCCTAGAGGATGATGTGGAAAATTATGTTGGCCCACCCAGTGAGTCTGGACAATCAGTTCGAGCAAACTTGATATTGCAGCATTTTAGTTAATTTAGTTTCGTTTTGCAACATTCTGTGTGTCTGTCTTAGCCTTTTGGTTCAATATGTTGGTTTGCCGTAATGTGGCATTACCTTAAATAAAAAAAATTTTCCCTTAATTGTTGCCTAATGTATTTCATGTTGTTTATTTAGCTTGATATTTGCATTGTTACACCTCTTAAACCAAAAAGGATCTGGTTTAGCCCAAGTTGATTTAAACTGTGTTTCCAGGAAAAACGCCACAAGTATAGTAAATTTAAATTTTGTTTTACTTTGTATAATTATAGTTATTTGGCTTAACATAAAACATTCCACATACAACTGTGGTTAAAAAGGCATGAGATAACCAAACAAAAAATAAACACATCTACACCTGGAAGTGAGTGGCACAACCAAACAAGGACACCCAGTCCAAAGGCCAGCCTAGTCCAGTCATTAATATTGCCTGTGCCCAGGGATATTTGGGCATGGCCATAATGTCACACAAACATGTCTGCAAACAGGAGGAGCACAAACCAAATACATATTTAAAGCCATAAGTGGCCAGATACACTCCACATAGACATATGGCATTGGCTAGTGGCCTTAATCATTACTCTAAGGAGCTATATGGGAGCAAATACAAAACACAACCTGCATGAGCAACACAAAATGGATTGTTTGAAACCTCAAAGGACAAGTAAATACAGTGGGGGGTAAGAGAAAAGATGTCCCACACAATCATGGCTTAATATGGTGGCTGCCCATAATACCCAGGTGGAGGTCCAGGTGGAGGTCCATGTGGATGGGACCTAGCCTGGGCCATGGCAGCATTGTGAATTTGAAACTGCTCCACAATGTTTCTCTGCATATTGGTCATCTCAGCCATGGCTGACTGGATGCCATTACTTGCAGTTACCATGTTGCTGTTGAGGGTACGCAACTCCGCGAGGATGCCCTGTAAGCTGGTATTGATGGTGACCATGTCGGCATGCCTTTCCTCACGCTCTGTAACGAGCTGTGCCTCATAAGAGTCCCTTTCTTGGGTCCATAATTGAAGCAGGGCACTCTGCCTCCCCTGGGAAATTGTGGGGCGGCGTAATGGAGTCCGCCGCACAATTACCCTGGCTCTTGGGCGTGCCCTGCCGCGTGGTGTCGTCCCCTCAACAGCAACAGGCCTGCTTTGCAAATCCTCAGCAGCAGAGTGAACACTGGGGACTGTTGTGTCAGTCTCCCCATGTGCCTGCACAATGGATGGAGATTCACTCTGCTGCTGAGGATTGGCCAGAGAAACATTAGGGAGCAGTTCCAGATTGGGACCCAGGGGGAGGTCATCGGACGTGCCCTGCAGGGAGACATCAGCTTCCTCCATTTCCATGATATCTTCCATGATTGTGCGGGTCTGTAGGGACATATAAAAAAAAAGGGTAAGTTGGCGTCCAAATTTGGGATTCCATCAGTTTAACACATGCATAAGCACTTGGTAGTATTTATGGTACTAAATTAACTTACCGGAAATCTCGGATCTGGGCTCCTATGCTGTAGGGACCTGGTAGGCATAAGCAAACTGGGGGGTGAGTTTACCCTTGCTGAGGGATCATGCTGGGCTGAAGAAGAGAAAACCAAACAAGGTAAACACACACATAAGCATTGTTTTTGAAGTTAATAAAAAAAAACACTATTTGTAATATTAAGCAACTCTACAGCAATGGGGACATTTGTTAAAAGACACGCAATTTTAGATAGGTGCAATGGGTCGAGAAAACTGCTAACTGACCTCAGTTCTAAGTCAGGAAGTGTACCCAGTCAGCATACAACTTGCCCCGCCAATATTTGGATTTGGACTACCATTCGCTAGGTCAGGGGTACTCAAACACTTCTTGTAAAGGTCC
The DNA here is from genome assembly GCA_027917425.1 of Gastrophryne carolinensis. Classification (NCBI taxonomy): domain Eukaryota; kingdom Metazoa; phylum Chordata; class Amphibia; order Anura; family Microhylidae; genus Gastrophryne; species Gastrophryne carolinensis. The sequence goes on along the minus strand of CM051241.1, from coordinate 135,959,410 downwards.
ATTTAAAGGTATGTGGTGAGAGGTGAATGTCTGGCCATGGGGCTGTCGCAGGGGGTGTCTAGTTAGAAATAAACACACTGGGGGAGGGGCTGGAGATTGCCAAGTGCAAACTAATAAAGGCTGCTTGCACTTGCTGGGCTGGATGGGGCAGAGCTGAGGGGACATGGATTGGATGGCTAAAGGGGGGAGTTCACGAATTGATGGTGATGGGATGGCTGGAGCAAATCTGTTACAAATGTAGGGGCTTATGTGGGGGGGGGGGGGGCACATGGGGGGACTGTGGCAGATGGGGCAGAGCTGGGGCAGCGGGACACGATTGGACCAAGAGAAAGATGCACCAAGTTACTGTGTACCTTGCAATGCCAATTCCTGTGCAGTACTTCATATTGCAATGCTATGTTTCAGGGAGCCATGACATTGGGCAGGAGAACAACCACTACATCGCCGATCAAGGGGGCAGCTCTGAGCACGTCAACACAGAAGTAACTGAGTGCAGAGCTGTCTGGCCAGGGGTCCTGGAATCTGGTGCCAAGGTCCGCATTGGTACCCCGGGCCGCCAGTTGAGTCTCGCTGCTCTAGGTCCGATATGTTTGGGGGTGGGTAATTAAATTGTTACCTCAAACACAACTCACACAACAAATAGCCAACCCATCCATCATGATGTGTGTTTTGTGATTGAGTCAAAATATATCACTTTTCAGGATAAACTTCGTTACTTGACCAATACATTTGGGAAATTGATCTTTTACATAATGGATGTGGTCCTAAATGTGTGGTTCACAGGGACCAAAACAGGACACAAACAGGCACAGTAGTGCGAGGCCAAGCAAGGCAAACCATAGGGCCATCCCGTCATCTTGGTACTAGTGAACTTTAGATTATTTACCAAACAGGCAAACATGCAGATTTAAGAGTACTCACCGTGGGTACGGGTCGGTGAGTCCGTGTCCCTTAGACCAGCATGTCCACCGACCGCGACCGGATGGAGAAGGCCCAGCACAATCTCCTCAGCAGGGGTAAACTCCAGTTTGGTAGGAAAGCCACCTCCAGTTTGCATGCTGAAAAGAGAAAATCGTTTGGTACTCAGAAAAGGTGCATACAGTACATCCTAATCCTTATATTTGGAGACATCATTTATTTACCTGTAATTATGCCTTTTAATTTCTTTTTGACGTACAGCATATTTCAGATCCGAGATTTTCTTCTGAATTTGGGACACATCTTTCCTCTCTTCCCCCGCTGCATTTACTTGTCGTAGGATGGTTTCAAACAATTCCATCTTGCGCTGCTTTGTGGTGTGTTTTGATTTGCTCCCATAGAGCTCGTCATAGTATAATGTAAGGCCACTAGCCAATGCCATATTTTGGTCATGGGAGAATCTCCCACTCAACTGGCCGCGGCGCAATGTGCGGCCAGATGGTTGGCTTGGCTGCTCCTCCATGTGTGCAGACACATGTGGTGACATTATGGCCTGGGGCTGGGTAGGGGAATGGACGGATTGTTGGCTTCCCAATGACTGGACTGGCCAAGGGACTGGGTGTCCTTGCGTGGCTGGCCACCGAACTTCCAGGTGTAGATGTGGTCAGGGTGGCCATTCTTTGGCCTCTTGGGGGGCTATGTTCCCGGCTGGTGCCAGGTCGGGGGCTCTGTTCCCGGCTGGTGCCAGGTCGTGGGCTTCTGGCCCTGCTGCGGGGCCTGTCTTGGCTTCTGGCCCTGCTTCTTTCCCTTTCTGGGGTTCGGGCCCTGCTGCGGGGCCTGTAGGGGCTTCTGGCCCTGCTTCGGGGCCTTGCTGGGGTTCTGGGCCTCCGTTCTCGGCTTTCTGGGCTTCTGGCCCTGCTTGTGTGGCTGTAGGGGCTTCTGGGCCTGCTTCTGGGCCTTTCTGGGCTTCGGGCCCGGCTTGTGTGGCTGTAGGGGCTTCTGGGCCTGCTTCTGGGCCTTTCTGGGCTTCGGGCCCGGCTTGTGTGGCTGTAGGGGCTTCTGGCCCTGCTTCTGGGCCTTTCTGGGGTTCGGGCCCTGCTTGTGTGGCTGGACGGGCTTCTGGCCCTGCTTCTGGGCCTTTCTGGGGTTCGGGCCCTGCTTGTGTGGCTGGACGGGCTTCTGGCCCTGCTTCTGGGCCTTTCTGGGGTTCGGGCCCTGCTTGTGTGGCTGGACGGGCTTCTGGCCCTGCTGCGGGGCCTGTAAGGGCTTCTGGCCCTGCTGCGGGGCCTGTAGGGGCTTCTGGCCCTGCTTCGGGGCCTTGCTGGGGTTGTTGCCCTGCTGCGCGGCCTTGCTGGGGTTCTGGGCCTCCTGTCTCGCCTTTCTGGGCTTCTGGCCCTGCTTGTGTGCCTGGACGGACTTCTGGCCCGGGATGGGCTTCTGGCCCTGGATGGGGTTCTGGCCCTGCTGCGGGGCCTGGGTTGGCGAACTGCCCTGCTTGAACCCATGGGCGGTGTGTCCTCCCTTGGGCGGCCTCTTCTGGGGGCAGAGGTGGTGGGTGCTGCTGTGGCCTGTTTTTTGGCCGCAGGGGCACGTGCCTTGGGGCCCCTTTTTTGGCTAACGGAGGGTCCAGTGTCCCTTGGTGGGGCAGAGGTAGTACTTGCCGTCTTGGATCGGAGTTTTTTCCTTCCTTGCTGGGACCTGGTGGTTGGGCCCTCCGAGGTCTGGCTTTGCTGGGCGCGTTTGGATGCTGGCTTTTTTGGTGCCATTTTCCACAAAGGCTCAAAGAGAATGAGCTTTGGGTGCAGGGACCTTTAAATAATGAGCCCAGCGTGTGACGCCTATGCACACGACTACGCGCTCGTACGGACGTACGTTCGAGCGGAACCAGGAAACCGCTGGGGTTTCACTTATCTGCTGCCTTGAAGAAGCATAAAGATGGCGCCCACTATCTTCACCCGTCAACAGGAAGAGATCCTCATGCTGGTAAGTGCCTGCCTCTGCATTTTAATCTAATAGTCAATGATGGCCTAAATGTAAATGATGCGTTTGTAACTAGTTTGGGGTCTCTTAATGTTTAAGAACTGGCTCCTCACACTTCATCCTCAAGGGCCGAGCCTGGCCACGTTTTCACCTGTCTATGCTGATGTCCGAATTAGGGCAATTGCTCAGGCTTAGCACCAGTTAATTAACCTGTGGAGTAGCGTGGCTAGCTGTCAAACCTGGCCTGTCTCGGACCTTGATGCGGATGTTTGAGGAACACTGTTTGCCTAAGCACGCAAAACACAACGGGAAGCCACACACGTGGGCCAAAAGCCTAAGCATAAGCCTACATCTTGGATGTTTAAACCATCCTAACATGCCATAGATGCAGGTGGGCTGATTTTTAATGTTGGCTATTATCTGTATGTACATGGTGTGTGAAACATATAACATAAGACCAGACTCTCATTCACAGTCAACGTCCGCTTTAAGGCACTCCCCAAAAATGGCTGCCACTCTAAATGTGTGTGTTAATGACATGAAATTCTCAACTTGTGATGCAACACATATGGGTCTGTGTGTAAAAGTAAAAGCTCTGTGTCCATTATGTTTTTCAGATCATGCTTCAGCGCCGGTATGACTTCGTGCCCAATGTGTGCGAAAAAAGGGACATCGCCCGGGAGATCATCACGGAAATCCACCGTGTCACCAGCACCACCTTCACTCACACCCAGATAATGCAGCATTGGTCGGACCTGAAACGTCTGCACATGGCCCGGGTGCGGAGGTTTTTTGGGATCCATTTCCCAAGTAAGTACCAAGCGATAGCATGTGATATGTAGGAAATGTATAAGCTATACCTTTATTTATAATGAATTTTCTTTGCTAGTGTTGGAAATGGATTTCAGAATTCGCCGCACCCGGAGGCGCACAGGCCGACCAGTGCTGCATGAGTCTGCATCTGTGAGTGAAGGTGGTGGATCTCCCGGGCGACGGACCTACCCCTCCTCTGTGGCCTCCTCAGACCAGCCCCTGGACCTTACCACAGAGGAGGGGCCCAACCGCGTGGGCGTGGAGTCATGCCCGGCCAGGCATGGGGAAGGCTCTGGTATGTCACTCTTCATGTATAGGCACAAAGATATACATGGCAGGCCAAAAACTAAGTTCTCCTTTATTATGTATTTGTAGAATCTTCGGGAGCGGGTGAAATAGTGGAGGAGGAGGCAGCAGAGATGCTGGAAGGAGATCCTGACGAAGGTGAGTGATGTCAGCCAGCCTGGGAGCCAGATCTGTTTGGAATAGTGACTCTATACAACTACTAACCAAATGTCACATGTTTCTCCAGGGACTTCTTCACAGCATAGCCAGGACCAAGGGCAGCCTGTTGGCCCCAACCAGCCATCTGTCGGCCACCAACTCCGTAAGTCTCCATGCCATTATTCATATTAATGTTTTGTTAGCTAATAACACACACATAACTAAAGGCGTAGCCAATGTGTAGTTAACACTTTCATGTGGCCACTTCGTTAGCTTAAAGCGGACCCTAACTTGTATTAAGAACATAGCTAATAATTAGCCAACACACTGTACCTACAGATTTGAAACATTGAAAAACAGCCTTCAGCCATCTAATGCATGTTAGGAGCCTGAAAACATCCAATATTGCGGAATATGGAATGCGCAATATTTACAGGCAGCATGGGATACAGATTTAAAAAAGTAAGGTGCTGCAATGCATTGTGGGAGTGATGACCTTTCCCTCAACCCAGCTATGCTCTGGCTTCCCAACGCACCACTGTAACCTACTCCCCTGTACTTTATCCAACTCTCCACTCCTCATTAAGTGTTATGCTTCAGAGTCCAGATGGCGGCGCTGTAATCAAAAAACCTCCAAAATGTACTTTGATCTGGTGCAGAATCATTTGGGAATAGTTATTGGTTTTCATTAAATAATGTTGAAGGTCCGGTTTAAGGAGTTTAAATACTTACCTGTGGGAAATGCATTAACTTTATCCCTTGGAAGAATGACATATGTCATGCATTTACATTTATTTGATTAACCCCAAATCTATTTCCAGCATACAAACCGGTCTGGTACTCCTATTTATGTTTATTTCTCTATTGCTTACAGGGATTATCCCAAAAACCGTGCATGAAAAAAAAAAGAATCAAGGAGTTGGTGGCCGAGCTGCTGGCCATACAGGCGACGTTGGGGCCAACAGATGAAGAAGAGGAGGATGATTAGTGCCCTTGGTCCTGGCTACTTTTGTTAAATCGGTTTTAAAACTTTTAAATTGTTAAACCTTTTTAATGTTTTAAAAAACCAAAAAAAAAACCAAAACATTTTACTATGTTTGAAAAAGAAAAAAAAAAAAAAATTTTAATCTGTTTCTAATATAATAAAAAAAAAAATGTTACTATGTTTTCAACAAAACCAAAAAAAAAAAAAAAATATGTTTAAAAAAAAAAACCAACCAAAGCAAATAATTTAAATAAATTATATTTTAAGCCTTCATAAATGTGTCTTTTCTAATATGCGCACCAAAAAACAATTACACAAACAAGAAAAAACACGCTTATAAACATATAGACATATGTACATTATGTGGTTTGGGTAAGTTTTAGGGTCGTCAACATGAAGAAGGATGCAAGCGCTAAGGGGTTTAGGTAAGTTTTAGGGACCGAGAAATGAAGAAGGATGCAAGCGCTAAGGGGTTTAGGTAAGTTTTAGGGTCGTCAACATGAAGAAGGATGCAAGCGCTAAGGGGTTTAGGTAAGTTTTAGGGTCGTCAACATGAAGAAGGATGCAAGCGCTAAGGGGTTTAGGTAAGTTTTATGGACCGAGAAATGAAGAAGGATGCAAGCGCTAAGGGGTTTAGGTAAGTTTTAGGGACCGAGAAATGAAGAAGGATGCAAGCGCTAAGGGGTTTAGGTAAGTTTTAGGGACCGAGAAAGGAAGAAGGATGCAAGCGCTAAGGGGTTTGGATGGGGTGCGGGATGAGGGTGCGCATGCGCAAGATCTTATATACATACGAACGCACGAATGTAAGAGGCCAAAAACCAATGAAAACCAGAGGCAAACGCAAGTAATTGTAAGAGGTGGACGATGGAAGCAGCAGAAAAAACAGGCTGCCGCCGCAACAGGTGAGCACATGAACGTGATTTTTACGATTGTCAACTGACTGAGGCAAGTTCGGGAGATAACATACGAACGGACGTATATTTTAGGATAGAAACGTATTTGCTTATTGAATCACTCGCAAGTTCATACGAACGCACGAGCGGACGTGAAAAATAGGATGATCGGCACCCAAATCCAAGCTGTTACATGTTTCTTTGAATCGACCCATATACCCGGGGTGTAAATAGCCTAGACCAAACTATACCCGGGGTGTAAATAGTCTAGGCCAAACTATACCCAGGGTGTAAATAGCCTAGGCCAAACTATACCCGGGGTGTAAATAGTCTAGGCCAAACTATACCCAGGGTGTAAATAGCCTAGGCCAAACTATACCCGGGGTGAAAATAGTCTAGGCCAAACTATACCCGGGGTGTAAATAGTCTAGGCCAAACTATACCCAGGGTGTAAATAGCCTAGGCCAAACTATACCCGGGGTGTAAATAGCCTAGGCCAAACTATACCCAGGGTGTAAATAGCCTAGGCCAAACTATACCCGGGGTGTAAATAGTCTAGGCCAAACTATACCCAGGGTGTAAATAGCCTAGGCCAAACTATACCCGGGGTGTAAATAGTCTAGGCCAAACTATACCCAGGGTGTAAATAGCCTAGGCCAAACTATACCCGGGGTGTAAATAGCCTAGGCCAAACTATACCCAGGGTGTAAATAGCCTAGGCCAAACTATACCCAGGGTGTAAATAGCCTAGGCCAAACTATACCCGGGGTGTAAATAGTCTAGGCCAAACTATACCCGGGGTGTAAATAGTCTAGGCCAAACTATACCCAGGGTGTAAATAGCCTAGGCCAAACTATACCCAGGGTGTAAATAGCCTAGACCAAACTATACCCGGGGTGTAAATAGCCTAGGCCAAACTATACTTGGGAGTATAAAATAGCCTAGGCCAAACTATACCACTCCAGGCCAAACTATATCTGGGGTGTAAATAGCCTGGACCAAACTATACCCCAAGGTATAAATTAACCTAGGCCAAATTATACGTACTCAATGTTGGAGCATCTGGCCTGAGGCACGAGAAGTATAGGCAGTTGTTTATAGCCATCAAAATATTCAAAGCACACCTACACCCTCCCGACTTTAAAGCCCCTACTCAGGCACAAACTAACTAACTCCCACTGTTTCCAAAGAATCTTAAAATCTCTGATTTCTACATAAATACTGTAGCTTAAGTAGTGAAGCCATTTTCTTTGCCTCAATGTATGGGTTATGGCTGATCAGCGAAGGACTTGTAATGGTGCAGTTGTGAGCATGCTCTGCTGTGGTCAGAGACAGCTGTGGGGCCCAGTGAGAGCACCAAAAGACAGATCGCCTGTTTTTTTTTGCGTGGTCCTGGATGAATGAAACTATAAGGAGGGCAAATTTTGGAGTCTGCCTACAGCTCCTTGGCTGTCGTAAATAGCATATAGTACAGGTGTGCTTTGTGTTGTCTTCATCATAGAGGCTGATTCATTACTAGCGCCAGTTATAAGCGGCGCTTAGAGCGACCTCTAGTAAACGCTGTGATCGGCTATCGGGCACTGTAACAGAGCGCCTCAATCGCTGTAGTAACCTGAGATGTATGTTGGGCGTTATAACACCAGTACAGCGTTGCAGGGAGCGAAAGGTAGAGCCAGCTCATTGCGACCAACTCTCAGCGACTCACACCATATTCAACAAAAAAACACACACACACAGTTGGCGCTCTGGATCGCTATAGCATAGAGCGGCAGACACTGTGTGATTAAAGTCTGTTTTTGAACACATATCCACCAGTAACAAAGCAAAAACACATGGAATTACATTAGTGTAACATTGTGACATTAATACATTAATGCCAGACCTGTAATGACAATTCTGCCTAAAAATATAAAAAAATGAAAAGCAAAAAACCCTGTTTAAACAGAAGAAAAGTAACGTCCATTGAAATGTATGGGAGAGCGACAGACAGCGACAGGTAATACCAGGCGCACTGAAAGCTGGAGCGCTGGCGCTATACGCTGAGCTGTCTGTAATGATGAATCGGACGCTACATGGTGCTGTTACAGTCACTCACCAGAATCGCCTTCATAAATGTAGTATTGCGTATAGCGTCCAGCGTTCACCAGATGCTGCCTGCCGCTACGAGGCACTACCTGCCGCTATCCCTTGATGAATAAACCCCATTGCTGTTGGGTTTACAGTCCCTTTAACCTCTTTGACAAACTATCCTTTAACAATTAGCGCCATAGAAAGCTGCACCAATCAGATTGGCATCCCTGCCAACCAGCCATGGAATGATAAGTGGTTGCCAGCGAGCCCCTGTGCCAAACCATTTCGCTAAGACAAAGTTCAGGATGAGCTACTTATTTCCTCCTGTTTAATTCTGCTCAAGAAAAACTATTTACGGTGCGTCTCTCCAGCCGCTTATTGATGAGCTCCAGCGCTAAAGAAAACATGAAGGACGTCCAGTAATAAACATGAGGGCGCCGCTTACACCGGACTAAATTGCCTGCAATTTCTATCACAGACACCATTTATCAAACAAAATTATTTTCAAATATCCCTGACTGCAAATGGAGAAAAGATATATATTTCATCATTAATATGGAGAGTAGCTGCACTGCACAGCGGCGTCGGCGCACAAACAAAAATCAAAACTTCAGCAACACTCGTCTTGCACCCTCTTCACCTGGGCTGACCGCCGGACTCCAGCCACAAGGGAATAGGCCCATCCACTGTTTGGGGAAGGGGTGCTCACCCTGACTGACCACACTCGGTACATCGGACCAAAAATAAAAAGGCACATTTTGTATAGTCCTTGATATCGCTACATTAAAGGAAAAATTCTGTCTATCCCCCTGTACAGACCATATCAATGTATTCAAGTGATGGCCATTTAACAATTTACTATGCATAAAAACATCACTATTTATTTTAATCACACAATTAAAATAAGACAAACTTCACGTGTCACAATTCACGATTCAGTGTTTTGCTTGTATTACAATTTAGTTCCACTTTAAGAACGCGTTTCGATATACATCTTTTACTTGATCTTGTTCACCAAACAGTGGACCTGAATGAATACATATATTTTTTTCGCCCTATAAGACACATCTGCACATAGGACGCACCTAGGATTTGGAGGAGGATTCCCCTATATAGGCAGTGTGGCATTCCCCTATATAGGCAGTGTGGCATTCCCCTCCCATTCCCCTATATAGGCAGTGTGGCATTCCCCTCCCATTCCCCTATATAGGCAGTATGGCATTCCCCTCCCATTCCCCTATATAGGCAGTATGGCATTCCCCTCCCATTCCCCTATATAGGCAGTGTGGCATCCCCCTCCCATTCCCCTATATAGGCGGTGTGGCATTCCCCTCCCATTCCCCTATATAGGCAGTGTGGCATTCCCCTCCCATTCCCCTATATAGGCAGTGTGGCATTCCCCTCCCATTCCCCTATATAGGCAGTGTGGCATTCCCCTCCCATTCCCCTATATAGGCAGTGTGGCATCCCCCCTCCCATTCCCCTATATAGGCAGTGTGGCATTCCCCTCCCATTCCCCTATATAGGCAGTATGGCATTCCCCTCCCATTGCCCTATATAGGCAGTGTGGCATTCCCCTCCCATTCCCCTATATAGGCAGTGTGGCATCCCCCCTCCCATTCCCCTATATAGGCAGTGTGGCATTCCCCTCCCATTGCCCTATATAGGCAGTGTTGCATCCCCCCTCCCATTCCCCTATATAGGCAGTGTGGCATTCCCCTCCCATTCCCCTATATAGGCAGTATGGCATTCCCCTATATAGGCAGTATGGCATTCCCCTCCCATTCCCCTATATAGGCAGTGTGGCATTCCCCTCCCATTCCCCTATATAGGCAGTGTGGCATTCCCCTCCCATTGCCCTATATAGGCAGTGTTGCATCCCCCCTCCCATTCCCCTATATAGGCAGTGTGGCATTCCCCTCCCATTGCCCTATATAGGCAGTGTGGCATTCCCCTCCCATTGCCCTATATAGGCAGTGTTGCACCCCCCCTCCCATTCCCCTATATAGGCAGTGTGGCATTCCCCTCCCATTCCCCTATATAGGCAGTATGGCATTCCCCTATATAGGCAGTATGGCATTCCCCTCCCATTCCCCTATATAGGCAGTGTGGCATCCCCCCTCCCATTCCCCTATATAGGCAGTGTGGCATCCCCCCTCCCATTCCCCATACAGGCAGTGTGGCATTCCCCCCTCCCATTCCCCATATAGGCAGTGTGGCATTCCCCCTCCCATTCCCCATATAGTCACTGTGCCATTTCCCCCTCCCATTCCCCTTATAAGCAGTGTGGCATTCCCCATACAGGCAGTGTGCCATTTGCCCCTCCCATTCCCCATATAGGCAGTGTGGCATCCCCCCTCCCATTCCCCATATAGGCAGTGTGCCATTCCCCCCTCCCATTCCCCATATAGGCAGTGTGCCATTCCCCCCTCCCATTCCCCATATAGGCAGTGTGCCATTCCCCCCTCCCATTCCCCATATAGGCAGTGTGGCATTCCCCTCCCATTCCCCATATAGGCAGTGTGCCATTCCCCCCTCCCATTCCCCATATAGGCAGTGTGCCATTCCCCCCTCCCATTCCCCATATAGGCAGTGTGCCATTTCCCCCTCCCATTCCCCATATAGGCAGTGTGCCATTCCCCCCTCCCATTCCCCATATAGGCAGTGTGCCATTCCCCCCTCCCATTCCCCATATAGGCAGTGTGCCATTTCCTCCTCCCATTCCCCATATAGGCAGTGTGCCATTTCCCCCTCCCATTCCCCATATAGGCAGTGTGCCATTTCCCCCTCCCATTCCCCATATAGGCAGTGTGCCATTTCCCCCTCCCATTCCCCATATAGGCAGTGTGGCATTCCCCCTCCCATTCCCCATATAGTCACTGTGCCATTTCCCCCTCCCATTCCCCTTATAAGCAGTGTGGCATTCCCCATACAGGCAGTGTGCCATTTGCCCCTCCCATTCCCCATATAGGCAGTGTGGCATCCCCCCTCCCATTCCCCATATAGGCAGTGTGCCATTCCCCCCTCCCATTCCCCATATAGGCAGTGTGCCATTCCCCCCTCCCATTCCCCATATAGGCAGTGTGCCATTCCCCCCTCCCATTCCCCATATAGGCAGTGTGCCATTCCCCCCTCCCATTCCCCATATAGGCAGTGTGGCATTCCCCTCCCATTCCCCATATAGGCAGTGTGCCATTTCCCCCTCCCATTCCCCATATAGGCAGTGTGCCATTCCCCCCTCCCATTCCCCATATAGGCAGTGTGCCATTCCCCCCTCCCATTCCCCATATAGGCAGTGTGCCATTTCCCCCTCCCATTCCCCATATAGGCAGTGTGCCATTCCCCCCTCCCATTCCCCATATAGGCAGTGTGCCATTCCCCCCTCCCATTCCCCATATAGGCAGTGTGCCATTTCCTCCTCCCATTCCCCATATAGGCAGTGTGCCATTTCCCCCTCCCATTCCCCATATAGGCAGTGTGCCATTTCCCCCTCCCATTCCCCATATAGGCAGTGTGCCATTTCCCCCTCCCATTCCCCATATAGGCAGTGTGCCATTTCCCCCTCCCATTCCCCATAGGCAAAAGTAAAAAAAAAAAGTAAACTCACCTTTCCATCCTTCCTGCTTGTCCCCGCCACCTTCACTGTATCTGCCACCGCCTCCTGCACACAGACACCCGGCTCAGTACAGCAGGTGGACGTGGCCAATGCTCGAGCGTCAGCCACGCCCACACTGAAGCCACGTGTCAGTGTGTACAGGTGCCACAAAGCGGGACAATACATTTTTCAAACTGTGAGCATTAGTAAGTAATGATACTTTGTTTTTATAAAATGAAGCAAAGTTTATTTTGTAACTTTGCATGTATCAAATAGTTTTAATACAATCTATTTCCCCTCTAACAGGGGGCATCATAGGGGAATAATCCTACCCACCTACTCCACATGTGCAGCGAATGATTAACACCATCAGACAACCCATTTGTTGATCAGATTTATTAACGAAGTCCTAAATTGTAAGTTAAACAAAAGAACTGAACGTTGGCCTGCACAACGCTAAATATTTCTATATATTTACTATGGATGCTGGCTGGAATGGGCCCAATTACCCGGTAACTGGGCAGGAATAAGTGCAAAAAGAGGGACTGCCAGCTCAGACCCTAGAGCCCACAGTATCAGCCGCTCAACAGTTTGAGCGGCTGATACTGTGGGCTCTAGGGTCTGAGCTGGCAGTCCCTCTTTTTACACTAAATTGTAAGTTGTTATTTATTATCTATTAATTTATATATGCTTTAAATATATTCTAGAATGCTTTGAAAATTGTTCTAAACACGTGTTTTTGTATTTATTTTCATATACATATATATACATATTTATATATTCAGATACACTTTTTGGTGAACAAGATCAAGTAAAATATTTATCGAAACGCGTTCTCAAAGTGGAACTAAGGGATAGACAGAGTTTTTCCTTTGATATATTGATATTCATACAAAATTTGCATATATTTTCTCCTGAACCCCAGTACACTCAAAAGGACCTAAATTGAACAGTTAAACCTAGACATTTTAGACTAAAATAAAAAGGGGATGATCCCCCCACTCGGCCTCTACTTACCTTTTGGATGTCGCCGCTGCCAGCTGTGGTGACATCTTCAGAATATTTTTTTAAAGGGTTTGGGCTTTTCATTAAATCATGCTGAAGGTCCGGTTTCAGTTATATCCCGGACAGGAATAGAATCTGCAACCCTCCAATCGCAACATCTTACCACTAGGCCATGACTGCCAATAGGTCATTACTTCCCTTTAAAGTGGACTAAAACCACACCATGATCGGCCCGGGAATCTTATAGATTGATTAATTCCCTCCATCCAGGGCATCTAAAATAGGGGTGCCCCGCTGTGTGAAACCCCCCAGGTCGCCCCAAACACTTACCTTGTTTCCCAGTCCAACGCCGCATGCGTGAGCCGCATCCCCACTATCCCTCTAGCAGGGCTCGTGCCCGCGCCAGGCATTTGTGAATGGCTGGCACACGCTCCCTGTTAGAGGGTAGCGGGGGATGCGGCTGTCAACGCGCTCGGAGCCACTGGCCTTAGACAATGCAATGTCAGCGGCTCTGAGAGCACTGATTGGACGAGCGGCTGCGCATGCGCTGTAGGACCGGGAAGAGGTAAGTTCTCTTCGGCGATCTGGGAGGTTTCACGCAGGTCTATCCTGGGCGATCGGGGGTGCCTCGCTGTGTGAAACCCCCCAGGTCGGCGAAACCAACTCACCTCTTTCCGGTCCTACAGTGCAAGTGTGGCCGCTTGTCCAATTAGCGAGCTCGAATCCGCTGATGTCACGTCGCCTTAGGCGAGCGGCTCTGAGTGCGCTGACGGACGCATCGCCCGCTTCTCTCTAACAGGGAGTATCTGCACATCGGCCATTCGCACATGCCTGGTGCTCACACGTGCCCTGCTAGAGGGATAGCGGGGATGCGGCCACGTCTCGCGCATACACTGTTAGGCCGGAAAAGAAGGTAAGTGTATGGGTGAACTGGGGGGGGGGGGGGTTTCACACAGCGGGGCATCCCGATTTTGGATACCCCGGGGGAATGGAATCGATCGGCCCGGGAATCTTATAGATTGATCTGATCAATTCCCTCCATCCGGGGCATCCAAAATAGGGGTGCCCCGCTGTGTGAAACCCCCCAGGTCGCCCCAAACACTTACCTTGTTTCCCAGTCCAACGGCGCATGCGTGAGCCGCATCCCCACTATCCCTCTAGCAGGGCTCGTGCCCGCGCCAGGCATTTGTGAATGGCTGGCACACGCTCTCTGTTAGAGGGTAGCGGGGGATGCGGCTGTCAACGCGCTTGGAGCCACTGGCCTTAGACGACGCGATGTCAGCGGCTCTGAGAGCACTGATTGGATGAGCGGCTGCGCATGCGCTGTAGGAACCGGGAAGAGGTAAGGTCTCTTCGGCGATCTGGGAGGTTTCACGCAGGTCTATCCTGGGCGATCGGGGGTGCCCCGCTGTGTGAAACCCCCCAGGTCGGCGAAACCAACTTACCTCTTTCCGGTCCTACAGTGCATGTGTGGCCGCTTGTCCAATTAGCGAGCTCGAATCCGCTGATGTCACGTCGCTTTAGGCGAGCGGCTCTGAGTGCGCTGACGGACGCATCGCCCGCTTCTCTCTAACAGGGAGTATCTGCACATCGGCCATTCGCAAATGCCTGGTGCTCACACGCACCCTGCTAGAGGGATAGCGGGGATGCGGCCACGTCTCGCGCATACACTGTTAGGCCGGAAAAGAAGGTAAGTGTATGGGTGAACTGGGGGGGGGGGGGTCACACAGCGGGGCATCCCGATTTTGGATACCCCGGGGGAATGGAATCGATCGGCCCGGGAATCTTATAGATTCCCAGACCAATTGCAGTGGGTTTTGGTCCACTTTAAGGAAGTGCACGTTGTTTCAACTTCTGGAGGTCATTGTTTTTCTCTCCATTTTTAGCTGAGCATGTAACCATGTCCTGCAGCAATTCTCACACAGGCCTTCGCCTGTCCAGCGAGAGGAGGGGTATAATGAGATATTACAGGTCTCCTCATTAGCCACATTTTTACACTTGGTTACACTTCCTGTCCCCACCAGTCACGCCGGGGAGCGGGGCCCGAAAACTGATGAAATGGCACATTGCTATGTGAGAACATTTAAGTGCTAATTTTTCCATATAATGGCCGCTGGAAGGCTTGTTGTTGCTGCTGTTATCAGCCTTTGTCCTTCTATAATAACTGCTACAAATATAATGTTAAAGGCCAACTCCAGCCAAAAAGATTTCAGCTTTAGATGTTTTCCTTGTCCAGGCATTATAAGCCATCTCAAAACTTGGTTGCTCTCCCAGGACTTTAAGCGGACCTTCAGCATGATTTATTGAAAACCCAAAGCCCAAACCCTTAAAAAAACTATTCCCCTGCATCTAAAATTAATATATTTAAAGTTTTTAGTCACTTATTATTCTTTCCCTCACTGGGCTGCAGCTCTGTTCAGGGCTCTGGGATATGGGCACCGCCATCTTGACTCAGAAGCATCACACGTACTGAGGAGAGCAGGATAAAGTACAGAGGGTGGGGTTATAGCTGTGCTTTGCACAGACAAAGCAGAGCTGGGGTCAGGGAAAGGACAGCAATCCCAGAATGCAGAGCGGCACAGTCAGAAGGCACTTCCTGTTTGCAGGCCGCCTGTTGCTCCATGAGCCGCCATCTTGGATGTTTAAAGGCTCATAACATGCAGTAGGTGCAGGTAAGATGATTTTTAATGTGAGCAATCTGTATGTACAGGGTGTGGGAAACTTGTTCGGGGTGAAGGTCCGCTTTAAAGTGGACCGAAACCCAGGATTTTGACTATCCTAGGCTTTGGTCTTTGCCCCGCTGCGTGAAACTCCCAGATCGACGAACTTAACTCACCTCTTTCCGTTCCTATGGTGCACGCGCGGCCGCTAGTCGAACCAGTGCGCCCGCTGGCGGTCATAACCCCAGCATTCACAAATGCCTGCCGCGGTTATGCGCCCTGCTAGAGGGATGGCGGGGATGCAGCCGGGGTTCGCACCGTTGGACTGGGAAGCAAGGTAAGTGTATGGGGCGACCTGGGGGGTTTCACACAGCGCAGCATCCTGATTTTGGATGCCCCGGGGGGAGGGAATCGATTGGCCGGGGATCGCGTGGGTTTTGGTCCACTTTAGAATGAACCAAAACCCGGGATTTTGACTATACTGGGTTTTGGTCTTTGCCCCCCCCCCCCCGGCCCCCCAATTAAAGATGCCCTGCTGTGTGAAACCCGGCAGGTTGCCAAATGTCACTTACCCAGTACTATGGCACATGTGCAGCCCTCTCATCCAATCAGGGCGCTCGGATCCACTCTAGTCCCTTTATCCAGGTGCTTGTCTAATGCGAGCGGATCCGAGCACGCTGGCGGCCGCATCCCCTGCTACTCTCTAACAAGAAGCGTGCCCGCTGCAGCCGCTGCTCACACATGCGGCGTTGGCCCGGGAACAAAGGTGAGTTATTGGGTGACCTAGGGGGTTTGACTCGTGGGGCACCCCGAATCTGGATACCCGAGGGGAGCGAGTATGTGAGTATGGACAAAAAATCACTGGTCCACTTTAAATATCAAAAAAGACTTTTGGTCTGCTTGACCACTTTTGCCCCTAATCATGATTTAAATACGTAGAAAGCCCCCCAACAAGGTAGTTTGCACTCCTATGCCGCTCTAGTGGCCAATAAAGTTGTACAAGTGCACATACACAGCGACATGCATGTGTTTCCCCAGCAAACCCAATTGGTCATTGGTGGACAAGGGATTCATGGGTCCTGTTATTCACAGCTAGCCGCAATGGATGCACCCAGAAGGTCCACTTTAAAGTGGACCAATCACTGTCAATGCTGGCCCTGAAGTCTAATCTAATTCGGGATGCCCCACTGTGTGAAACCCCAAAGTGACCCGCAAGAGCCCACCTTCCCCTCGCCGCAATCGCAGGCTGCATCCCTGTAACTGACACACTCTCCTGCACCCAGCCATTTAGAGGGAGCGCACCTTAAACTGCAGGGAAACTGGGGATGAGGACGCTCCCTATGCCAACGCTCAGTCCAAAACAGCATTAGTATGCACAGCATAAAGAGCTGATTGGACAAGAGCCTGCACACGGGCCATGGGAATGGCAGAAAAATTAGTTGTGTGGCCGATCTACGGGGGTTTCACACAGCGGAGCATCCCAAATCAGGATGGTCCATGGGCAAGGACCTATCACCAGGATAGTGAACCAATAGGATAGTCAAAATCCTGGGTTTTGGTCCTTTTCCCAAGGGCAGCCTGATCGGGGGTGCCCCTCTACGTGAAACCCCCTAGATCACCAAAGTCCAGTCCTACAGCGCATGTGCGACCACTCGTCCAATCAGTGTGCTCGGAGCCGCTGACGTCACGTCATCTAAGGCTTCGTCTAAGTGCAGCGGCTCTGAGCGGGCACAGGACCGCATCCTCCGCTTCCCTCTAACAGGAAGCATGGCTGCTGGAGGGATAGCAGGGAAGTGGCCGTGGCTCGCGCATGCGCTGTTTGACTGGGAAACAAGATAAGTAAATGGGGCAACCTGGGGGGGGGGGGGGTATCACAAAATTGGGATGCCCCGGGGGGGGGGGGGGGTTTGGTCCACTTTAAGGTGATCCAACACCTATTTTATGACAAATAATCACATTGCTAGGGGAAATGTTTGCTGATGCAGCCTTCCACGCAAGCCAGGTTTTGGGACACCATACTCTTACCTCCTTGCTTGCTCCCTGAAAAACTAAGACCCATGTTTGGCCAATGGTTGTCATATATTCCTGGTTCCGGATGAGGATTTCAGACCCCATGACCACCAGTGGCTATTTTCTCAGAGGTGAGGAAGCGGTAACAGAAATCGGGCTTGCCAAGGGTAAGGCAACGACAATGGGAATGCCTCCCTTTGTTGCCATCAGATGCGATCAACACTGATTGAACCACCTTGTTATTCTTGTTCTTCTTCTGGGCCGCTGTACAATGTAAATATTACAGGAGAATAAGACACAAGATACTGGTGGGGCGTCCCAAATTGGCCAAACGGGTCTAAAGTATTTTTTAACTTTAGGTCAAATGCACAAAAAGATGTCATCTGGGGCAGACAAAAAAAAGGGGGCAATACAAGCAGCCAGGGGTAGTGGGGCCGGTAACAGGTAAGCAGTGGACCAATGATCAAAACCAGAGAGAAACCTGGTTGTAGGTGCATCACATTGCAGATTTACCAGAAGAGGTAATATCACTGATCCCTACTGATGTGAGCAAAGAGCCTGTAATGATGTCACCTGAGGTTAGCTGCATGCTCGGTGTACTGTGCTGGGCCCCACAGTGTGAGAAAGCCTTTGTGTAGCCTGCGGGGGCCGCTTCCCAGCATGCAGTGGGGCTGTGATGTGGCAGTGTGTGTGCATACTGTACAGCTATAGGAATTCCTCAGCAGGAAGATCGGTAAACAGTCACCATTACACCATGATCACCTCCCCGCCTGCCAGCCACGCCGCCGATTTCTCCCTCCACCGAGACCCTGCTTTTCACTTATGTGTCAATTAAATCAGCTTCACCAAAGAATGTGCCAATGGCGCCGACCTATGTGGCAATAGCAGAGTTTGGTTTGCAGAGATAATTGATTATAACATGTGATGTGCGCCAGCCTGAACGAGAAACACAGCATTTGTCAGTCTACATAAAAAAAAAAGAGAAACAAATAACTATAAATCATTTTTTTAACTGTGGTCTAAAGAGCATTTGTCCTAGAACAACCACAGTAACCCCATGTTTGTAGGTGTGTCACAGACTTAATCATGTCTGGTCAGCGCTCCTTATTAGCAAACATTCAGATTTGTGGCTGTAGTTCTGATGGCCAGGACAGCTATGAGGAATTATTGGGCTCTATGCAGTCAGACAATCAGGGTCCACTTTAACCTGTCTTAGCTTCCTTATAGAATGGCAGAGCAGCTACTCTATGACTCTCTACACGCTCTCCTTTCACACTGCTGCTTTAAACTGGACTAACACCCAGTTTTGCCCAAAAATGGGCATTGGACCACTCCGAGTGGGCACCCCGAAAAAATCTTACCTTAAACTAAGCTTCCCTAGGTGTCACTTTGCCGAAAGCCATGCTTGAGGACATGTGACCACCACTGGCCAATCACGTGACCATTTACCCGGAAGAGTTTGGTTTAAAGTGGACCAAAAGCCGGGATTTTGACCATCCTGGGTTCTGGTTCCTGGGATTTCAACCCTCCCAGATTGTCTTAAAGTGGACCAAAACCCCTAACGTGTCGTCACGTCATCTAAGCCTTCGTCTAAGGCCAGCGGCTCCAAGCGTGCTGACGAGCAAATCCCCCGCTACCCTCTAACAGGAAGTGTGCCTGCGCCGGCGATTCACAAATGCCTGGCTGCTAGAGGGATAGCGGGGATGCGGCCGAGGACCGGGAAACAAGGTAAGTGTATGGGGCGACCTGGGGGGTTTCACACAGCTGGGCATCCCGACTTTGGATTCCCCGGGGTGGAGGCAATCGATCAGCCCGTAAATCTTATAGATTCCCGGGCCGATCGCGGTGGGTTTTGGTCCACTTTAAAATTGCACCTTTCTGCCATTCCTACGGCATTTACATGGACTCTCTTCCAATCAGCGATGTATGGCGTGCATATTAATGCATGGCATAAATCGTGGTTTGTAAGAGAGCCTGGCATAGAGAAGCAGGAGCGGCCACATCCAGGGTCTCCCTCCCCCAGCCTATCTGAGCATCTGGCCACAGGAGTGCTCCCAGCTGCAGGAAGCCTGGGGATGCAAACACGAGTGAGAGCCCCAAAAAAGGTGAGTGAATGCAGGTTCATACAGCGGGGCATCCCATATCAAGGGCACTTGATTGTACAGGGCTTGCACTATAGGTAGTTTGTCCATTTCAAGTTAAGATTTAGAGTGTTTTTCAAGGGGTTAATCAAGAGGGGCAGCAATTGGGATGCCCCCCCCGAAGCAGGCCAACACCCATTTGGTGTTGGTCTGGTTTCAGTCATTCACTGACCCTTCTATACTACCCTACAACCCATCCATTCTGTCCATAAGGCCCTCTACAATCCGGAGACCCAAACATATATCCAGTGGCCCCTTATACAACCCTGTGATCAACTTGCAACATCTAAACCAGGGAAGGCAAATTCTGGCCTGAGGTGTACTTAGATTTGGCATCCTTCGGCTGTGCGCGGCCATTCATAGCCATTCAGTTGTGGAGGGTGTGGCAGCGCACAGCTGAGAAGGGATGAAAGTGATGTTGGAGTTCGGAAGGTAATAATTACTGGTGAACCAGGGGGGTTTCACACAGCAGGGCATCCCAGTTCGTGGAGAGGAATCAGCCAGACCTGGGGTCTCATAGACTTCAGGGTCGGTATTGGTCCACTTTAATCAACTTGTTTCTCGCTGAACTATCTGTTGCAACAGGAAAATTGTTGGACCTGTATATTAAAAGAAGAACCAGCCTCTTTATCCCAGCCATTTTGTTTTCTGCAGATAAGTCAAGGCCACTATTAGTATCACTTTTTATTCATCAACCCCCCCCCCCCCCCGGGCTGCAAATCTGACTTTAGGATACGGGCGCCGCCATCTTGCCTCAGAAGCACCACATAATGAGGAGGGGAAAGCGGGATAAAGTACAGGGGGTGGGGTTATAGCTGTGCTTTGCACAGACAGAGCAGAGCTGGAGTCAGGGAAAGGACAGCAATCCCAGAATGCAGATCAGTACAGTCAGAAGACACTTCTTGTTTGCAGGCCGCCTGATGCTCCATGAGCCGCCATCTTGGATGTTTAGAGGCTCATAACATGCAGTAGATGCAGGTAGGATGATTTTTAATGTGAGCAATCTGTATGTACAGGGTCTGGGAAACATATAGGATAGGCTCTTATTCAGATTCATGCTTTAAGATATGTCCCTCATCCCCAGACTCAACTCATTTATGGGTAGGGGGCATGGCCTGTTGTTATAATAGAGGCACAGCATGGAACATACCTGTATAGGAAAACAGCCCCATAGGATGGAGGGGGCAAAATGCTTTAATTCCCACACTGGGCACTATTTCTCCTAGGAACTGCCCTGCAGGGGATCCCCAACAACCCTGGGGACTACTCATAGAACAATTTTAACTAACCCCACAGAATTCAGATACTGGCTCCCCGGGGACCATACAGACAAAATACCCTATATCCATCCAACACTCCCACCTACCACTCTGTGGACCACTATATCATCCAAGGGTACAACTTCTGACCTGTCCATGGCAGCTCCTCAACCAGCCTCTGGACCACTCGTACAACTAACCATGCTGAATTCTTATATTCTATAGCAGCCAATAGCTATTCAACAAGCCTAGGCACCACTTAGTATATCCCCATTCTGACCAACCACAGTGCTTTTAGGAATTTCTGGCAACCTACCCCAAACCCATCCAACACCCATACCTACCACTACGTGGATCACTATACTATCCAAGAGTACAACAAACCACTTTTCGGCTTGTCTATGGCAGCCAAGGGTTTTCCAACCAAGCTGGGCACCACCTGTACAGCCCTTTTGACTAACCTTACATCCAAGGACCACTTAAAGTGGACCAAAACCCAGGATTTTGACTATCTTGGGTTTTGGTCCTTGCCCCTGGGCCCCCCCCCCCGATCGGGGTTGTCCAGCTGTGTGAAACCCCCCACGTCGCCTAAACAAACTCACCTCTTCCTGGTCCTACGACGCATGACGGCCTCTTGTCCAATCAGCGTGATCGGATCTGCTCCTGCCCCTTCATCTAAGGCAAGCGGATCCGAGCACACTGCTACCCTCTAACAGGCAGCGTGCCTGTGCCAGCCATTCATGAATGACTAGAGGGATAGCAGGGATTCGGCCACTGCTCACGCATACGCCGATGGATGGGGCAAGGAGTTTCTGGGCGATCTGGAGGGTTTCACACAGCGGGGCATCTCGATTTTTCTGTGGGTTTTGGTCCAGGATTTTGACTATCCTGGGTTTTGGTCCTTGGGGGTGCCCTGCTGTGTGAAACCCCCCAGATTGCCGAGCGCAACTCACCTCTTCCCGGTCCTACGGTGCATGCGCGGCCGCTCATCCAATCAGAGCCGCTGATGTCACACCGTCTAAGACCAGCTTCTCCGAGCGCACTGGTGGCCGCATCCCGCTTGCCTTTAACAGGGAGCGTGTCTGTTCCGGTCATTCACAAGTGCCTGGCACGTGCCCTGCTAGAGGGATAGTGGGGATGCTGGCACGGCTAGCGCATGCGCTGTTGGGACTGGGAAGCAAGGTAAGTGAGCGGGCTGACCTGGGGCGGTTTCACACAGCGGGGCATCCTGGCCAGTGGCGTAAGCTCCATTTCCATTGCTCTTCCGTTCTGAACAGCAGTGGGAGCGAGGAAAGGGTGCATTTCTGGACCTACCAGAGGATACACACAGCTGGGCATCCCAAATCGAGGTGCCCTCACCAGGAAAGTGAATATCTTGGGTTCTGATCCTCTTTAAGGCGTTAGTGTCGGGTTACCATAGTAGGAGTGCCTGTGCATGCGCCATGGAGGGCAATCACACAATTTGGGATGCCTCTGTAAAGCGGACCAAAAGCCAGGGGAGGGGGAAATCCACTTTAAGACCACTAACAAAAGGAAAGTAAAATGATGTGGTCTCCGTTATCAGAGCTCTATGGAGGCTCCCGGTAGCGGGTGACCCCAGAGATGCCCCGTCCCGCTTTAGCTGCCAGCGCCGCTCTCTCCCGGCTTCGCTGCAACGTGGCGCCCTAGCCCCGCCCACTCATTCACTCACTCCCAGCCAATGGGAAGCAGCGAGACAGAGGAGGCCTCAGAGCGCCTCCTGGCAGCTGATTGGCGGAGAGCGGCTCCCATCTCTGTCCGGGGCAAGTAAGTGTGAATGGGAGAATGGTGCGGGCTGTGACTGACTGACATTGAGCCGCCCGCCGACGGGTGAGTGATACTGAGCAGACGGAACCCGATAATGCCGCGGGGGCAACTACATGCCAGAGAGGGGACACTGACTGCACATCCCAACGCTGCTGGCCTGTCTATGGGATGGGGTGATATTACATATGAGACTATGTACTACGAGGTGTCAGTACATGTGGGGTGTACACAGGGGTGTCAGTATATGGGGTGGGGGTCTGTCCTAGGCTGTGGTGTATGTGCGAGGGGGGTGTCCTTACAAGTTGAGGGGTGTCAGTACATGGGGGTACATGTAGTTGCAGTATATAGACTGGGGAGTGTTTATGAGTATGTGGAGCGTACACAGGGGTTTCGGGACATGTGGGGCGTACACAGGGGTTTCGGGACATGTGGGGCGTACACAGGGGTGTCGGGACATGTGGGCCGTACACAGGGGTGTCGGGACATGTGGGCCGTACACAGGGGTGTCGGGACATGTGGGCCGTACACAGGGGTGTCGGGACATGTGGGCCGTACACAGGGGTGTCGGGACATGTGGGCCGTACACAGGGGTGTCGGGACAAGTGGGCCGTACACAGGGGTGTCGGGACAAGTGGGCCGTACACAGGGGTGTCGGGACAAGTGGGCCGTACACAGGGGTGTCGGGACAAGTGGGCCGTACACAGGGGTGTCGGGACATGTGGGCCGTACACAGGGGTGTCGGGACATGTGGGCCGTACACAGGGGTGTCGGGACATGTGGGGCGTACACAGGGGTGTCGGGACAAGTGGGGCGTACACAGGGGTGTCGGGACAAGTGGGGCGTACACAGGGGTGTCGGGACAAGTGGGGCGTACACAGGGGTGTCGGGACAAGTGGGGCGTACACAGGGGTGGCGGGACATGTGGGGCGTACACAGGGGTGGCGGGACATGTGGGGCGTACACAGGGGTGGCGGGACATGTGGGGCGTACACAGGGGTGGCGGGACATGTGGGGCGTACACAGGGGTGGCGGGACATGTGGGGCGTACACAGGGGTGGCGGGACAAGTGGGGCGTACACAGGGGTGGCGGGACAAGTGGGGCGTACACAGGGGTGGCGGGACATGTGGGGCGTACACAGGGGTGGCGGGACATGTGGGGCGTACACAGGGGTGTCGGGACATGTGGGGCGTACACAGGGGTGGCGGGACATGTGGGGCGTACACAGGGGTGGCGGGACATGTGGGGCGTACACAGGGGTGTCGGGACATGTGGGGCGTACACAGGGGTGTCGGGACATGTGGGGCGTACACAGGGGTGGCGGGACATGTGGGGCGTACACAGGGGTGGCGGGACATGTGGGGCGTACACAGGGGTGGCGGGACATGTATGGTGTACATGGAGGTGGGGTGGACATGGGTTGACCAGGTATTTGAGGTGTGCAATCAGGATGGTGGGACATTTGGGGCATATACGGGGGTGGTGGGACATTTGGGGCATATACGGGGGTGGTGGGACATTTGGGGCATAGATGGGGGTGGTGGGACATTTGGGGTGTACACGGAGGTGACATTGTGGGCTGAGGTCTGTCCTAAGTATGGGCGTAATGTGGGCTGAAGGATGTCAATACAAGGGGCAGTAGGGGTGTAAATAGATGTGGTTGCATTGAATGGATTGGGGTGTGTACATAAGGTAGGTGGGGTGCTAAGGTGCAAACCCATGTGACACCCCCCTGACATGTGTGCATGAGCCCCTAAATAAGCTGGTTGCTAGGGTGGGCCCCCAAAGCCAGTTCTGGTGGCCCCAAGATTCCCGAGTCAAACACTGGGTTTCGTGCTCAGGAGTGTCACTTAGGTAGGTGTACATGAAGTAGGGTAGTTCAGGGGGTGTACTTAGGGGTGACCCTATATAAGTTGGAGGGTGTCCATGGGGGACAGTGTGTTTCGGTAGGGCTATCAGAACATGGGGGGGGAGTACTTAGGGGTGTCAGTCCACGGGTTTACTTGTGGTTGCTGTTACAGCAAAGGATGTGTGGTGCATGGTATAGTATTGTGAGTGTGCATGCACATAGGATGTGTACAGTGTCAAAACCTGGGCAAATGGCAAGGCCCATGTGCCTTGGGGGCCCGCTAGCCTATAGGCCATTTCACATAGAGATTGCGTGTGATTTGGCATCGAAGTGGTGGCTCCATTTTCTGCTCCATTTCAGCAATAACGCAATTGTGAATAAGATGGTGATAATGCTATCACATCTCTCTGTGAGTTGAGCTTCAGGGGTGTCAGTACAGGGGGGGGGGGCTGTACATGAGACGGCGATTTCCCCCCCCCCCCCCCCCTTGCCATAAGCCATAAATATGATATGCTGGGACGGGTCAGTGAGTACTCAGCGATGTCTGTGAATGTGCTGGGTGTGGGGCAGGGAGATTGTCTGTCTGATTGGCGGGGGGGGGGGGGGGGGTCTGCGGTGCGCCCTCCTGTAGAATGGACTCTGGGAGCCCACCCCACACTAGGGATGCAAACTGTATAGTGTGCATTTGGGATGTCACCAATATGTTCAAGTTTTGGTGCTAAATACCCTCAAAGGGAACCACCAGGGCATTACCTGGTACCCTGTAGGCCAGTTTGAGTCTGTTGCAGGCAGGGTGTGCAGGGGGGTCAGTGCAGGCGGAGTGTGTACTCGGTTGTCGGGTGAGGTGGGGGTAATACTCAGGATTTAGAGGATAGTGACCAAATAGGTCCTCCCTGGGTTTTATTGCCTTTTGCCCCCAGGGCCCCACCCTGGCTTGGTTTGTTTATAGCCCTCTGTGGAGTAATTGTTGTGTGTATAATATGTAGTGTGTTTATAGTTCGTATTGTGTGTGTTTGTGTGCTGATGACATTAGAATGTGAGGTTGATGTGAAGCTTCTCTGTGTTTGTTCCGTGTGCGAGCACTGATCAGAGATGATAGCTGGCGTAAGGTTACATTCCACAGATCTTGTGCAATCTGATTGTAACGTGTATGGGCGGCAATAAATCTGCATTCTGAAATCGCTGTGTACATCCTGGAGGTCCTGAAGTGTCAGAGCCACGTCCTTATCAGACTGGCACACTGCCCAGCGTTTCCCCCTAAGGAAGCTTTGGCTGACCATAACAGACTGGCAAACTGCCCAGCGTTTCCCCTAAGGAAGCTTTGGCTGACCATAACAGACTGGCAGACTGTCCAGCGTTTCCCCTAAGGAAGCTTTGGCTGACCATAACAGACTGGCAGACTGTCCAGCGTTTCCCCTAAGGAAGCTTTGGCTGACCATAACAGACTGGCAGACTGCCCAGCGTTTCCCCTAAGGAAGCTTTGGCTGACCATAACAGACTGGCAGACTGCCCAGCGTTTCCCCTAAGGAAGCTTTGGCTGACCATAACAGACTGGCAGACTGTCCAGCGTTTCCCCTATGGAAGCTTTGGCTGACCATAACAGACTGGCAGACTGTCCAGCGTTTCCCCTAAGGAAGCTTTGGCTGACCATAACAGACTGGCAGACTGCCCAGCGTTTCCCCTATGGAAGCTTTGGCTGACCATAACAGACTGGCAGACTGTCCAGCGTTTCCCCTAAGGAAGCTTTGGCTGACCATAACAGACTGGCACACTGCCCAGCGTTTCCCCCTAAGGAAGCTTTGGCTGACCATAACAGACTGGCAGACTGTCCAGCGTTTCCCCTAAGGAAGCTTTGGCTGACCATAACAGACTGGCACACTGCCCAGCGTTTCCCCTAAGGAAGCTTTGGCTGACCATAACAGACTGGCACACTGCCCAGCGTTTCCCCTAAGGAAGCTTTGGCTGACCATAACAGACTGGCACACTGCCCAGCGTTTCCCCTAAGGAAGCTTTGGCTGACCATAACAGACTGGCACACTGCCCAGCGTTTCCCCCTAAGGAAGCTTTGGCTGACCATAACAGACTGGCAGACTGCCCAGCGTTTCCCCTATGGAAGCTTTGGCTGACCATAACAGACTGGCAGACTGTCCAGCATTTCCCCTATGGAAGCTTTGGCTGACCATAACAGACTGGCACACTGCCCAGCGTTTCCCCTAAGGAAGC
The DNA here is from genome assembly GCA_027917425.1 of Gastrophryne carolinensis. Classification (NCBI taxonomy): domain Eukaryota; kingdom Metazoa; phylum Chordata; class Amphibia; order Anura; family Microhylidae; genus Gastrophryne; species Gastrophryne carolinensis. Next base: position 135,932,782 of record CM051241.1, on the reverse strand, counting down.
TTTGGCTGACCATAACAGACTGGCAGACTGTCCAGCGTTTCCCCTAAGGAAGCTTTGGCTGACCATAACAGACTGGCACACTGCCCAGCGTTTCCCCTAAGGAAGCTTTGGCTGACCATAACAGACTGGCAGACTGTCCAGCGTTTCCCCTATGGAAGCTTTGGCTGACCATAACAGACTGGCAGACTGTCCAGCGTTTCCCCTATGGAAGCTTTGGCTGACCATAACAGACTGGCAGACTGTCCAGCGTTTCCCCTATGGAAGCTTTGGCCGGCTGGACAGTGATCCTAATAACAATATTGCCACCAGGACAGGGAGGATTGTGGGTAACCTCTGGGATGAACCTCTGCAGCGTGAAGGTTGGTGCACACTGATAACGCGGATAGAGGAAGGGGGAGGTGCTTTCTGGGGAAGTGTCAGATCAGCCAGGGGAAGTGTAAGTTCTCAGTACATAAGATATCAAAAGCTAAAGCCAAATTATTTTTCTAAGGCACTGTCATGTGACCCTTTTGGGTTTCTCCTGCCTTGTTTCTAGTTTGGTCACTGTAGACAGGTATTTGATGTAAAATAAAATCCATGGGTGTCAGTGAAGCCAGAAACATAGGAATGCTGTGCCGGTGACAGCCGTAGCTTTTCTGTCATCCGAGAAGAAAACTGAGAGCAATGCACATATGTGGCCAAGCTTATTGATGTTTATTTATGTTTACTATGATGTGCCACGTCATGATTATTACTTTACTGTATACTGTATACTGTGTTAGGTTGCCCCTGGTGTGATGCAGACTTTCAGTACTGACCAGAGCATTGGGGTCAGACAATGTATTTTTCATGCTGTAATAAGTATTATCCTTAACTGATAACACATACTATTTCAATGTATGGCTGCACCAATTGTCAGGAAAGCCTCTCAAGCACCTCTTAGACTTACATGGTAACTTTTTTACCTTACTATAGTGCTGTTGATAGGTACCGTTATAGTTACAGATATCATTACTATATACTCTCCATTATTTTTTGAGGTGCCAGGACTATCCTGACGACGGTTGCAAGGGCACACAGGGACTTTCTCCCAATATATCCTTTTTATGGGTTGTATACCCGAGTGTCACTAATCATAGTTGTACCTATTTACCATATTGCACTATTCTGTACAGCACTGATTTATGTAATTTATGTATATACACTAATACAGCTTTTTTGCATTACTAAAAAATGTTGGTCTGGAGTGCATCTTTCCCAACCTTGTACACTATCAAGCTTATTGAGTACATGGCGCTGCATGACTTGGGTGGCCCTCTGGGTCCCCATACACATTTTGGGCTTAAATTAAGTGACTTGTTTCTGTAGAAACAATAAATCAGTGGAATAGCCTTCTGCAGAAGCTTGTTACAGCATCAACCGCTTCAAAAAAGGATTAGATGCTTATTTAGAAGAAAATAACATTAACAGTTACTTTTAGCTGTTATCAGTAAACAAAAAAAAATAAAAAATAACTTCCCCAACACCCTTGGTTGAACTTGATGGACATATGTATTTTTTCAACCATAGTATGTAGTAGGGAAGACATCGTTATTCTTTTATAAAGTAATAAAATACAACATGTAAAGGTTCAAATATATCAGTCAAATAGTTTGGCACATCTGATAAGGTGAATGTAAAATACAGTACTTTTTCTTATGATTTACATTGCCCCGTTGTAACATAATGTTTATTATGTTTCTTCCATCGCTGAGATGTATGTTTACCAATAAGGTAAAGGCCATTGAAATATTTCATGCAAAAATCAGATGGGGTTTATTTTTATTGTTTCCAGTGAAATTGATTTTGTGGATGGCCCTTATCATATTGTATAGTGCTTAATCCAGACCTTCAGCATCATTTTATGAAACGCCCAAACTCTTGAAAAACTATTCTCCAGCATCTAAAAATAATACAATCCTTCAAAACTCATGGATTCAGGCCAGCCTATCATCTGGCCTAAGCAACAGACAGTCCTGACCACTTCAGGTCACTTGCTGAACAGGGTTTCGGGCCACTTTAAGGTTAGTATTAATGCTGAATTCTCTGATGTTGGCAGCCAGTGGAGAGACTAACTGAAGAGCGCAGCACTGGAGAGACAACAGAAGATGAGCCGTATACTCGCCTTGTTATGGAATCCTGCAACCGCGATCTATACATAACGCTTGGGGCAGGGATTCTGGGACTAGACCAGGGGTACTCAACCACTTCTTGTAAAGGTCCATTTATAGGCTTCTGGTGAGAGGCGAAGGTCCGGACGGGACGCTGTCAGGGGAGGTGGATAGTTAGAAATCAGCGCACTGGGGGCGGGTAGGGGGGTGGATTATACCTTGCAATGCCACTTCCTGCCCATGCAGTACTTCATATTGCAATGCTAAGTGCCAGGGAGTCATGACACTGGAAGGGAGACAAACAACTACATCACCAATCTGTAAAGGGACAGCGCTGAGCACGGCAACACAGAAGCAACTAAGTGCAGGGCTGTCAGGGCAGGGGGTCCAGAAACCTGACACAGAGGTCCGCATTCGGACCCTGGTCCGCCAGTTGAGTACCCCTGGACTAGACCATAGTGTTAGTTCTCTTTCCTTTGTTGTTTCTTCTTACTGTATAGTACATAACCTACAGGGCTGCATACAAACTCGCTGCTGTTAATTGGTTCAGGTGAAGGCAGTCCCTTTTTTGTTCTTAACAGGAATAAAAAACTGGTGTGTTATTAACCTATTTTAATTCTTGCAGATTCTGTGCTGCTATAAGGAGGACAATGGAGCCACACGGCTTTCTTTACCTGCTGCTACTCTCTGCTGGCCAAGTGCTTAGTAAACCCACCTTCCGCAAGGAGAGGATCCGCCTGGACCCTGAGCTCAGCCCCCAGACCCATGAGGAAAATCAGAGCTATCAGATGGACCATGAGGCCTTCCTGGGCAAGGATGAGGCCAAGACCTTTGACCAGCTGACTCCAGAAGAAAGCAAAGACAGATTAGGGTATTTTTATTTATTTCTCTCTAAATTTGTATGACTGTGTCCACCACTACTTTCCATATATGTTTAATGCATATCTGTATACACATAACTAATAGTACTTACCTTTCAGTGATGCTGATTACTTCTGGTCACTTATTTAAAAAATGTGGCACACTTCCCAATAAAACTTAACTTCAATAGCAGAACAAAACCCAGGGCCTGTAACGGCTTATCTTTCCCTGGTCCAACAGCACATGTGTGGGCCATTTACCATGCCTATGTAATTTGGTATATGTCCCTGATCTTCTGCAATGCGGAGCGCAAGCAGCCCACCCCCAGCAGTGCGCGCTCCCGTCCCAGCTCATGTGAATGGCTGGGGTCGAGCGTGTGCACATCCCAAAGTTGCGTGAATGTGGCCGCTCTTGGTCCCTATTGTAGAAGGGCAGAGCTGAATTATAGGCATGGCAAACGGTTCTGATAGGACAAGAGTCTGCGCATGTGCCGTTGGACCAGGGAAACATGAAATCTTTTAGATCCTAGGGCTGGCCACCCGGGGTTTTGTTCCACTTTAAAAGTTATGTTTTATTGGGAAGTGTGTCGGCATCACCAGGTGGCATATATAATGATATTTTAAATGATTGGGGGTTTCACTCACCCGATTTGGATTGTCCTCAAGGCACAGGACGAGACCAGGATAGACAAAATCGTCCAATGCATCCAGTGTGCATTTAAATAAATAAAAATGTAAAATCGAGGTGAAGTGTTTCGGACCTATAGTGAAGCCGGACCATTTGCCATGTTTTTGCTCCCCTGTGGTTTGCACGCTACTGCTTTTCATTAACAATAATGGCCTCCCCTCCTTATTGATGCTGTGGTGTCTGTTCATGAAAATCAAGCTAGAGGGTGTGCCAAAGATCCCCGTGGCTCCTCATTGGTCACGACACACTTGGCTTACAGAGATCATTGCTCTGTCTGCAGCAATGACATGGGTCCAAACTTAAGCACCCCCATTTACAGGTCCTAGATTTGGCAGGTGTGTGGCTGTTCAGCCACGGTCTTGACCGAGAAGGGCCTGTTGGTAGTGTGTTATGGACTCTGCTCAAGGCCTGAAAATCATCCTCTGCTCAGGTCCATTACTGGAGGGTTTACTTTCTCTGCTGTGAACAGAATGGCGACCCTTTGGCAGCCGTGTCAGCCACTTCGCTCTATCTGATCTTCCATAATGATAAGGCTGTGCTTTGTTTACCTCTGCTCTTCTTCCCAAAGTTAGTATCGGCATTTCATTTGAATGATGATGTTGTACTCCTTTTCTTTTATCGCTTGGCAAACATGCCGGCTTCATTCGCTGGATGTCGTTTATGCGTTGAGCACTATTTGGCACCTATGACTGCAATTAGCAAGACTGGCATGCTGTTTGTGGTGCCCTCTGGGCTGCGTCAGGGTTTGGCAGCTGCAAAATCCACTCTTAGTTGCTGGATCCTGCAGCTCATCTGTAGATCCCACAAAGTGGCTTCAAGAGAGCGGCCATTACCCATTACTGCGGATTCTTGGCTGCTCATGGGTGTTTCGCCTTGGGTAGACCGGGTGTACAAGGCTGCAACCAAGTTCTTGCATGCGGCTCTTTAATGCCTTTAACGTATGCCTTTGATTTTTACCCATTGGTGCAGCCATAACTCCATTTCTGGATGTCAACTTCCCCCGTCCCACTCTCATTGGAATGCTCTGGGACATCCACAGTAGTTTCTGTGTCCCAAAAATGAAGTGAGCGTGAAAAGAAGATTTTACTCATGTTTACTGACGTTTTCGATTCTTGGATTGAGATGGTGATTGTTGGCAGACGTTTGGCCTGCTTTGCTTCTTGTGCTGGCTAGTCTACCACATGAGTGTTCTTTTTTTCCTTTTATTGGTTCTGGTTGTGTCTTCTGTACATTCTGCTTGATACCCCTGGAGAGCTGGCCACAAGGGGGAAGATAGATAGATAGATAGATAGATACTGTGTGGGAGGAGCTACCACCATATTTTAGTTTTTTAGAATTTCCAGTTTATCCCCTTACAGTTCCACCATATAGTCTAGTAGTTCCTGTGTTCCCCAAAATGAATCGGTAATTTGTCCTTTTTTTTTAACTTTACAAAACACAAACAGTTTCCCCACACACTGCAAGTGCATCTTACGGAGCAAAAAATTCAGTAGTTCTTTCACATCTGATGCTAAATCAAAGGGGTTATTCAGCACCAGGTGACTTAATGAGGAACATTGGAGGCCCTTGAGTGTAAAAGACTCCAGAGCCTTCCAAGTTTCACTCCTTGGGGCATCATGAATTGGGTGTGAACCCCTCTGCCCCCCCATCTGCGGTTTCACTTACTTTCTCCCCGAGTTCTTGCTGCATTCGCATTCCTGCTCACCTCTAGCTGTGCGCGTGCCCATCCCTGTCCATTCTGAATGGGCACGCCATGGCTAGTAGGTGAGCATGGCCAGGGATGGGACTGGCATTGAAAGGAAGGTGAGTGTATGGGACTGACCTGGGGGGATACACACAGGATGCCACTGCACAGAGGAAAAGCTCACAGGAAAGTGAAATTCCTGTTTGTTGTTCCTCTTTAAAAAAAGTGGCATTCCATTTAACTTGAAGTCCTTCTAAAGATCTGGTGCCTTTAGTTCACTTTTGGGTGTAAATTGAAGCTTACATCTGAGGGAACTTTTCCGCTTGAACACACTAAAAAAAATCCTGTAAAAAGTAAATATATGTCTTCCCAAAAAATCACCTACTCCTGTGATTTTTACAGATGAGGGACATGATTTTTTTCAGTTGTGTCGTTTTTGAAGAAAAAAAAACGCATCCTATGGGCTGCGCTGAAGAACTTGCCAAATGGTTCTTCATAGCCCATTGGGTGCTGGTGTTTTCCGTAGGCAAAAAATATCCTTTCAACCCTGGAAAACGATGTGCCTGACCTGTAAAAATGCCCATCACAAGGGGGGCGGGGGGGGGGGGGTTGGGTAAATATTAGAACAGAATGCGTTATAGAATTTAATGTGTTCAAGTAAAAAAGCTCTTAGATGTAAGCTTCAGTTCACAACTGAAAGCACACCCAGATAAAATTGTTTCACCAGATCTTTAGTATGACTACAAATAGAGTCAGCATTAGGTGTAAAAATGTCACTCCTATTTCTTCACTTTTTAAAAACTATGCTGAATCATCCCCCAAATCTCAATATGTCTGAATCATCCCCCAAATCTCAATATGTCTGAATCATCCCCCAAATCTCAATATGAATCAACCTCCAAATCTCTAATATGCCAACATTAGAGATACCAGCACAGTCCTTCCTTTCTCTCTGTGTATAGCTGAACAATCTTTTTCCATTTCTACCCTCCAGGAAAATAGTGGATAGAATAGATGGTGACAAGGATGGACTAATAAGCATGGAGGAGCTGACCGCTTGGATTAAGCGGGTTCAGAAAAGATACGTCTATGAAAACGTAGCCAAAGTCTGGAAGGACTATGATGTTGATCAGGACAACCACATTTCTTGGGAAGAGTATAAGCAGGCCACCTATGGATACTATTTGGGTAAGTCTGAAAGCAACAAAACCTATGCTATTCCTTTATGATGAAATTGGGATTGTCTTCCACAGGCTGAAGGTTTACTCTATTTACGAACTCTGCCTGCAGTATCACTTTAAATGGTATTGTTAGGTAGATAATTGTTACACCATTGTGTCGGGCTACATTTGGCACTGTCCTAAATTGTTTTCTGTTTTTAAATTGAAGCAGAAATGGCCAAGATATCGAGGTTTATAAGTTCAGCCAAGGACGTTCTCTTTTTCATCCCGTCTCCCAATCAACTAAGCAGAGCAGGACAGGATTGCTTTCCCCCCCCCCCCTTCTCCTCCAGATTCATCACAGTTTCAAGGGAACCTGTAAACCTCGACATCTCAGCTTAAAACAATGGTGTAATAATTACCTTTGCCTGCAGTAGCACTTTAACGTGGACCGAAACCCAGGATTTTTACTATCCTGGGTTTTGGTCCACTTCGGTGGGGCACCCCGATCCCGATTTCGGATGCCCTGCGGGGAGGGATCTGATTGGTCCGGTAATCTTATAGATTCCTGGGCCGATCCCCCCCTGGGTTTCAAGCCACTTTAAATATCCCTTATTAACAAACTGAGGACTGGAAAAAAGAACTGCATTTATTTTAAAGTCCTCCAAGGGGCGTGTCCCCGCCCCCTAAAATCCACATATAGGCTGAAGAGCATTGTTATAAATCATTTATTCTAGTTATGCGGGTTACTTTGTCTCTTATGTTGTGGAACACTGTGTTGACCAGAAGAGGAATGCAGCAACAGGATATTGGTGTTGCCTATTTTACAAAAAATGTGGCTTTTCCCAGGAGAATGCCTTTCACTTCCTAACAGCCTCATATGGCTGGCAATTTAGGTTTTGGTGCTTACCTCGTATAGCTGGCAATCATGTGGCTGCCGGCAACAATTTAGGTTTTGGTGCACACCTACGATTAGTTACCGGCAGTCATGTGATTGGCGGCCATACAAGAGAATGAGGAGGTGCTAAGCTTCGGTTGACTTGACATTAATTTCTCTTTCGACTGTTGGTCCTCTGAGGGCATCTGATTACTGGATGACCCGCACTACATACTGGTATCAGTAGCACGAACCCTAACCCTCATACTCACCCACTGCTTATTGGATTGCGACCCCCAAATGACCACTCGTGTCCAGTTAAGCTTGCTGGACAGGTGCAAACAGAGGACCGTATAACTTGTTCCCATGGAACTGTGGTTCCCCACGTGACCGCTGGCAGCCAGGCTTCCCTGACAAGTATGTTGTGCATGGTATCCAGGAGTTGGATATCCCCCACTACCACTAATGGTCTCAGAGGGCCTACATTAAAAAAATCATGTTGATCCGGTTTTAAAGGTCCTTCTTAATCCATAAGTAATAGAGCAGGTCTAACGCCAAGTGCCCCACAGAAAATAGATGGCATTGTGACTTTACAGAACAGGAAATCTGATGACATGCTCAACTGTAGGTCACTGTGGGAGGAGATGGGGCAGGACCTATTTTGTAGCTTCTGTTCGGTTAATCGGCAGATTGTACTATAATACCAGTGTTAGGTAAGTTGAATATGTATATTCTACACAAATGTGTGCAAAACATGGCATCGCCACAACTAGAAGTGTTGTAGTTACCAGAGTTCAGCTTTAAATCTGCCCCTGTTCCCTTGCAGCAAACCCTGATGAGTTCCAGGATACAGATCAGTTCAGCTACAAGAAAATGATGCCGCGGGATGAGAGGAGGTTTAACACCGCCGACCTCAACAGAGATCTAAAGGCGAATCGGGAGGAGTTCACAGCATTTCTCCACCCAGAGGAGTTTGAGCATATGAAGGATATAGTGATACTGGTAAGTACACTCTGGTATTTTTTGTAGCCATTTTCCATCTGCTGAATTTGTGCTGACCCCAATTCCTAGCTGCCAAGAAGCATTTGCTGAGCAACCCAGTGCACACAGTGTGGGGGATGCCTGTGCTGGCTTGCGGGCGAGGTAACAGGGTTTTATTTTTTTTTATTCCTTTTCTCCTCCCTGATTCTGGTGTGGAATTAAAGCCCGTGCCCTGGCAATTAATATTCTCCCCTGCTGATGATGATCACTTCTAGTTTGGTGCTGTGTCGCTTACCTGATTATCCGTGAGCAGCCACGTGGGAAGGGCCCCAACCCCCCACAGCCACAAAAACAGGACCACCGCACCACCTATTAATCTAACTATGCAAATCTTTTATTTAAAGTTCATTAAAGTGGAGCAAAACCCAGAGGGGGAGACCATAACCACAATTTGGATGGATATAAAAAGTTTCCGTGACGACAACAGCAACGTCACTTTATCAGGGCGAGGTGTCCAAAATGATTTTTGCTAATATATAAAATCAAACTTTTTATATCCATCCAATTTGTGGCTATGGTCTCCCCCTCCTGGTTTTGCTTCACTTTAATGATGTTTATAGGGTTATTGGATTAGAATATACAGTAAGCACTTGTAGGGCGGATTTATTATGTTAGTGAGCATGTATTTGCACAGCAACCAATTGCACAGGTTTAGTAGTTTCCTGCACTTTTGTGGGATTAGAATTATGTATCTATTGTGTTGAGGGTAGACCACATTACTTGTGTTTATGATCAGAATCCAGGCGTATATTTTTAGTACAGTGTCTTACAGAATTTTGGTGTCGTGTGTACTTGATGTTTTTTAATGGTTTTTAACTGTGTTTGTATGCCCATTATGAACTTTAAATAAATGATTTGTATAGTTGGATTAATAGGTGGTGCGGTGGTCCTGTTTGTGTGGCTGTGGGGGGTTGGGGCTCTGCCCACGTGTTTGTTCTTATGATACAGTTGCTTCATGGGAATTACCGCACACCGGGTTATCCATTGCATTTGATTTAAGTTGGTGCAGCGGAATAAACTCGTTCCTTGTAGATTTACCTGATTATCCAATCGTCATCACGATAGTAAATTGGGCAGGGGCAGGACTTTGTCTGCCAATCGGGTAAGTGACAAGAGCTCTGAACTAGGAGTAATCATTGACAGGTGTATGGGGGATTCTTTGGAGCCTAGACAGTTACTTTAAATTGGTGTGGTTAAATACGCATATTTATCTAGGCTGTGTGGCCGTGTCTGCTCATTTATACCTGCAGCAGAAAAATCTGCCTCTGCACTGTGGCACCGCCAGCGAGGTATGTGTAATGGGGCACCTGCCAGGTTTCACACAGTGGGGCATCTCGATTCGGGGTGGCTCAAGGATACAGGATCAAAGTCTGGGATAGTTACAATTTTGACTTCCTAACAATAGAAATCTGAAATCGCTTTATCTGAAATTAGTTGAATGTACAAATGATCAGCTAATAACTAAAAGGTAAAAATAACATACTATGATAACATTGTTACAATGTAGAGCATAATGCTATTTATTCTTTTGTCCCCCTTGCCTCCTTTTTCCCCCTTGCCTCCTTTTTTTTTTTTTTTTTTTTTTTTTTTCTTTCACTCTGGAATTCTAAATAAGTGTTCAACGGATGTTGAAAAAGCTTTAACAGGAATGAAAACCTGTTTACCTGTAAAACATTATACCTGACCTGCATGAAAAGTGACATTTAAAGAGGAACATTACAGGTCATGGGTAGTTAATAAAAACTTCCCAAACCTGGTTTGCCCACTCCTTCCGCCCCTCCGATTTATCGATTAATTAGCTAAACTTACCTCTCTTGTCACATCGCGCTCGGCATCCCTCTGTTACCCCGTCATCCTCTGTAGGGTAGCCTTTGGTCAAGTGCCCCACAGAAAATGGATGGCATTGTGACTTTACAGAACAGGAAATCTGATTACATGATCAACTGTAGGTCACTGCGGGAGGAGATGGGGGAGGACCTAACAGAAGCTACAAGTGTTAGGTAAGTTGAATATGTATATTCTACACAAATGTGTGCAGAACATCGCATCACCACAACTAGAAGTGTTTGTAGTTACCAGAGTTGAGCTTTAAATCTGCCCCTGTTCCCTTGCAACAAACCCTGATGCGTTCCTGGCAAACCTGGCTTGCCCACTCCTTCCTCCCCTCTGGTTTAGCGATTAGTTAGCTAAACTCACTTCTCTGGTCAAATCACGCTCGGCATCCCTCTGCTCCCCCCCCCCCCCCAGCTAAGAGGGGGAACATGTGGAAACCAGTTGGGATTGCAGCAGGGTGTTTTCGCGTTTTTGATAAACCTTTTTTAGACTGGACGGATTAACACTGTACATATTCTAAGTATACAGCACGTCCTGTTCCAGAATATTCCTTACCCATGGGTAATACATCCACAAGATGGCGCTGGACTGCAGAAAACAGCTTGTGGCCTCTCCCGCCCCTATATAAGTCAGGGACCTCCCACAAATTCCCCAGTTTATTTCTGCAGTCTCCGCTGAGAAGGTAGAAGATAGCTCTCTTGTGGCGCAGGTGAGCGGGGCTTATTGCCTGCGGCCCTGCAGGACTATTCCCACCCGTTCCGTCCCATTTACTACCTCCCAGCCTCGGCTGCTAAGGTTCGGGTGAAGGTAGGCGATAGAAGCACCTTGGTGCTGAGGAGCTAGGCTCCTACCGCAGTCCCTGCTCTAACAGGGTAGACGGTTTAGGCTAATGGTGAGCCTTTTGGGATGCCCCCACTGCCTCATGGGTTTGGCCAGGTTATCCTGTGCGGTAAACCCTATTCCCATTCCCCCTCCACCTTCACTCCTCATATTGGCCCCCGGGCGCCATTTCCTCCGGGGGAATTCCGTTGTTATCCTCCCTCACTCTCCCGTTTGTACTGCCCTCCGCGGCTGGCAGCCCCATTCACCTCATAGCTGCCGGGCCGCTACTGGCCGGCCTGATCACGTGGGCGCGCTTCGCGCTCTTCGAGGGAGCGGGCTCTGTGGATGATGCAATTTACCTAATTTCTCCACGGCCCGCCCCTCGAGGTTGCGGACGCCATTTTGTCTTCTTCCTGTCGCTGCTGGCTCCTTGCGGTCTGTGAGTAACCCCGGTGGGGTGAATTTTTCTCTATTTGTTCTTATGCATCATTCTTATGGGAATATATTGTTGTGTCTTTCAGGCGGGATAAAGCTTCGGTCCTGTGGTTTCTCCCGGCCCTCTCCCCTCATTATCTCCCACTTCCCTAGCGGTCTATTGGGGCATCCCGTGTAGCTCTTTAGCATTAACCCTTACTGGCCTACTGTGCCTGTTCAAATCACCATATGGAGGCTTCTGGGGATAATGAGCCTGGGGTTCCTTCGGGACAAGCCCGGCTATGTGTTGCGTGTGGGGTATCCCCAATCGGTAATGATGTCAGGGTATGTGTATTCTGCGCCCAGGAGGTACTTGCACTGCAGTCTAGGTTACCTGTTGCTGGGCCTGCACCCCTCAGGCTTTGCCTACCCCCTCCTGGAGGAGGGGGGGAATTGTTCTCTGATTCAGAATCATCTGAGGAGCAACCCAGGGTTTATGGTGGTACAGGGTCTCCCTTTGGGGAAGATCTATGGTCCTCAGATGACACTGACAGGCTTTTGGATCATATTTTTGAAGTGCTCTGCATCTCCCCTCCTTCCGTGGCTCCGCAGCAGCAGGGTGAGCTCTTTTATACGGTTAAACCACGTTTGGAATTCCCTGAGCAGTCACACTTTAACCCTTCTAGTGCCAGCTACGTGAGACTCGCGTAGCTGACTTTAAACCCTCACAGTAAAAAAAAAATGTAAAAGTAAAATACTCACCTGACCCCTCGTTGGATCCAGCCGGGTCTCCTCTTTAATTTGGTGCCATCCGATCCCCCGTTGGGGCTCGGATGGCTCCAGAGGAGCCCCCGGAATAGCGCCCCCCCCCCCCCCGCTTCGGCAGCAGCTGCTAACTGTAAAAAAAAATAAATAAAATTAAAAATGACATTTACTTACCTGCAGTCGCGCTGCCTCCTGACAGGTCTCCTCTTCACTGGGGGGGCCTCCGATCGCCCCCCCGGCTCTTCAGCTTCAGGGGAGAGCCTGAAAGGGCTCTCCCCCTCCTCTCCCGACGGGCACCGCCATCTTGCCATTAAGCCCCGCCATCTTGCCATTTGGGGCGGGGCTTATGACTTCACTCACCGGGTGTCATCCTGTCTCCCTGCTGCTGTTCTTTCAGATCCGATCATGCTGGCCACAGGAGCGGAGGGGCAGGTGATCAGATCATCACCTGCCCCTCTGCTACTGTAGCCAGCATGATGCCATCTGTCATCACATCGAGGGACAAAGGAGCTGACGATCGGAGGTAATTAAAATAATTTAAAAAAAGTTTTTTTTATTTTTTAATAAAAGTAATTTTTTCTTATGTGTCAGTGTGTTTTTTTAATTTTAACCCTTTGTGAACTGGTAAGGGGTCCGTGAGACCCCTGTACCCGTTCACAAGGCTGGGGGCTGGCAAGTCACCTGCAACTAGCGGGTGACTTGCCATTATCCCCCGCACCCCCAATTACCTGCCTCCCCAAAGCCCCGGGGGGGGGGGGGCAGAAGAGGCCGGGCCCACACGGGCTATGTGGGCTTGTAGGCTGCAGGGTGGGGGGCCACAAAAGCTGGCCCCTCCACTCTGTTCCTACAAGCCCCCATAGCTGGTCCCTGGCTGGTTATGACGGGTAAGGGGGACCCTATGTCATTTTTTATTTTTAAGGGCTAGGGTTAACTTAACCCTTAAAATTAAAAAAAAAAAAAATGTGTCCCCCCCTTAGGTTGGGGGGCCCTATGTCATGTTTTTTTTTGGATTGATTTTTAAGGGTTAGGTTTAGCCTAACCCTTAAAATTCCCCCCAAAAATGGGGTTCCCCATATATCATTTTTTTTAAACTAACCCCTTATGTTTATAGTGTGGATAGTAGTTGTATTTTATTTGTAAATGTTATAAAGTGCTCTTTTCAGTTTGGGGGGTCTCCAGGGCAAGAATGCGGGGGCTACGATACATATGTGGTACCGTTGTAATCGGGAGAAATGGGGCTATCACATGCAATATGGTTTTCATTAATAAAACAAATGTTTTATTTAAAATAAAGGAGACAATTGTCTAAAAAATATTATTTTATTTATTTTTTTTTTTAAAATGACCTGTCAACAGAGGGTGACAAATATTCAAGTAGGCTGGCAATTAAAAGGGTTAATAGTACCTATGCATGTTGGGTATTGTTCTGCTCGGGGGACCTTGTGCTTTTAGATTTAGCTTGTTTTTTCTTGTTTGCATATTGATATTTTAGGAAAACATGTTTTTTATTCTGCTTTTATATAATTTTTCTTAGGGAAACCCTGTGCAACCTAAGAATTCTTCAAAGGATTACTTCCAGAAAGATGAGCCCACTACAACAAGCTCATTACGGTGACAAAAATTCTAGGAAGGCTGGCACTTAAAGGGTTAATAATCTGGTGCTCAAAGAATGGGAGCGGCCTAGCAAGCTGCCAGGGGTGCAAAGAGTTGGGACAAAAGGTATCCCTTTCCTGCTGATGTGATTAAGCGTTGGTCATGTCCTGAGGTGGACGCGCCCGTTCTGGGGCTGTCCAATATATCTGTCATGCATTCTCTCGACACTACTACCCTGAGGGATGGTGAGGACCGGCATATGGACCAACTGGCTTGCCATGCTTTTGCCTGTGTGGGGACCGCGCTACGCCCGGTTTGTGCCTCTGCCATTACAGCTATTGCTATTAAGGGTTTGCTTAAGAGCCTTTTAGAAGGGGCCTCTGATGACGCCGGAGGAGAAGAGTATAGGTCTCTCCTGCTTTGCTATGAATTTGTTGCATATGTCCTGTCTGCTATGGATGATGCTATTAGAATGTGTGGTAGAAGTTCTGCCCTGTTGGTGGCTATACGCCGCTCTGTATGGCTACGTTAGTGGGTAGCTGATAATGCTGCTAAGAAAGCTCTCACTGGTTTCCCTTTCAAGGGCATGCGCCTTTTTGGTGAACGCTTGGATTGGTTTGCCAAGGGCGGTAGGTTACCTCAACGTAGGAGGCCGTCTCAGTCCTTTCGGGGGATGGGTGCCCTTCTCCAATCCTTCTGTGGTTCCAGACCTGGCCGAGGAGTCTCCTTTACTGGTGCCCGCGAAGATCACTGGGGAAGGGGCAGAGGACGTGGCCGTCCTGGCCTCTCCTAGGGTCCCAAGACAAAATCCTCACCCAAGCCCCCTCAGGCATGAAGGGGCGCCCTCACCCATCCGGGTGGGGGGACGGCTTCGGCTCTTTGCTCACGTCTGGAGGCTTCACGTCTCAGAGTTTGCTGCCTGGCCGCCCTCAAGATTTATCAAATCCCGGATGGCCCAAAACCCCCTGTCAGCTCAGGGTCTGTGCCTTGCTGTCCGAAACCTTCTGGAGTTGGGGGTCATCTGCCAGGTGCCTTTGAGGGAAAGTGGCAGAGCCTATTCCAATCTTTTCACTGTTCCCAAAAAAGACTGGTCTATCAGAACCATCCTGGATTTAAAGTGCCTCAACAAATTTGTCAGATTCAAACACTTTCGCATGGAGACTCTGCGCTCAGCTGTCAATTCACTACGCCCAGGGGACTTCTTGACCTCTGTAGACATCAAGGACACTTACCTTCATGTTCCAGTCTTTCCAGGTCATCAGAGATTCCTCAGGTTCGCTCTGGAGGATCAACACTATCAATTTGTGGCTCTGCCTTTCGGTATTACCTCGGCTCCCAGGGTATTCACCAAGGTACTGGCGGGCGTACTGGCTCTGCTGAGATCTCAGGGCATTTGCATCCTTCATTACTTAGACAACATTCTCATCATGTCTCAATCTCTCCAGCAGGCCGAGCTGTATACTCAGCGGGTGGTATCCACACTGGAGTCCTTCGGCTGGGTGATCAACCACCCCAAGTCTTTCTTGTCACCGTCAATGGTGAGGTCCTTTCTGGGCATGACTCTGGATACATCTCGGGTCAAGATTTTTCTCCCTCAGCAGAAGGTGGAGAGTCTTCAGGCCCAAGCCAGGTTCCTTATGTCTTGCCCTCATCCCTCCATCTGGCAGGGGATGTAGCTGGTGGGCCTGATGGTGTCTTGCTTCGAGGCAGTTCCATACGCTTTGTTTCATATGAGACCTCTTCAACTTCACCTCTTATCAGTTTGGGATCGGGACCCTCGGTCTTTGGATCAGGCGTTGGTTCTGTCCCCTCTGGCCAGACTGTCTCTCTCGTGGTGGCTGGACTCAAGAAACCTGTTGGTGGGCAGATCCTTTCTGGCCTCGTGCTGGGAGACAGTCACCACAGATGCCAGTCTGACAGGTTGGGGGGGCTTCTGGAAATATCTGAAATTCCAGGGTCAGTGGGGCCCTCAGGAGGCCCACACCCCTATCAACATTTTGGAATTGAGGGCGATACGGTTGGTTCTCGCCCAATTGACTCCACACCTTCGGGGACGGGCGGTTCAGGTCCGCTCGGACAACCAGACGGCGATTGCCTACATCAAAGAGGGAGCCGGAGCAAGAGGGCCCTCAAGGAAGTGTCCCTGATACTGTCTTGGGCGGAGGAGAATGTTCCCTGCATCTCAGCTGTGTACATTCGGGGGTGGAGAATTTGGAGGCAGACTCCCTCAGCAGGGGGACCTCTCGTCTGGGAGAATGGTCCCTCAGCTGCAGGGTGTTTCGCTCCCTGTGCTACCGCTGGGGTCAGCCAGATGTGGATCTGTTTGCGTCCCGTCACAATCACAAGCTTCCAGTCTTTGTCTCTCTGTCCCAGAACCCTCTGGCCTTGGCCATGGATGCAATATCAATGTCTTGGAAGAGCTTTCAGCTTCTCTGTGTTCCCTCCTTTTCCTCTGAGCAAGGTGCTACGCAAGATTGCTCAGTAAGGGGTGCCAACCATTCTGGTGGCCCCCTGTTGGCCAAGAAGGGTGTGGTTCGCAGACGTCGTGCAGTTGGCAGTAGATCAGTATGTTCTGCCCAAGGATCCAGACCTGCTCACTCAGGGGCGGCTATGCCATCCCAATTTACAAACGCTGGCTTTAACGGCCTGGCTGCTGAAACCTCCATCTTGATGGAGAAGGGGCTGCCTGCCCCTGTTGTTAATACCATGATTCAGGCGAGGAAGAAGTCCTCGTCATCCATCTACTATAGGGTCTGGCATTCTTGCATTGACTGATGTGAGTCTAAGTCGCTTCCCTGTAGGGCGTTTTCTATTCCTAGGATTCTGGAATTCCTGCAACATGGTTTGGATTTGGGTCTTCAGCTTAGTACCCTCAAAGGTCATGTTTCTGCTCTGGCCATTTTCTTCCAAAGATCCTTTGCTCACCATCGTCTGGTCAAGACTTTCTTCCACGGGGGTTACTCACGTGCGTCCTCCACTTCTCTGCCTTGCAGGGGTCTCCCTTTGAGCCTTTACGTGAGGCCCCTTTGTCCATTTTGACTCATAAAGTAGTCTTTTTGGTGGCTATCACTTCTGTTAGGCGTGTTTCTGAGTTGGCGGTGCTTTCCGTCAAACCCCCTTACTTTGAGAGACACCAGGACAAGGTGGTGTTTCGCTTTAAGCCAGATTTTCTGCCTAAGGTTGTGTCTGCCTTTCATCTCAATCAGGACATTGTTTTGCCTTCTCTATGTCCTAATCCTAGTAACCCTAAGGAGCGGGTTTTACACTATCTGGATGTGGTCAGGACTCTGATGTTCTATTTGGTGGCTACTGAATCTTTCAGGAAGACTGATGCTCTGTTTGTGCTTCCGTCTGGACCTAGGAAGGGTCTGGCTCCAGCTAAGTCCACTATCAGCAAGTGGATCTGCCAGACTGTGGTACAGGCCTATTCTGCTAAGGGGAAGGAGCCTCCCTTCCGCCTTACTGCTCATTCTACTCGTGCTATTGGTGCCTCTTGGGCTTTTCAGCACCAAGCTTCTGTTGAACAAGTTTGCAAGGCCGCTACTTGGTCTTCTGTTCATACTTTTTCTAAGTTTTACAAGGTTGATGTTAGGGCCTCAGCTGATGCTGCTTTTGGCTGCAAGGTTCTGCAGGCGGCAGTGGTTTAAACTGTCTGCTGTTACTTATGGGGATCCCACCCTACCTTACGGACACTGCTATTGGATGTCCCATGGGTAAGGAATATTCTGGAACAGGACGATAATACAATTCTGTGATTACTCACCTGTAGAATTGGTATTGGTATCATTATTCTTAGTTACCTCTGTATGGTGATTGTTCATTGTTGAATTCTGGTTATTGTTCTCCCGGCCTCTTGGTTAACTGCTTGTTAATACTGGGGAATTTGTAGGAGGTCCCTGACTTATATAGGGCCGGGAGAGGCCGCAAGCTGTTTTCTGCAGTCCAGCGCCATCTTGTGGATGTATTACCCATGGGTAAGGAATATTCTGGAACAGGACGTGCTGTATACGTATAATACCAATTCTACAGGTGAGTAATCACAGAATTGTATTTTTTTTATGTACTAATTTCACTATGTTTTTAAAGTGGACCAACACCCAGGATTTTGACTATCCTGGGTTTTGGTCCACTTCGGCGGGGCACCCCGATCGGGGGTGCCCCGCTGTGTGAAACCCCCCAGAAACCCCAATAAACGCACCTCTCCCCGCTCCCACGTGACTGCCCGGTCCAATCCCCGCCAACGTCCAGGCGAGGAACAGGAACGTCCAAGCGGCTTTCGCCGCCGCCGCCTCCCTCGCGTCACTTTCGGCGCGCGCGCGTCCGTGCCGGCCATTCACAGACGGCCGGCGCGGGGGCTCGCGCGCCTAGAGGGGCGTGAGGGAGGCGGCGGCGGCGGAAGAGAAGGTAGGTGATTCGGGGTGTTTGGGGGGGTTTCACCCCGCGGGACATCCCGATCTCGGATGTCCCGCGGGGTGGGAGGTGATCGGCCCGGGAATCTTATAGATTTCCGGGCCGATCACCTCTCGGTGTTGGTCCACTTTAAGAATATGACTGAATAAAATCAATTATTTAACGAGTTTGCATTGGTAGTGGAAAAAAATTAAGCAAAAGGACCAACTCAGGTCAGCCAACTTTATATAGTTAAAATCTCAGGTTTTGGTCCACTTTAAGAGGAAGCTCAGCTATTTTTAAAGCAGAACAAAACCCAGGGATTTGAGTTTCCCAGGTTTTGTTCCACACCCCCCAGTCATCTCTAGTCGGGGTGCCCTGCTGTGTGACCCCCATCCAGATCACCCTGTTAAACTCTCACCTGTTCCCGGTCCAATAACGCATGAGTGTGCTCTCGTCCAATCGGAGCCATTCGCCATGCTTATTAATTGCTCAGCAATGGAAAGGAGAGCGTCCACATCCCCTGCAGTGTATGTGTGCTCCCGTACCCAGGCCAGCAGCTGGCCCTGGAATCTAGAAAAAGCCCCGCTGGGTTTTGTTCCACTTTAAGTATCTGAAGGGCAGAGGGGGCTCGTGCTAGAAATCGGCAATCACAAGCTTCTGCATCAGCACACAAGGGTGGGCTGCATGGGGGATGGGTGAGATGCTTTGATTTTACACTTTAACCCTTTACATTATTTAAACTATTATTCCAACTAAAGTGTAACCACTGTTTGTGTTGATCCGAAGTATCATTCTACAAAAATCTTGTATTGTATGTTTCAGGAGACCCTAGAAGATATAGACAAGGATGGGGATGGATTTGTGGATGAAGATGAGTATATTGGTAAGATTCTACATCTCCTGGTGTATGGCCATTAGGGTGTTGTGCACAAAGCAGATCCAAGGTCCATAGACATGGGCTTGTCCCTCTATCTAGAACTCTGAACAGATCAGCGCCTTCTAGATAGAAGATCAGATCAATTACATTCCAGTCTTTAACTGAAGGGTCACCTTTTATGTTACTGTTTCCCACAGGCTGGCCAGTATAGTGGAGCAGTTCTCTCCTGTAAAATTGGAATGTTACCTTTTTCTTAGTATACAGTACGTCCTGCTCCAGATAAGATTTATAACACATGGGTATTACTCCGCCAGATGGCGCTGGACTGCAGAGACATCGAAAACGGGCTCCTCCCGGCCCCTCAAATACCCAGGGACCTCCCACAATCCCCAGATCTTCTCTGCAGTCTGGACTGCGAAGGACAAGAAGATGGCTCTCTCTTCTCGCAGGTGAGCGGGGCTATTAACCTGCGGCCCTGTAGGACTATTCCCACCTGTTCCATTATTAATGTGCCTCCCAGCCTTGGCTGCACTGGTCGGGTGATGGTAGGCAGCACCGCTGTCAGATGCTTAGGAGCGCTGCTCCACCAAAAATCCCCCACCAAAGGGTAGGCGGTATAGGCATATGGTGAGCCTCTATGGGATGCCCCTCCCGCCCTATTGCCCCTTGCCCCTGTCTATTGGTGGGCCCTATGTTAAGTGGCCGCTGTCCTCCCTTGCTCTCCTTTGTAGCCCTCGGGGAGGGGGGGGTGTGTCTATGTGAATTTGCCTTGGTGCTTCACTGTATTATGTACTTATGGTTGGTGTCAGTCGCCGCGCTGACTTTGTTGCACTGGTTGCTTTTTTAAAATAGCCGCGTGCGCGCTTCCACTGTGTTCTGCGCTTGGCGGCGGCGTTACCTCAGTTATTGGCTGCTTGTCACGTGTCTTGCTTTGCGCTCTTTGGGGGGGGGGGGGCGGGGCCCGCGGTTGGCGCATTCCGCGTCACTGTCCCTGCGGCCCGCCCCTCGAGGTATACCCGGCGCCATTTTCTCTTGGATTTGGCTGCTATGTGACTGGCATCTACCTACCGTGGTCTGAGTACCCTCGCGGGCACTTTATTTACCGTTTGTCATTCACATGTCACTTACGGTTCCCCTTTGCTTAGGTCTTTCAGATGGGCTGAACCCTATTGGCTTCTCCAGGCCCTACTCCCTCTATTTAGTTATTTAACTTGTGAGGCCTAGTGTGTAATTACTCCCCCTTCCCTAGCGGGTTATTGGGGCACCCTGGGTTGCTTTTATAGCGTGAATCCCTATCGGCTTATAGCTGTGCCGCTATAATCACCATATGGAGGCGTCTCAGGATAATGTGCTCGGGGTTCCTTCGGGACAAGCCCGGCTGTGTGTAGCTTGTGGGGTGTCCCCTATTAGCGCTGACAATGTGCGGGTCTGTGTACCTTGTGCTTGCGCTGCAGCCTGGTTTACTAGTGGCTGGGCCTGCGCCTCGTATGGCTTCACCTATTCCCCCAAGCTTAAATTTGACTCCCTTTGAGTTGCATACCAGTGGGGATTCTCAACCTGATGTGTCTTCCAGACTGGCTAGTGTTGAAAAGTTGCTTGCTAATACCTTGGCGCGTAAGGCCTCCGCAAAGAAGCGGCACTTAGCGCCTGATGTCACTCTTTTCCCTATGGAAGCTGATGAGTTTTTGGAACTGTCTGGCCATACCCCTTTGGAAGAAGGGGAGTTATTCTCTGACTCAGAGTCATCTGATGAGAGGCCCAGGGGTCATGACGATTCTGGCTCTGACCCCTGGGCCCCAGATGATACTGATAGGTTGTTGGCTCAGATTTTTGAGGTTCTGTCTATTTCTCCCCCGGTTGCGGTTCCCAGGCAACAGGGGGAATTGTTTCATAATGCTAAGCCACGTTTGGAATTTCCTGAGCAAGTCCATTTTAATAATCTGGTGCTCAAGGAGTGGGAACGGCCTAGCCGGCTTCCCGGTGTACCTAAGAGTTGGGATAAGAGGTATCCCTTTCCTGCTGATGTGGTGAAGTGTTGGTCATCCCCTCCTGAAGTGGATGCCCCGGTCCTAGGGTTATCTAACACCTCTGTCATGCACTCCCCTGACTCTACTACGCTGCGGGATGCTGAGGACCGGCGCATTGATCAGCTGGCGTCCCATGCCTTCGCATATGTGGGGATGGTGCTGCGCCCGGTCTGTGCCTCTGCCATTATGGCTGTGGCTATCAGGAGCCTGCTCAGAAGTATCCTTGATGATGCCCCTGATGATGTGTCTAGTGAGGAGTT
Organism: Gastrophryne carolinensis; assembly: GCA_027917425.1. Taxonomy (NCBI): domain Eukaryota; kingdom Metazoa; phylum Chordata; class Amphibia; order Anura; family Microhylidae; genus Gastrophryne; species Gastrophryne carolinensis. The sequence goes on along the minus strand of CM051241.1, from coordinate 135,911,360 downwards.
TAATGCACTCTCTTGCTGTGATGTTTTTGTTACTTATGTCCTCTCTGCCTTGAATGATACCATTAGAATGTGTGGCAGAACCTCTGCCCTTGTGGTGGCTATATGCCGCTCGGTTTGGCTGCGCCAGTGGGCTGCTGACAAAGCTGCCAAGAAAGCCCTCACTGGTTTTCCCTTCAAAGGACTACGCCTGTTTGGGGACCGCCTGGACCTGTTTGCTAAGGGAGGCGGGTTACCTCAGCGCAGGTGGCAGTCTCGGCCCTTTCGGGGTCAGGGCTCCTTTTCCTCCCCCTACCGTGGTGCTAGACAAGGGAGGGGGGTTTCCCTTACTGGAGCCCGAGGAGACTTCTGGGGTAGGGGCAGAGGACGTGGACGCCCTGGCTCCTCCTGGGGCTCCAAGCTTAAGTCCTCTCCCAAGCCCCCTCAGGCATGAAGGGGTGCCCTCACCCATCCGGGTGGGGGGACGGCTTCAGTACTTCGCTCACGTCTGGAGGCTTCATGTCTCAGACCGATGGATTCAGGAGGTAGTGTCCTACGGTTACAAGATAGTTTGCTGCCTGGCCCCCCCCCCAAGATTCATCAGATCCCGGATTTCTCAGGACCCTGTGTCAGCTCAGGCTCTAGTTCAGGCGGTGCAAAGCCTTCTGGAGCTGGGGTCATCTGTCAGGTCCCTTTACGAGAAAGGGGCAAGGGCTTCTATTCCAACCTCTTCACCGTGCCCAAAAGAGATGGGTCAGTCAGGCCCATCCTGGACTTGAAGATCCTCAACAAATTTGTCAGGAAACTCTGCACTCTGCCATCAGTTCCCTGCGTCCAGGGGACTTCATGACGTCTGTGGACATCAAAGATGCTTATCTTCATATTCCTATGTTTCCAGGTCATCAAAAGTTCCTCAGGTTCGCGCTAGAGGATCAGCACTACCAATTTGTGGCATTGCCCTTTGGTCTCACTTCAGCTCCCAGAGTGTTCACCAAGGTGCTGGCAGGAGTGATGTCTCTGCTCAGGTCATCCTCGTGCTTCTCTACCTGGACGACATTCTTATCACTTCCCAGTCCCTACATCAGGCAAAGTTGGATACTCAGCTGGTAGTGTCCACTCTGGAGTCATTTGTCTGGGTGATCAACCATCCCAAGTCTTCTCTGTCTCCCTCCTTGGTGACTCCCTTCCTTGGAATGATTCTGGATACAGTTCAGGCAAGGATTTTTCTTCCTCAGCAGAAGGTAGACAGTCTGATTGCGCAGGTTCAGTTCCTGCTCTCTTGCCCTCATCCCTCCATCAGGCAGGGAATGCAGCTGGTGGGCCTGATGGTGGCGTGCTTCGAGGCGGTCCCTTATGCTCAGTTCCACTTGAGGCCTCTGCAACTCCACCTCTTGTCAGTATGGGACAAGGATCCTGCGTCCCTGGACCAGGTCTTTGTGCTTTCCCCCCTGGTCAGGCGGTCCTTCTCGTGGTGGCTGGACTCCAGGAACCTCCAGGATCTTTTCTGGCCCCCTCCTGGGAGACGGTCACCACGGATGCCAGTCTGACAGGTTGGGGGGGTTTCTGGAAGTCCCTGCAGTTCCAAGGACGGTGGGGCCCTCAGGAGGCCCACACACCTATCAACATTCTGGAACTGTGGGCAATCAGGTTGGTTCTGACTCAGCTGACTCATCACCACCGGGGACTGGCTGTTCAGGTACGCTCGGACAACCAGACGGCAGTTGCCTACATCAATCATCAGGGAGGGACCCGGAGCAAGAGAGCCCTCCAGGAAGTGTCTAGGATCCTGGCCTGGGCGGAGGCCAATGTTCCCTGCATATCGGCTGTGTACATCCCGGGGGCGGAGAATCTGCAGGCAGACTCTCTGAGCAGGGGGGCTTCTCGCCTGGAAGAATGGTCCCTCTGCTACAGGGTGTTTCAATCTCTGTATCACCATTGGGGACAACCAGATGTGGATCTATTTGCGTCCCGTCACAAGCTCCCGGCCTTTGTCTCCCTGTCCCAGGATCCTCTGGCCTTGGCCACGGATGCTCTAGCAATGTCATGGCAGGGTTTTCAGCTACTGTATGTATTCCCTCCATTCCCCCTGTTGGGCAGGGTTCTGCGCAAGATAGTTCTGGAGGGGGTACCAGCAATACTGGTGGTCCCCAAGTGGCCAAGAAGAGTGTGGTTCGCAGACGTGGTACAACTGGCAGTATATCGGTACGCTCTTCCCAGAGTGCCAGACCTGCTCACTCAGGGTCACTTAAGCCATCCCAATTTACAAACTCTGGCTTTGACGGCCTGACTGCTGAAACCTCCATCTTGATGGAGAAGGGGCTGTCTGCCTCTGTTGTTGATACCATGATAAAGGCTAAAAGAAGTCTTCTTCCATTTACTATAGGGTTTGGTGTGCCTAAATTGAGTGGTGTGAGTCTAAGTCTCTTCCCTGTCGTGTGTTTTCTATTCCCAGAATCCTGGAGTTTCTGCATGGTTTGGAGATGGGGCTCCGACTTAGTACTTTGAAGGGCCATGTTTCTGCCCTGGCTGTTTTCTTCCAGAAGTCCTTTGCCCAGCATTCTCTGATCAGGAATTTTTTCCAGGGGGTTACTCATGTGCGTCCCCCACGTAAGCCTATGTTGCCTGTTTGGGATTTGAACTTGGTCTTGTCAGCCTTGCAGGGTGCTCCCTTTTAACCTGTGCAGGAGGCTGCCCTGGACATTCTTACTCTCAAGGTTGTCTTTTTGGTGGCTATCACCTCTATTAGACGTGTTTCTGAGTTGGCGGCGCTTTCCATCCAGCCCCCCTACTTTGAGAGACTCCAGGACAAGGTGGTGTTTCGCTTCAAGCCAGATTTTCTGCCTAAGGTAGTGTCTGCCTTTCATTTGAATCAGGATATTGTTCTTCCTACCTTGTGCCCTAATCCTAGTAATGCTTAGAAGAGGGTCTTTCATTCTTTGGATGTGGTTAGGTGTCTGAAGTACTAGCTGGTGGCTACTGCACCTTTCAGGAAAACTGACGCTCTTTTTGTGGTCCCTTTTGGTCCTAGGAAGGGTTTGGCACCTGCCAAGTCTACTATCAGCAAATGGATCCGTCAGGCTGTGATTCAGGCCTATTCTGCTAAGGGGAAGAATCCTCCCTTCTGCCTTACTGCTCATTCCACTCGTGCTATTGGTGCCTCTTGGGCTTTTCAGCACCAGGCTTCTGTTGAACAAGTTTGCAAGGCCGCTACTTGGTCTTCTGTTCATACCTTTTCTAAGTTTTACAAGGTGATGTTAGGGCCTCAGCTGATACTGCTTTTGGCCGCAAGGTTCTGCAGGCGGCAGTGGTCTGACCTGTGTTGTTACCTTTGGGGATCCCACCCTATTTTATGGACACTGCTATTGGATGTCCCATGTGTTATGAATCTTATCTGGAGCAGGACGTACTGTATACTAAGAATAATACAATTCTGTGATTACTCACCTGTAGAATTGGTGGTATGAGTATACAGTACGTCCTGCTCCACCCCACCCTTGGTTTTGCATTATCTTGGATCCCCTGTATGGTGATTGTTATCATTGTTATAGTTACCAGTTTGGTTCTGTTTTAACTGCTTTTCAATGCTGGGGATTGTGGGAGGTCCCTGGGTATTTGAGGGGCCGGGAGGAGCCTGTTTTCGATGTCTCTGCAGTCCAGCGCCATCTGGCGGAGTAATACCCATGTGTTATGAATCTTATCTGGAGCAGGATGTACTGTATACTCATAATACCAATTCTACAGGTGAGTAATCACAGAATTGTATTTTTAAAAACCTGTCATCCCTGATTCTTCATTCTTTTAACAGATGGAAATAACAGCACAGTATATAGGTGACTCCCTGCCTTGGTATCTAGAATATTTTGGCAGAATTTTACTATTGGACTGTTTTCATGATAGAGAAACATAGAAACATAGAAGGTTGACGGCAGAAGGAGACCATACGGTCCATCTTGTCTGCCCTTATGTGTATACTGTATGTTCTCTTTATCTTAGGATAGATGTGTGCTTATCCCAGGCATGTTTAACTTCAGTGACTGTTGATTTTTCAACTACCTCTGCTGGAAGTTTGTTCCAAGCATCTACTACTCTTTCTGTAAAATAATATTTTCTAACATTGCTCCTGATCTTCCCCCCGACTAGCTTCAGGTTGTGCCCCCTTGTTCTATCATTAAGTTTCTTCTTAAAAACTTCCCTCCTGAACCTTATTCAATCCTTTCTCATATTTAAAGGTCTCAATCATGTCCCCCTCTCCCTTCTTTCCTCCAGACTGTACAAATTAAGTTCTTTAAGTCTCTCCTGATAAGTTTTAAGTTTAAGTCCTTCCACCATTTTCGTTGCCCGCATTTGGACACGTTCTATTTGAATAATGTATTTTTGCAGGTAAGGTCTCCAGAACTGCACACAGTATTCTAGCTGTGGTCTCACCAGGGCTCTATACAGCGGCATCACAACCTCCCTCTTCCTACTGGTGATGCCTCGAGCTATGCAGCCGAGCATCCTGCTTGCTTTTCCCACTGCCTGGCTACACTGTCCACTCATCTTGCAGCTATCAGTAATCAGTACCCCTAAATCTCTCTCCTCCGAGGTCCTGGCTAACACAGTGCTGCCCATACGGTACTCAGAGCAGGGATTCCTTCTACCCAAGTGCATGATTTTACATTTAGAGACATTAAACTCTAGTTTCCACAGTTTTGACCATCTATCCAGTAAAGCTAAATCATTTTCCATGTTGCAGACACCTCCAGGAATATCCGCCCTATTACTAACCTTTGTATCATAAGCAAACAGACAAACTTTTCCTACCAAGCCTTCTCCTATGTCACTTACAAATATATTAAAAAGAATGGGGCCCAGGACAGAGCCCTGCGGCACACCACTTGTAACTCGCCTTTGTTCAGATTGCACGCCATTTACAACAACGCTCTGATACCGATCCCTCAGCCAACTGGAAATCCACTGAACTATCCAGGGATTGAGTCCTACCTTCAATAACTTATCTATGAGCTCCTTATGTGGTACAGTGTCAAAGGCTTTGCTAAAATCCAGATAGGCGATATCCACAGCACCACCTTCATCTAACACTTTAGTGACATTGTCAAAGAAATCAATAAGATTGGTCTGACATGATCTGCCCTCAGTAAAGCCGTGCTGTTTTGGGTCCAATAGGCCATTAATTTTTAGATGGGAAATTGTCTGTTTTTTTAAGAGTGTTTCCATTAATTTGACCACTATAGATGTTAAACTAACTGGCCTGTAATTACTGGCTTCTTCTCTACAGAGAGCTCCTTTGGGTTTTGTTCCTCCTGCCTGGGGAATCTTGATTTGGGATGCCCCACTGTGTACATCCCCCTAGACTTCTGTGAATTCACCTTTCAATCGCTCCCATGGTGCATGTGCAGGCCAATCACCAGTGTACATTCCTTTCAGCTTTTGCTTTGCCACTCTTAAGTTAAAAGGTGAGAAACAAGGCTGAATGTAGAGCACACCGTTGTCTTCACCCCCCCCCCCGGCTCCTCAGCAGTACCTGCGACAGGCATTCCTGAATGTTTGCACAGATAAAGGTGAGCAGCATCAGCAGCCAGAAAAGCAGTGACTCTTGACTACATGACTGCTGGTGGCCGATCCTGGGGCCAAATTACACCAGGGAGTGAAAGTGATGGTAAGTGAAAGCGGGGTTTGCAAGGGTGTATGCCCAGGGGAAGGGGTCCAGCAATCTGGATGACCCAACCCCCCAACTGTCACAACGCGGTTCAGCGCCCATTATGGATTTTGGACTGATTTTAAAGGGAAAAAAACCCAGGATTTTGACTCTTTGCCCCAAAGATCGCCCAGTACAACTTGCCCCTGCCCCAAAGATCGCCCAGTACAACTTGTCTCTTCCCAGTCCAACGGCGCATGCGCAAGCTCTTGTCCATTCAGAGCCATTTGCCGTGACTATGTAAATCAGCTCTGGTTTCAATGGGGAGCGAGAGCAGCTGTCCCTGCCTATCTGAATGGCTGGGGTGGGAGCATGCACACAGCCCGAGCACACAGACACTTCGCTCCCTATCGTAAACAATTAGCCATTTGCCACCCTGGGTTTTGTTCCTATTTAAGCTTTCTTTTTGTGATACACCTGTTTTGAAATAAAATCATGGCCCTGACTGGTTAGTAAGAAGCCACTTTAACTTCTTCACATCTCCTTTTTTTAGGGGTTAATGGCCTCTACAATTGTGTTGCTGCCCCAGTTACAAACTTAATTTTCAACAGTTGCAGAACACTGCGACAAGTCTGAAAAGTTTTAGGGGCCGGCTATGCGGGCTTGACTGCTCACACTGTGTCGGTTGAAACCTGGCTCTTTCTTATATATATTTAAATCAATATACATCTGATGTGAAATAATGCAGGTGCGCTTAAATTAGACCTATAATTGTGTCCCCTTTTGTGTATGATGAAATGAGGCAGAAACGCATCCGACTATAAGAGCCGCCAAGTTGCTCTCCCAAGCCGTTTAATGGGCTCCTGGCAATTAAAATGTTTCTTTGGTCAAAGTTGTGTCACGGTTGGTGCTTACCTTCGGGCCTGCTGTTCTCCCAGCGAGGGTAAAGTGGTCCAAATTGTGTACATTGTTTTGTGTACAATGTCACAGCGCTCGAGAAGGCAGCACCCCACTTGGTAATGACAGGATGTGTTCCCAGAGTGCCTTCGGTAATGGCGAGAGATAAAGTAATTTAATTTAGGTGTTGATCAAGAATGTTGTTTTCTCAGCGGTAGACAGAAGGGGGGGAAAATGACATTCTGTTATTTCAGGTTTACACAGTTTTTTTGTGCCCAAATCAAAATTGACATAATGAAACCTTTTCTGTTCCGTCTCATTTTCTTTTCCATTCTTGTGTGCCGCGTAGATGCCATGAGAACTTTTTTAGTTTTTTTTTTTCTTTTTTTGGGAAGTTATTTTTGAGTTGGTTTAGCGTGTGCCCAGACATGTTAGGCTCTGAGTTTTAAAGGTTTTGCACTTATAAATGATGCTAGATTACAAGTGTCAATTATAAAATGCTTTTTTGACTTGTAAATGTTAGGACCTGCTGCTGGCTCTGAACAGGTCTCTAGGTGCCTCACCCAGAGATACCACCCTTTGGGGGTGTAAACTATGAACCTTTGTGGAAAATGAATATTGTTAAAATATTGTGTAATGTTTTAATCTATTTCTGTATGTATAATTAGATGCATTTGACCAGTCATACATAGGTCATTCCGGCAGGCCAATGTCCCTCTCAAGGCCAGAGGCCAGAGACCCAAATAAAACCAGGTTTTCAGCAACAGAAGGTATTCCACCCAAAACCATAAGCAAACAACCAGTCTATAAAGTTAAATAAATTCCTAAAACCAAAGCCATAATTAGCAAAACCAGTTTTCAGGGTCTGGGGAAAAGCTTGAGGGTTTCTCTGTAAAGCAGGTTTCCACTTGTTTCTGGCTATCAAAACTGGCAGGACAAGACTAGACATCAGTGATATTGAGGTATAATTGGAGGGAGGAGAGCCTTAGCAAGATAGCGGAGAAAAGAGGCAAAAGGCTGTCAGCTAAAAAGGCTGCTTGTGGGTTCTCCTGTCAGGAGGGGAATTATCCCTTTCAGTGGCAAGCACGTAGATTCTACGTGCTCGCTTCTACTCCACTTAAGTGCCAAGCACGTAGGATCTACGTGCCTGACTTCCCCCCTGCTAGTTAAAAAAAAATACAAATAAATACTCACCTGACCCCTCGTTGGATCCGGCTAGGTCTCCTTTTTAATTTGGTGCCATCCGATCCCCCGTGGGGGCTTGGATGGCTCCAGGAGAGGCCCCGGAATAGCCCCCCCCCCCCCCCCCGCTTCGGCAGCTGCTAACTGGAAAATAAAAAAATAAAAAATAACATTTACTTACCTGAGGCCGCGCTGTCTCCCGACGGGTGTCCTCTTCACTGGGGGGGCCTCCAATCGCCCCCCCCAGCCTCTTCCGTGGCGAGGAGAGGGCAGAAATTGCCCCCCCCCCCCACTTCCTGGAACAGGTTGTTGTGATGTCACCAGCCGCCGCCTCTTATTGCCAAAGCCCGAGACAGAGAATCGGTCTGCTCGGGTGGTTGGAGGAGAGAGGTGGGAAGGAGGAGAGGGCTGAGATCGCCCCCCCCCCCTCCCCAGGCTCTCTCTTCCAAACACCCGAGCAGACTGTCATCGCAGATCGCCGGGGGACAGAGGAAAATAAAGATCATTTTTTTTTCTTATGTGTCTGTCTTTTTTATTTAACATTTAACACCTTGTGAACTGGTAAGGGGTCCATGAGACCCCTTATACCAGTTCACAAGGCTGGGGGCTGGAAAGTCACCGCCCCCGGCACCCCTATTACCTGCCTCCCCAAAGCCCAGGGGGGGCAGAAGAGCCCGGGCCCACATAGGCTATGTGGGCTTGTAGGCTGCAGGGTGGGGGGCCACAAAATCTGGCCCCTCCACTCTGTTCCTACAAGCCCCCATAGCTGGTCCCATTTCAATTTTTTGGGGGGGGGGATTTTTAAGGGTTTTTAACCCTTAAAGTTCCCCAAAAAATGGGCCCCCCCATGTCATTTTTTTTTTAAATTAACCCCTTATGTTTATAGTGTGGTTAGTAGTAGTATTTTATTTGTAAATGTTATAAAGTGCTATTTTCAGTTTGGGGGGTCTCCTGGGCAAGTGGTACTGTTGTAATCGGGAGAAATTGGGCTTTCACATGCCTTTCATGACTTTCATATGTGGTACTGTTGTAATCGGGAGAAATTGGGCTTTCACATGCAATATGGTTTTCTCTAATAAAGTAAGTGTTTTATTTAAGATAAAGGAGACCATTGTCTAAAAAATATTTATTTATTATATATTTATTTATTTTTACACAAAAATATAAAAAAAAAAACAGTAGAAAACTACAAGCAAGACATTTCATGTTCAAGCCTAAACTCTGCTGCAAAATATATATCTATAATTTTCCTGGAAATTCTGGCAGAAATCATGGTTAAACATGGCACAGAATGGACAAAAACTTTAAGTAGGCTGGCAATTAAAAGAGTTAATAGTACCTATGCATGTTGGGTATTCTGCTCGGAGGACCTTGCTCTTTCAGATTTAGCTTGTTTTTTCTTGTTTGCATATTGCATATTTATATTTTAGGAAAACATGTTATTTATTCAGTTTTTTTGTATTCATTTTTTTAGGGAAACCCTGTGCAACCCAAGAATTCTTCGAGGGATTACTTCCAGAAAGGTGAGCCTACTACAACAAGCTGGGTACTCATAGAAAGCTTAACATGTGTACTTTCAGGGAATATATGGTTTATCTGGGATATTCCAAATGTAAAGGGTTGTTTTGGTTGAAGCACTTTGTCTGAAATTTTCAAGTAAAATTACTGTTACGCGCACGCTTTACCCTTGACAGTACCTATGCATGTTGGGTATCTGTTTGGGGCATGTTGCTTTTTGAGATTTTACTTGTTATTTCTTGTTTGCATATAGTTTTTTTTTTTAGGAAAATGTGGCTTGATTCTTCCGTTTTTATCCTTTTTTAGGGAAACTTTTTGCAACCAAAGAATACATTGAGGGATTTCTTCCAGAAAACTAAGCCCCCATAAACAAGCTTGGTACGCCTAGAAAGCTTGAGGTGTGTACTTCCAGAGAATATATAGTTTGTGGGGGGTATTTTAAATGTAAATGATTGTTTTTCTGGAAAAACTGCAAGGTGCGCATAGCGCATAGCATAGTTGTATTTTATCTGAAAATCTCTTAACGCTCTGTTTCAGTTTGGGGGAGTCTCCTGGGCAGGAAAGGGAGTCTACCTATACACATGTGGTACTGCTGTGACTGGGAGAAATTGAGGTTTCGCACGCAATACAATTTTATTGACAAATTTTCATTTTTTATTACAGAAAAAACACTACAAATTGCAAAAAATAGATTTTTTTTTTTTTTTTTTTTTTCACGTATTTCACCAAAAAGTATTGAGAATACACTAAAAAAAGGCCAAACAAGAGATTTCATGTTGAAGCCCAAAATCCTTTCAAAAATCACAGTTGAACATGTGTAGAGCAAAATAGTGAAACATGGTCTGGCAACAGAGGGTGACAAAAGCTGCAGGTAGGCTGGCAGCGAAAGGGTTATATCAGTTGCTGGTCAGGTAATGCTCTTAAATCTGCCTTAATCACTTTATATGTGTATGCCGGTCATATAACTCATAGCGTGTTGTATCTTCTTGTTTTGTAAGATTGGATTGCATCTTGTTGTATTTTACCAACAATATATATTTTCATTTCAATCTTTTTATTGTCTTTTAAAAAAGTATTACAGCTCAAGTACAATAATGTGATACACAAAAGAAAAAAAAAAAAAGTGGGGGGGGGGGGGGGGAATCAAGAATAAAAGGGAATAAAGCTCCAGATCATTACTTTTACCAGACAGTCGCACATTAACATATCACTTTTACATAGTCCGTATCTATACAAAGAATAAAACACATTACTTTCAGATGTTTCCTTTTATCTTCTTTGGGGACTGTGGTGTCAGGAGGGCTGGGCTGGCGCTAGCTATTACCTGGTGATCATGCTTCTGGGCCACTGGGCGGGTATACATCTCTGTCCCATCAGGCCCGAGATTCTACCCCAGTGACCTCCGACTATAATTTTCTATTGGGGCGGGGCGGGCCAGGGGTAAGGGGTAACAGGTGGGGACTGGAAGGAGGACAAGGGGAAGGAGAAAGTTGAAGAAAAGAAGAGAGGGAGAAGGAAGAAGCAGGAAAAAAAAGGAGGTAGACCTTTAGTAGATTTGAGCCACCTCTCACTGCAGCAGGTCATTTCCTAGATCTGGGAAGGCGTATTCTACCCAAGGGCTCCATATTCTCATAAATTTTCCATGAGAGTCTCTTAGGATGCTCGTCAGCTTTTCATTGATAAAAATACCGTTTAATCTCTCTTTCACCAATTGGAATGGAACATTATTTTTTTTTCAGGAGCTTGCGATTACTAGCTTTGCTGCCAACATAACCTGAGTTAGAAGGATGTGCTGGGTTGTAGTGATGCCCCCAGGTTTCACATGTAATAGTGCCACCCAAGGGTCTCTACGCACGACAGTATGTAAGAGAGTATATATCAGGCCAAAGACCCGTGACCAAAACCTCTTAACTTTCGGGCACTCCCACCAGATATGTAGGACCGTGCCTTCTTCAGGACAGCCCCTGAAGCAGCTCGCTGGGTATCCCGGGACTGCCCTTGCTATACGTGCCGGCACCAAGTACCATCTTGTAAGCATTTTATATGCTGCTTCCAAGGTGGTGACATTTATGGAGCACTTATTAATCCCAGTCCAAATGTTCACCCATCCCCCCCCTGTCTATTACCTGGTTCAGGTCTGCCTCCCATCTAACCATATACCCATGTTTCGACTCAGGGGAGCGCTGTAAGGTGTGAGTAAATGGTAGATATCAGGCCCCGGGTAGGAGTTCCCCGTAGGCAGATCCTCTCAAAAGCGGTCATTTCAATTCCGGGGGTTTTGTTTTTAAGCAGAGGGGAAAGCCAATGGCGGATTTGGAGATACCTGAAGTGCTCCACGGCCGAAGCGTTCTCCCTCGCCACCAATGCAGACCAGGAAACCATTCCCTCCCCGTCCATTAGGTGATGGACTTTGCTGATGCCTGATCGATCCCACCAAATAAACACTCCTGGGCTTGCCATTCCTGGGGGGGAACCATGGGTTTTTGAGCAGCCGCATCGCCGGGAGGTGCGGAGAAATCAAATTACCTGAATATTTGACTCCATCCCACATTCGAAGGGAATGATTTAAGATTGGGCACACTATTTGGGGTCTGTGCTGTGGGGGGGGGGGGTCCATATTAAGCTATCTATGGGGGAGGGATCGCATGCAAGGGTCTCCATGGACACCCATAGATGGAACTCCCAAGCCCCCTTCCTTTCTGTGTTTGAACATAGTTGCCCTGGCTACCCTTGGCCTTGTGTTTCCCCAGATGAATTTCATGATGCTATTTTGCATACTTTTAATTTGGTGTGGGGGAATATAAACTGACAGGGCTCTGAAATAATATAGCATCTTGGGTAGCAAGGTCATCTTAATTGCATTTATTCTCCCTATCCATTAGATCTCATGTCCTCGCCATGAGTCCAGCATGGATTTCAGTGAGCGGAAGAGAGGAGGGTAGTTAGCCTGGTATAGCGAGTGGTAGTGAGGTGTAATCGTAATTCCCAAGTGCGATAATGCCCCTGGTGCCCAGCGAAAAGGGTTGAAAAAAAGTTCAATTGGAGAGCATCTAGAGCCTGGGAGGAGATGTTTAAATTTAGTCCTAGTGACTTTTCTTTGTTAACTTTAAGACCCGAAATCTTAGAAAAGTCATCCAGAAGTTGGAGCGCATTAGGTAACAAGATGTGGGGCTGTGAAAGAATTAATATAATGTCATCGGCAAATAAGCACGCCAACTCCAATCCCCTTATATTTGGGTTCGTTCGGATAGCGATTGCTAAAGGCTCGAGGGCCAATACAAACAGTATTGGAGAAAGCGGGCATCCTTGCCGCGTGCCCCTGCTAATCGGGAACGAGTCGGAAAGGTAGCCACCATACTGCACTCTGGCCGAAGGAAAGGAGTACATTGAGCGTATCCATGCAAGGAAGTTATCCCCAAAGCCCATCTATGGAGAGCGTATGTCATATAATCTCAAGAGAGGGAATCAAACGCTTTTTGTATATCTAGCGATAAGAGAAGACTGTGAATATCCCTCTTTTGGGCCAGCTCGATTTAGATGGAGCAACCTTCTGATGTTTTCCGAAGCTGGTCTGTGGGGGATGAACCCCCCCTGGTCCCTGCTCACCAATGTACCCAAAAATGCATTGATTCTAGAGACCAAGACCTTCCCCAGGATTTTAAGGTCTACATTAAGTAACAAAATGGGTCTATAGTTTTGTGCGTTCGAGTGATTCTTGTCTGGTTTTGGGACCATACTTGTGTACGCTTCTAGGGAGGTTCGGCCCAGCACCCCTTGTTCCTTAAGGGAATTGAACATTTTTACTACATGGGGAGCAAGTTCCGCAGCATATTTCTTGTAGTAAAAGATGGTAAAGCCATCCGGCCCTGGTGCTTTAGAGGTGTGGAAACATTTGATAGCTCGTGTAACCTCTTCCACTGTAATTTCAGACTCTTAAGTTCTCTTTATGGTATTCTGGCAATTTAGGGAGTGGGACCGAGTCGAAGAACTCGGAGGCCAGGTCTCGGGGAAAAGGGTGGGGCGCCTCGTAAAGCTTGCCTAGCAGGTTCTTAAATGTTTTGAGGATTTTAATTGGGTTGGCTGTGAGAGTACCTTCTGGGGTCTTCAGGGAGATAACATTTTGCTTAGGCCCGAAATGTCGTATCTTGTTCGCTAAGGGAGTATCAGGTTTGTTGGCTCTAGCGTATAGTTTCTGTTTGCCCCACCTGAGCTTTTTCTCCACTTCCTCATCCAGTGCTAAGTTAAGTTGTATGTTTGCCTCATCTATTTGCTTCTTAAGCTCCTTGGTGGGGTTTGCTTTCCAATCCTTCTGTAGCTGCTCTAAACTGGACATTAATTGTGCTATTTTCTCATTTCTTTGCTTTTTAAGGGATGTAGCTAAAGCAATGAGGTTGCCCCCTCATGACTGCCTTATGGGCTTCCCACACACTCACCGCAGCAGCTGAATTAGCATTAATCGTAAAGTAGCTCTTTATGAATTTTAAAATGTGCTCATGGGTGTCTTTACAAGCTAACAATGAGTCGTTTACCCTCCACTTGAATGGTCTGGGGATCGGGGGTGAGGCGGCAAACCTCATGAGCACCAGAGCATGGTCAGACCAGGGCACCATCATCTAACACTTATCGACCATGGGGATGATATTCTGGGGGGTCAGGATGTGGTCGATTCTACAAAATGAACCGTGGGGATTGGAATAGAAAGTGTAATCACGGGTTCTGGGGTTCATTTCTCGCCAGGTGTCCACCAGGGCCGCATCCCTTAGCATAACATTTATTCGATGTGGGGGTTGCTGTGCGGACGATGTAGTAGGGGAGCTATTGCTTTGCGTGAGTGATCTATCCAATTTAGGATCCAGTGCAATATTGGAATCTCCGGCCATGATCAATATGCCCCTTCTAAGCTCTCCAACCTTTCTCATAAGATGAGAGAAAAATTTGTCTGGGGAGTATTCGGTGCGTAGTACGACACCAATGTCACCTGCGTATCATGTAAGCATCCTATCAAGATTAGGTACCTGCCTGCCGGGTCAGCTATTTGGGTTTCACATGTAAATGGGAACATTGCGTCGGAATGCGATAGTGACACCCCGGGACTTTTCTGTGTGGCAGGCTAGAAAGAAAGTGGGATATTGTGGGCTCAAGTATCTTGGGGAGCTCGAAACTGAGAATCTCGTCTCCTGGAGGCATAGAATGTCAACTTGTAGCCGCTTGTAGTGACAGAACGCCTTAGTCCTTTTGTGCGGGGAGTTAAATCCCTGCACATTGTGGGAAAGCAGCTTAAAGTTGAGATTAGCACCTGCTAGCGAGTTTTGGGCCTGGTTCATTATGCTAATTTAACAAGAAGTTGGGGGGAGCAAAGGTTAAGGTGGCACGGATAGGGACTAGTAAAAGAGGAGAGAAAAAAGAAGAAAAGGGTAAGGGATGTATAGGAGGGAAAAGGGAGGGTGGAGAAATTAAGGTAGCGAAGCTTTAGGAAGGGTATTAAGGCCTGTAGCACAAACCTAAAGTGGGGGATTCTAGGTGGGGGGGTGGTAGTAGAAGTAGGGGGCTAGTTATCTGATAGGCAATCCGCCTAAGGCAGACGCCCTATACTGTTTTAGAGTATATGAACAACTAAGCTTCCCCAAGTAGTGCCCGTTGAAGGGGGCCAAGGGGGAGCTTCTAAGGGAATCGGTGACTTCAACAAGTCACAAGCATACCTTCCAGATGGTGTACCCACTACTAGAAGCTCCTGGGTATCTATAGGGGGGTCACCTTCGTGCGGGGGGTAGGCCATGCTTATGTAGACAATTATGGCGGCTGGAGTCGGGTCGTCCATTAGCAAAAAAGGGGGGGCGGGGGGTATAATGGTAACCAACCAGTAACTGGGCCATGGTCCATAGATCCCTATGTGTTGACCAAGGGAGGGGTTACCGCAGCCGAGGCCTTAATCTAGGAGGCCAAGGCCTCCCAGGAAATAAATCTCCTAAAAGAGCACTCTACAGGAAACTATAAAACAAATAGAACCATATGTTAACAAAGAACAGCATACGTTAATACAAAGGATAAAATAAAAGAACAACCTTATACATTCTAAGATTGAGTTCTACGTCGTGTCTCACCTGGGGGGACCCCGGCCCCCGGTCACCCATCGTCTCCAGTCCGAGCAAACTGTAACTAATGTAGAGGGCCAATGGTGCACCTCTATAATCCCGTTGGCTGGGACAAGCAGTCTTACCAACTTAGAGGCCGATTTATTAAAGTGGACCAACACCCAGGATTTTGACTATCCTGGGTGTTGGTCCACTTAGGTGGGGCACCCCGATCGGGGGTGCCCCGCTGTCTGAACCCCCCCCGATCGCCGCAAAAACTCACCTCTCCCCGCTCCCACGTGACCTCGTCCGGCCAATGACAGCGCTCAGAGCAGCTCTGGTATGCGCGTCCAAAGCCGCTTGGACGCGCATACCAGAGCGCTGTCATTGGCTGCGTCTCTCGCTTCCCTCTAACAGGGAGCGCTCCTGCGCCGGCCATTCACAAAACGGCCGGCGCGGGAGCGCGCGCCCTGCTAGAGGGAAGCGAGAGACGCGGCCGCGTCTCGCGCATGCACCGTTGGATCGCCGGTAAGGTGAGGATTGTGGGCCTCCTGGGGGGTTCCTCCCCGCGGGACATCCCGATTTCGGATGCCCCGCGGGGAGGGATCTGATCGGTCCGGGAATCTTATAGATTTCCGGGCCGATCCCCCCTGGGTGTTGGTCCACTTTAATAGCGCCAGGTAGCGACAGATGAGCGGCAGTAGCGTTATTTTCACAGCGCCGGCTAGTATTCGCTGTGCTTGGCCGTTGTTTGGTTGTTGACAGCGACTCAGTCGGTGTGCGGTAATGTTGAATACGGGGTTAGGAGTCGCTGTTTGACAGGTTCCGCGCTGTATGGGAGCGCATGACAGCGAATGGCCATAGCGAACAGCTCCCAGCATATTCATTAACAAATCATGCTCAAAAATTTCTTGCGCTGTGAAATGCTTGTTTAAACCCCAGTGCGCTGGCGGCGATGGGTTAAAAGTAGTTTTTTAACCCCCAAACAACCTTATTTTTTGAAAAAAAAAATACACAAGTTTTTATAAACATTTTGTAATATGAATACATTAATTTCAGACCTGTAATATCAATTCTGCACAATTTTTTTTTTTTTTTTTATTTATTTATTTTTTTTTTTCTTACCTTTAAAAAAATATATAACATTGCAGAAGTGGTCACCGAATTTAGGACATTTAAAAAAAGAAAAAAACATTAATAACAATTATTTATGAATATTTAAAGATTGCTCCATTGAAATGCATTGGAGAGGGCCAGGTAGCGAGAGGTCATACTTGGCGCTGTGATGGGATTAGCAGCGGCGCTGTTCGTTGCAGTCGGCTACATGATGAATCCCGCGCTAGCTGACGCTTTCGCCGGCGCTAGCCTCATTTAGCGTGATAAATGCGTGATTGTGTTCGCAGCCTGGCGTTCTGTAGTCGGTAGCCGCCGTTAGCTGGCGATACCTGGCGCTAGTGAGACACTACCTGGCGCTATCACTTGATGAATAAGGGCCTAAGTGGCACGCTGCTTCTCAGGCTCTTCGGCTGGTCCGTGGGCATCCCACATGCTTCAGACAGGCACAAATATACAACAACATGGACAGCCTGTCACTCAAGCCCATTGGCTGATTTTTTACAGGCAGTGCATGTTGCTAAAGGTCACGAAACCGATTAAGTAAGTATTTAACAAAGGATAACATTCTTAATGGAAGAGAAATGTAAGAACATGGTCACTTAAGAGAAAAAACACTAGCAACAACCATGAATATTCTGATATACTTTAAAGGTAATTTCCGCTGCGTTAGGAATGCCTGCCCCCCGCTGGGGAGCGGGGGGTCCCCCAACCACATCAAGAGGCAAGCACCAACCGAGAAAAATAAAAAGAGGAAAAAGGGGGGATTGGTTAAGGGTTAAAGTCCTGAGAATATTTACGTGAGGTTGGGTCTTCTGAGTCTGCTCAGCTCTAGCAGTAAGTGATCAGAATGCCCGGTGAGCGTCATCCTTTGTCAGGCTGGTGAGCCCTGACTGCGCGTGAAGGCATTGATGCAGGATAGGGCCGCTGGCTACTGGATCTCTGGTCCCGTCGGGAGGTTCTAGGCCTTTGCTCCTGGGGCGGTGCTGTTGAAGGGACAGGTGATATGGATAGTCCCAAACGATCCAATAATTCCGAGGCCTCTTCTGGTGTATGAGCGGCTCATATAGGTGAAGGAAAGTCTGAACGGGAAACCCCATCTATAGGCAATTTGGTGCGATTTAAGTATCAGCAAGTATGGTTTCAACAGGCGACGTTTTTGAAGCGTCACTGGGGCTAAGTCCGAATAGACCTGGTATTTGTGGGTTTGGAAGACCAGGCTATTATGGGTCCTAGCTGCTTGGGCTATCATTTCCTTGGTGTTGTAGAAAGTGAATTTAACAACGTCTCTAGGTTGGCCATCAGCCCTGGGAGGACCTAAAGCACAATGGATCCTATCCATCTCTAAGCGATCAATCGGGATTGTCGGGATTAGCTCCTGTATTAGAGCAGTGACGGTGGATTTAAGGTCGACAATAGACTCTGGAAGCCCCCTGAATCGCAAATTGCTGCGTCTGGACCTATTTTCCAGGTCCTCTATCTTCTGGTGGGCTAATGACAGTGCAACTTTATTACTTTGTATCTCGGTTTCATGCTCTTCTAATACAGAGGTAGTGTCGATTATCTGGTGTTCCAGTTTAGATGTGCGGGACCTCAAATCCCTGAGCTCCATCTTAAATGTAGCGGATAGCTTTTCAGTGGCCGTTTCCAGCTCCTGTTGCAGTACTGATTTAAACCTTTCTAGAAGTTCTGCGTCTCTTATGCCAGGATTAGTAGGTGGGGATGGTTGGGGTTCTGAGACTTCCACTTGGGATTCCGACTGTGATTCAGGCTGCGAGTCAAGCAGTACTGGGGAAGGTATAGGAGAGGAGGATGGTTGTGGCCTGCTGGAGTGCCCTGCAGTAGTTGCCATTCCAGAGCTGGTGGTGTGTGCCCCTTGCCTGGGAGTGTGTGCTGGCTTGCTTCGGTCCCTGCGACCCATTCGCTGTTCGGATATACTTGTAGGGGGAAGGGGGTATCTGGCCCCAGGGCCCCTACTATTACGTTACTGGTGACTATACAATCTTTTTTGCAGGCAATCGCGTTTATGCTGCGGCCGCCTTCTTGGACTGCATCCCAGGTGTGGGGGTTAATAAGCTGCCAGAACCCCTTATCCCACAGCCAACGTCTAGCTGACCCAAGGTGTCTATGGGCCGGACTGACCTGAAGTCGCTCCTGCGACAGGTGTGCTGACTCGTCTGCTGCGTGGCTGTGTGGGGCTGGAGTCAGGCTGCGGACGCCATCTTGAATGCGGCCGCAAGAGAGAGATGGCCGTGCCGACAGGACGGGGGCGATCCCTCCCCACCTCTCTATTAGATCCTTGAGGTTCCCAGGGTGTTCACCAGCCGGGCTGACCCCGAATCGCCACCGCTGCGGGCTGTGAAAGGGCCCGTTCCCCCGCACGGTGAGGAGCCGAACTAGGCTGCGGCCATCACTGTCGGCTGCTCGCGAGCGCCCCCAATATATATTTTTATTTACAATTTGTCTTCGATTTACCGGATGTCTAAAGATCCTACAGTCTTTTGCATGTATCCATTGAGTTATCATTGGCCATTTATTAATAATATTTATATATTTGTTTGCCTATTTTAGTTGAGCCAGACAGGATATATATATATATATATATATATATTATTATTATTATTATTATTATTATTATTATTATTATTATTATTATTATTAAAATATATATATATATATATATATATATATATATATATATATATATATATATATATATATATATATATATATATATATATATATATATATATATATATATATATATATATAAATAAATAATAATAATAATAATAATAATAATAATAATAATAATAATAATAAAATATATATATATATATATATATATTAATATATATAATATATATATATATTCAGATTTTAGTTATTATATTGTTCAAGATTAAATTGTTTACATATTTTTTTTGGACGAGCCATTTAGGAGTTATAATTGTTTGCAGGGGGAATCCTTATTGGGTTTCCGGCAAACTTAGCCAAAGCCCTTGCCAGTACTTCCCTCTTAAAATGGAATGCAACCGGGGAGCAGTTGTTGGCGCTCCAGAACACTTCAGTCATGTCCCGGACGAGAATCAAGGAGAAGGAGATCAAGGGAGGGGCAAGCGCTGATTGGGGGAGGGGATGAAAACAAGAGTGTCATTGGCTGAACCTGTAAACCCAGATATCTTCTGCTTCAACACAATGATGTAACAATTACCTTTGCCTGCAGTATCACTTTAAACCTTCTGGAGGGCAGGTATTTTTTTTTTAAGCTTTGCTTAGACAAACTCGGTCAGTGATGTGTATCCAGAAATCTAAACCATAGTAGATTTCCAGAGCCTCCTTTACTTCTAATTGGACTTGAAAGGCAGGAGCTCGTATGACCGCCACAATGCTGCCCATTGTGTGTAGTGGCAAAGGCATGGGAGCGCTGCCAGTCACAGCCAGGTGAGCACCTTTTATCAGTGTTAGAATATGTGCTGCACATCTCCAGAGAATCTTTATGCAACCTCAGACCCAGATCTGTCTTGGTCACAATGTGATAATGGTGCCCAAACACACACATCCATTTTTTCTTTCCAGTGTTCTTTCGCTTCAGTTTTTGTTATCAAAATCCCTTCCATTTCCTTTTTATTTTTACTTTTTACAAATTGAACAAAAGCTCAATTCAATAATATTATTTTTTTTATGTTAAAGAGGAACAGCACCTGTGATTTTCACGGTCCTGAGTATTGTTCCTCTCCAGAAGGGCATCCCGGTTGTGTGTATTGCCAAAGCAGCGTAGTATAACTGAATGGGGCGCACGTTGCTATTTCACATGCCCGTTACAGCCAATCGGAAATGCCTGGCACAGGTACACTCCCAAGATGGAGGTGAACGGGGATGAGGCCATGACCTGTGCATACACCAAGGGAATTCAAGATGAGTATACTGGGCAATCGTGGGGGAAGGTTCACACAGCATCACAAATCTGGATGCCCTTAGGTTGGGGAAATCCTTAAAGATTTTAGGTTCAATTGAGAAGATTAAATGTAATGATCAATCATGCAAAAACTGATGTATGTTTGGCTGGACTAAAGCTTGCCGAAACCCTCTATACCTGGCTCTAGAAGGCTGGGGGAAAACCCTCTCCAGGGGCATCCTGATTGCGGATGCCACACCTTACGCTTCCCTCCCTCCACGCTTTCATAGTGAATGCCAGGCTTCTCAAGGCTGTAATTTTACCTTGTACAGCGCTACGTAAGAAGATGGTGCTATATAAATAACCAGTAATAAAAAGGGTACAGATCCAAACCTCAATGCACTGTGATAGAGGTCAGACTGAGCTCTAAAGGAACCATGCATACATGCTACTGTTAGGGTAGGTTATCTCAGGGTGGTCGTTTTGACACATAGGAACAGTAGAGGAGACAGTGATTTCAGATTTAGGATGCAGAATGCTGGGCAGCATCCGGCATGTATTATTAGTATACAGTACGTCTTGCTCCAGATAAGAATCATTACACTTGGGTATTACCCCGCCAGATGGCGCTGGACTGCAGAGACCGCAAAATTGGCTCCTCCTGGCCCCTCAAATACCCGGGACCTCCCACAAATCCCCCAATTTATCTGCAGTCTGGACGGTGAAGGACAAGAAGATGGCTCTCTCTTCTCGAAGGTGAGTGGGGCTATTAGCCTGCGGGCCTGTAGGACTATTCCCACCCGTTCCATTATTAATTGTGCCTCCCAGCCTTGGCTGCGCTGGTCCGGGTGATAGTAGGCAGCACCGCTGTCAGGTGCTTAGGAGCGCTGCTCCACCGCAATCCCCCACAAAAGGGTAGGCGGTATATGCTTATGGTGAGCCTCTATGGGATGCCCCTCCCGCACTATTGCCCCTGTTTATCGGTGGGCCCTATGTTAAGTGGCCGCTGCCCTCCCTCGCTCTCCCTTGTAGCTCTCGGGGGGGGGGGGGGGGGGGGGGGTGTATGCGATGGTGCTTCACTTGGTTATGTGCTTTTTGCTTTTGTCAGTCTCCACGCTGACTTGGTTGCACTGGTTGTGATTCGAAAATGCCGCCGCCGCCGCGCACGCTTCCACTGCGTTCCGCAGTTGGCGGCGGCATTACCTCAGGCGCTGATGCGCTTTTATTGGCCGCCTGTCACGTGTGCTGCTTCGCGCTCTTCGGGGGGGCGGGGCCTGTGGTTGCCGCGTTCCGCATTACGGTCTTTGCGGCCCACCCCTCGAGGTATACTCGGCGCCATCTTTCTCTGGTTACGTCTGCTGCGTGGCTGGCATCTACCTACCGCGGTCCGTGAGTGCCCTCGCGGGTGGCTTTATTTACCCTATGTCATTATACATGTCGCTTATGGGGTCCTCTTCGCTTATGTCTTTTAGGCGGGTCGAACTCTATTGGTTTCTTCCTGCCCTACTCCCTCTATTTAGTTATTAAACTTGTGAGGCCTAGTGTACTAATTACTCCCACTTCCCTAGCGGGCTATTGGGGCATCCCAAGTTGCTTTTATAGCGTGAATCCCTATCGGCCTATTGGGCCGCTATAATCACCATATGGAGGCGTCTCAGGATAATGTGCTCTGGGTTCCTTCGGGACAAGCCCGGCTGTGTGCAGCTTGTGGGGTGTCCCCTACTAGTGCTCACAATCTGCGGGTCTGTATAACTTGTGCCCAGCAGGTGCTTGCGCTGCAGCCTGGTTTACCAGTGGCTGGGCCTGCGCCTCGTATGGCTTCACCTACTCCCCCAAGCTTAAATCTCACTCCCATTGAGTTGCATACAAGTGGGGATTCTCAGCCTGATGTGTCTTCCAGACTGGCTAGTGTTGAGAAGTTGCTTGCTAATACCTTGGCGCGTAAGGCCTCTGCAAAGAAGCGGCACTTAACGCCTGATGTCACTCTTTTCCCTATGGAAGCTGATGAGTTTTTGGAACTGTCTGGCTATACCCCTTTGGAAGAAGGGGAGTTATTCTCTGACTCAGAGTCATCTGATGAGAGGCCCAGGGGTCATGATGATTCTGGCTCTGACCCCTGGGCCCCAGATGATACTGATAGGCTGTTGGCTCAGATTTTTGAGGTACTGTCTATCTCTCCCCCGGCTGTGGCTCCTAGGCAGCAGGGGGAATTATTTCATACTGCTAAGCCTCGTTTATTAAAATGGGCTTACTCAGGAAACTCTAATCTCATGCTCAAGGAATGGGAGCATCCCAGCAGACTCCTCGGAGTCCCTAAGAGTTGGGATAAGAGGTATCCCTTTCCTGCTGAGGTGGTGAGGCATTGGTCATCCCCTCCAGAGGTGGATGCCCCGGTCCTAGGGTTATCTAACACCTCTGTCATGCATTCCCCTGACTCTACTACGCTGCGGGATAATGAGGACCGGCGTATTGATCAGCTGGCGTCCCATGCCTTTGCCTGTGTGGGGGCGGCGCTGCGCCCGGTGTGTGCCATTACAGCGGTGGCCATTAGGACTTTGCTTAGAAGTGTCCTGGATGGTGCTCCTGATGATGTGTCTAGCGAGGAGTTTAATGCACTCTCTTGTTGTGAGGTTTTTGTGACTTGTGTCCTCTCTGCCCTGGATGATACCATTAGGATGTGTGGCAGAGCCTCTGCCCTAGTGGTGGCTATACACCGCTCGGTTTGGCTGCGCCAGTGGGCAGCTGACTCCGCTGCCAAGAAGGCTCTCACTGTTTTTCCCTTCAAAGGACTACGCCTGTTTGGGGACCACCTGGACCTGTTTGCTAAGGGAGGCAGGTTACCCCAGCGCAGGAGGCAGTCTCGGCCATTTCGGGGCCAAGGCTCCTTTTCTTCCCCCCTACCGTGGATCCAGACAGGGGAGGAGGGTCTCTTTTACTTTCTGGGGTAGGGGCAGAGGATGTGGATGCCCTGGCTCATCCTGGGCCTCCAAGCCTAAGTCTTCTCCCAAACCCCCTCAGGCATGAAGGGGCGCCCTCACCCATCCGGGTGGGGGGACGGCTTCAGCATTTTGCTCACGTCTGAAGGCTTCATGTCTCAGACCGGTGGATTCAGGAGGTAGTGTCCTCCGGTTACAAGAGAGTTTGCTGCCTGGCCGCCCCCAAGATTCATCAGATCCCGGATGTCTCAGGCCCCTATGTCAGCTCAGGCTCTAATTCTGGCAGTGCAAAGCCTTCTGGAGCCAGGGGTCATCTGTCAGGTCCCCTTACGAGAAAGGGGCAAGGGTTTCTTTTCCAACCTCTTCACCGGGCCTGATGGTGTCGTGCTTCGAGGCGGTCCCTTATGCCCAGTTTCACATGAGGCCTCTGCAACTCCACCTCTTGTCAGTATGGGACAAGGATCCCTGGAGCAGGTCCTTGTTCTGTCCCCCCTAGTCAGGCGGTCCCTCTCGTGGTGGCTGGACTCCAGGAACCTGTTGGTGGGCAGATCCTTTCTGGCCCTCTGCTGGGAGACGGTCACCACGGATGCCAGTCTGACAGGTTGGGGGGGCTTCTGGAAGTCCCTGCAGTTCCAAGGGCGGTGGAGCCCTCAGGAGGCCCACACACCTATCAGCATTCTGGAACTGACCGATCAGGTTGGTTCTGGCTCACTTGACCCAACACCTTTGGGGCCGGCCTGTTCAGGTACGCTCGGACAACCAGACGGCGGTTGCCTACATCAGTCATCAGGGAGGGACCCGGAGCAAGGGGGCCCTCAAGGAAGTGTCTCTGATCCTGGCCTGGGCGGAGGACAATGTTCCCTGCATATCAGCTGTGTACATTCCGGGGGTGGAGAATCTGCAGGCAGACTCTCTGAGCAGGGGGACCTCTCGCCTGGTTGAATGGTCCCTCTGCGACAGGGTGTTTCAATCTCTGTGTCACCGTTGGGGCCAACCAGATGGGGATCTGCGTCCCGTCACAATCACAAGCTCCCGGCCTTTGTCTCCCTGTCCCAGGATCCTCTGGCCTTGGCCACAGATGCCCCAGCAATGTCATGGCAGGACTTTCAGCTCCTGTATGTCTTTCCCACATTCCCCCTGTTGGGCAGGGTTCTGCGCAAGATAGCTCAGGAGGGGGTGCCAGCAATCCTGGTGGCCCCCAGGTGGCCAAGAAGAGTGTGGTTCGCAGACGTGGTGCAGCTGGCAGTAGATCAGTACGCTCTGCCCAGGGTTCCAGACCTGCTCACTCAGGGTCATTTACGCCATCCCAATTTACAAACTCTGGCTTTGACGGCCTGGCTGCTGGCTGGCTTTCTGCCTCTGTTGTTGATACCATGATAAAGGCTAAAAGAAGTCTTCTTCTTCCATTTACTATAGGGTTTGGTGTGCCTACATTGACTGGTGTGAGTCTAGGTCTCTCCCCTGCCGCATGTTCTCTATTCCCAGGATCCTGGATTTCCTACAGCATGGGTTGGAGCTGGGACTTCAACTCGGTACTCTGAAGCGTCATGTCTCTGCCCTGGCTGTTTTCTTCCAGAGGTCCTTTGCCCAGCATTCTGTGATCAGGACTTTTTTCCAGGGGGTTTCTCATGTGCGTCCCCCACGTAGGCCTATGTTGCCTGTTTGGGATTTGAACTTGGTCTTGTCTGCCTTGCAGGGTGCTCCTTTTGAACCTGTGCAGGAGGCTGCCCTGGCCATTCTTACTCTCAAGGTTGTGTTTTTGGTGGCGTGTTTCTGAGTTGGCGGCGCTTTACATCCAGCCCACCTACTTTGAGAGACACCAGGACAAGGTGGTGTTTCACTTCAAGCCAGATTTTCTGCCTAAGGTCGTGTCTACCTTTCATCTGAATCAGGACATTGTTCTTCCTTCCTTGTGCCCTAATCCTAGTAACGCTAAGGAGAGGGTTTTGCATTCCTTGGATGTGGTTAGGAATCTGAAGTACTATCTGGTGGCTATTGCACCTTTCAGAAAAACTGATGCTGTTTTTGTGGTCCCTTCTGGTCCTAGGAAGGGTTTGGCTCCTGCAAAATCTACTATCAGCAAATGGATCCGTCAGGCTGTGATTCAGGCCTACTCTGCTAAGGGGAAGAATCCTTCCTTCTGCCTTACTGCTCATTCCACTCGTGCTATTGGTGCCTCTTGGGCTTTTCAGCACCAGGCTTCTGTTGAACAAGTTTGCAAGGCCGCTACTTGGTCTTCTGTTCATACCTTTTCAAAGTTTTACAAGGTTGATGTTAGGGCCTCAGCTGATGCTGCTTTTGGCCGCAAGGTTCTGCAGGCGGCAGTGGTCTGATCTGTCTGTTGTTACCTTTGGGGATCCCACCCTACTATATGGACACTGCTATTGGATGTCCCAAGTGTAATGATTCTTATCTGGAGCAGGATGTACTGTATACTAAGAATAATACAATTCTGTGATTACTCACCTGTAGAATTGTTATTGTGAGTATACAGTACGTCCTGCTCCACCCCTTGGTTTTGCATTATCCTAGGATCCCCTGTATGGTGATTGTTATCATTGTTATAGTTACTAGTTGGTTCTGTTATCATTCTCCCGGCTTCTCATTAACTGTTTTTTAATGCTGGGGATTTGTGGGAGGTCCCGGGTATTTGAGGGGCCGGGAGGAGCCAATTTCGCGGTCTCTGCAGTCCAGCGCCATCTGGTGGAGTAATACCCAAGTGTAATAATTCTTATCTGGAGCAGGACGTACTGTATACTCACAATAACAATTCTACAGGTGAGCAATCACAGAATTTTTTTAGCAATGAAAGTGTCAAACGCAAGTTCTTTTTCTGTATTCTTACTTTTTTTTTTTTCTCCTCAAAACAAAAAAAAGTTAAACATTTTTATATTTGTCAACATTTTAATATTAACACCAAAACGGTGTACATTGGGCACAAAAAGGTAATAAAACCAAAAGCATTAGTAGCTCAATTAATAAGCTCTAATACGCAAAACAAACAGGACAGGGAGGGAGGTTTAAAGAGAACATCTGGGACAAAACATGGGGAAAAAACCCTGGAGGTTAACTAGAAGCAGAATATCCCAATAAAACATGACGCCTAAAAGTAGGGAGAACACAGGGGACAGGGAATACACCCTGATTTGGAGAATATAGATTTGACTAAAACACAGAAGCTGGAGAGACAATCGCAACTGTGAAACAGTAAAGAAAGGGGAGAAACATGGGGACCATCGGAACCAGTTAATGGCTTAGCCAGCCAAATGCGCATGGTGCAGGGCCATTTGCGCATTAAAAGAGCAGAATTTAATATGGAAGGCGTCTGAAGAGAAATTTTGCACTCTGTCTGTCTCTGTGCGCATTCAGTGCGAGGCACACGTACATACAAAGCCATAAATCAGGAGACTAGCTGCATGCAGAAGCGTTGGCGCTTGCTTATGGGTTTTCTGGTTGCATGACCATTACGAGCCTTTTTCTTTAAGTGAAGATGTGATATTACTTTTATTTTTAATGATTTTAACTTTGGCCTTTGTAGCGGACATGTTTTCTCATGAGGAAGGAGCCCCTGAGCCTGACTGGGTGGCGACAGAAAGGGAGCAATTCTCTGACTTCCGTGACCTGGACAAAGATGGAAAAATGGACAAAGATGAAATCAGACACTGGATTCTTCCTCAGGATTATGACCATGCCCAGGCTGAGGCCAGACACCTGATACATGAATCGGACACAAACAAGGTATTTGTGCTTCCTCGCAGTGAGACAACCCCCGGTTTTTCTTTTATTTTGAATGTTGTCACGTATATGTCGGGTTCTTGTGAAAGCAGTGCGATATGGAAACAAATTCTGCCAATGGCAAATTCATGGAATGCAATTTAATGCGTTTGATCCCTGGTATAATGTAATGCCTCAAGGTGGGCCTTGTGTAATAATCATGTTTCTCTATGCTTTCCAGAACCCTATAAAAAGGTTTTGGTTCCAGCAGGAGGCCTTCGTTGATTTTTTTTTAAAGGGAGAGTTCAGACAATGGCATTAGGGCAGCAAGAAGCTTATTTGAAGCCTAACCCATGTACCTCTCCTCCATTTCCTGCATGTCTCCAAAGTTTGCTTTTTCTTTCTCTTTCCATTTGTCCACAACCACCTCCAAATCTGGTTACATTACCACCCCTGTCCCTCAGCACTCCAAACATGAACAAACTCAGCAAGAGTGACTACAGTGGCTTGCCAGGCTCACTTGCAGTGGGTACACAGAGGGACTGGATTAGCATTTGTGTGAGGTTGTAGAGAAATAAAAAGTGAATGACGGCAAACTTTGGAGTCCTGCTACAGCTCACTGCAGGAAGTGGAGGAGAGGCTTCATGTGCACATAGGTGGGAAAACTTTTTTTAATGCAGAGGGTGAGAATGTGATGATAGGACATAACTGAGTAAAGGTAAAGCCCTGCCATCCTCTATTTTATCCACACCTTTCACATGATCATACATGTTGTGACCCCGACTGATGTTGCTGCGACACCCAGACCACAGTCCCTAGATACAGACTGTTCCAAGTCCGTGACAGGCTGGGGGGTCCTTTCACTAACACTAGTGAACAAAGCCCTGTCATCCCTATAGGAATGCCACCAGCTCTGTTTGATATAGCCTTGGTTGATTAGTGGGATTATATGGGACCAGAAACCAGCCCCGGTAGATAACAACATGTATTTTATAATCAAAGCAAGTTTGAGTGGGTTCGGGATCAAAATACCGGAGCAGCCCAGCATTGTTATATATTTAGTCATATTATATCATATATACTTAGCCAGAAGGGTGAATACAGGTGGTAAGTTACACTCAGTCTGCAGATGCATTATAGGTCAGTCATGGTAGGTTATTGGTCCTTGGTGAAGTAACGCAAACAGCTACAAGTAAAGCCTTCTGGATCCAGCAACCCCCCCCCCCCCCCCAGAGAAATGAGCGAGTGGTCTTAGTTCTCCAGGCCCTTCGTACTTCCTGCCATCTCCCAGTTAAAAACTTCTAAAAAGTAATATGTATCATAACTTTTCAGTGGAAGGTCGGGGGGGGGGGGGGGGCGATTCTGGTGTCATCAGGCCCAGATGGGTTCTGGCCATGCTTTGAGAACAAAATGCAGGGCTTCTGACTGGAGTTCTCAATATCTCCAGTTATTGAGGATTCTGAGGTAATGGGAGACCCATGAAAATGGGAACCTTTTAAACGGGATTTATATATTTTCTACTTAATTTTGAGGTGCCCAAATGTGTGGCTGTCTTGTTTGAAGTGATATGGTCAGAGCAGGCTCATGGCAGGGAATGCATCCGGCCATAAAGGTTCCCTCTTCATTCCTGCTTGGGTACAAATCTTATCAGTGGAGGAGCCTTTGAGGCCACTGGCAGGTGTGAGAAATACATTTTAAATAAGGTCCGTTTGTCCCTGAGCCAGCCAGAGATGGAATATGATATTTCTATTTGCCCCACATGTATATGTATTTCCTGTCATTCATGGATTATAATGTTTTATTCTCTGTTGCTTTCAGGACAAATTTCTGAACAAAGATGAGATATTACAGAATTGGAACATGTTTGTGGGCAGCCAAGCCACCAACTATGGAGAAGACCTCATCAGGAACCATGATGAGTTATGATCCCAATGTCTAACAGCTGTGATTTTTTTTTTCCCTTCCTTTCACTTGACTTGTATTATACTAAAGTATTAGCACCACCACCAGTTAATTATACTGTTAAGTACCTCAAACGGGCGTAAGGACCCGTTTTTTTTTTTTTTTTATGATAGATCTATAAACAGATTTTTACTGTGATTATGGAAAGGTTTTTTCATTTATGCATTTTTGACTTTCATGATTATGGCAAAGTGAGCTATACACACGGGCACTTTAGGTCATCTGTTTACAAGTAACCCAACCAGCATAACCACCCATGTAATCACTTGTGCTTCTTGATAAAAGAAACCACAAGCATATATTGCTACCGATGGCTAGTAGAGAAATGTGGTTAAAATGGACCTGGCTCTGGGATCTATTGGTGTCTCATAACCTTAAGCCTGATTTGGGAACCTTTATTTAAATTTTATCTCGAGATGCAGCTTAGCTTCAACAATTTAGAGGTCCACGTCTTAACTTGTTTCCTTATTGTGGATGGATAAACATTAGCATTGGAACCACTTTAAAGAGAAGGTCCAGTGTCACTGCCGCTGTATCACCCCACACACTGTTCATGGTGAGCCCAATTTGGGCTGAAAAAACGTCTCGTATAATAATGTGCCCATATGACTTGCAGGGACAAATGAATTTGTGCTCTGCTTTTTAACCATCCGCTCAAATGTGCAACACACAATCAACCACTTCTGTGCATTTATGTGGACATCTGCAAAGCATAACATGTTGGTGGCCCTTAGAGATGTTTGGGTACCCTTGGTAAATAGTCGTATCTCCCATCCAGCCTGTGTTACAGGACTGGTGAAAATATAATGACTAAGACCAGTCTAATGACTGCCAAAACCTTGAAGCAGCTTTTTTTAGGTGCTCAATTGCTTTTTTTGAAGGTGAATACTTAAACCGGACCTTCACCATGATTTATTGAAAAGCCCAAACCCTTATAAAACGATTCCCCAGCATCTAAAATTAATATTTTTTACGTTTTTATACACTCACTTATTATTCTTTCCCCCACTGGGCTGCAACTCTGTTCAGGACTTTAGGATACGGGCGCCGCCATCATGACTCAGGAGCATCACACTTAATGAGGAGAGGAGCGTGGTACAAAGTACAGGGGGTGGGTTATAGCTTTGCTTTGCTCAGACAGAGTAGAGCTGGGGTCCGGAAAAGGTCAGCAATCCCAGAATGCAGAGCAGCACAGTCAGAAGGCACTTCCTGTTTGCAGGCTGCCTGCTGTTCCATGAGCCGCCATCTTGGATGTTTAAAGGCTCATAACATGCAGTAGATGCAGGTAGGATGATTTTTAATGTGAGCAATATGTATGTACAGGGTGTTGGAAACATATAAGAAGAAGACTTTATTCTTAGTATACAGTACGTCCTGCTCCAGAAAGATTACTTATAAGTGGGTATTACTCCGCCAGATGGCGCTGGACTGCAGAGACATCGAAAACAGGCTCCTCCCGGCCCCTCAAATACCCAGGGACCTCCCACAAATCCCCAGAATTTCTCTGCAGTGCTGACTGCGAAGGACGAGAAATGGCTCTCTACTCGCAGGTGAGCGGGGCTATTAGCCTGCGGCCCTGTAGGACTATTCCCACCCGTTCCATTAGTAATATGCCTCCCAGCCTTGGCTGTGCTGGTCGGGTGAAGGTAGGCAGCACTGCTGTTAGGTGCTCAGGAGCGCTGCTCCACCGCAATCCCCCACCAAAGGGTAGGCGGTTCAGGCTTATGGTGAGCCTCTATGGGATGCCCCTCCCGCACTATTGCCCCTGCCTATCGGTGGGCCCTATTTAAGTGGCCGCTGTCCTCCCTCATTCTCCTTGTAGCCTCGGGGGGGGGGGGGTGTAAATTTGTATGCCATGCATTCTGTGTTTTACACCTTATACTTTATTCTTTCTACCTTGTCAGCCTCCGCGCTGGCTTGCTTTCCTTTACTGTTTTCAAAATTGCCGCCACCGCGCGCCTTTTATGTCACTGTGTTCCGTGCTTGGCGGCGGCGTTACCTCAGGCGCTGGTGCGCCGTCATTGGCTGCTTGTCATGGCTTCACGCTCTTCGGGGGGCGGGGCCCATCTACGTCTTTAACCTGCTTGGTTGGCCCATGCGCGATGGACCTCTACCTACCGCGGTACGTCAGTGCCCTCGCAGGCGGCTGTATTTTTTTCTACTTTTTATTACTGTGTGCTTACGGTCTTCTCCCCTTATGTCTTTCAGGCGGGGCGAACCCTTTGGCTTCTCCCGGCCCTCTATTAGTTATTAACTTGTTAGGCCTTGTGTAATACTCCCACTTCCCTAGCGGGTTATTGGGGCATCCGGGGTTGCTGTATAGAGTTAATCCCTATTGGCCTATAGTGCCGCTATAATCGCCATCTGGAGGCATCCCAGGATAATGCAACCGGGGTTCCTTCGGGACAAGACCGGCTGTGTGTAGCGTGTGGGCAGCCTCATGCTGACGCTGACAAGGCGCGGGTCTGTGTACCCTGTGCTGAGCAGGTGCTTGCATTGCAATCTGGCCTGCCAGTGGCTGCACCTCGTTTCACTTCGCCTACTCCCCCAAGCTTAAATCTCACTCCTGCTGAGTTGCATACTAGTGGGGATTCTCAAGCTGATGTGTCTTCTAGACTGGCTACTGTTGAGAAGTTGATTTCTAATACCTTGGCGCGTAAGGCCCCTGCTTAAAAGCGGCACTTAACGCCTAATGTCACTCTTTTCCCTATGGAAACTGAGGAGTTTTTTAATCTTTGTGGCTATACCCTGTCTGATGAAGGGGAGCTTTTCTCTGACTCAGGTTCATCTGATGAGAGGCCAAGGGGTCATCACAATTTTGGCTCTGACCCCTGGGCACCGAATGACACTGACAGATTATTGACCCAGACTTTTGAGGTCCTATCCATATCTCCCCCTGTTGCGGCTCCCAGGCAAAGGGGGGAGCTTTTCTATACAGCTAAATCACGTTTGGAATTTCCCGAGCAGGCTCATTTCCATAACCTTGTGCTCATTGAATGGGAGCATCCCTATCCCAACTTTTAGGAATCCCGGGAAGTTTACTGGAAGTATCCCTTTCCTGCAGATGTGGTAAAGTGTTGGTCATCCCCTCCCGAGGTGGATGCCCCGGTCCTAGGGCTATCTAACACCTCTGTCATGCATTCCCCTGACTCTACTACCCTGCGGGATGCTGAGGACCGGCGCATTGACCAGCTGGCATCCCATGCCTTTGCATGTGTGGGGACGGCGCTGCGCCCGGTCTGTGCCTCTGCTATTACTGCGCCACTAGAACCCTTATCAGAAATATACTTGATAGTGCCCCTGATGATTTGCCTTGTGAGGTGTTCAATGCACTCTCCAGTTGTTATGTGTTTGTAAATTTTTTCCTCTGCCATGGATGATTCCATCAGAATGTGTGCCAGAACATCTGCCCTTGTGGTGGCTATACGTCGCTCGGTTTGGCTGCGCCAGTGGGCTGCTGACAACACTGCCAAGAAGGCCCTCACTGGTTTTCCCTTCAAAGGACTGTGCCTGTTTGGGGACCGCTTGGACCTTTTTGCTAAGGGAGGCAGGTTACCCCAGCGCAGGCGGCAATCTCGGCCCTTTCGGGGTCAGGGTTCTTTCTCCTCCCCTTACCGTGGTGCTAGACAAGGCAGGGGGGTTTCCTTTCCTGGGTCCCGGGAGATTTCTGGGGTAGGGGCAGAGGCCGTGGATGTCCTGGCCCCTCCTGGGGTTCCAAAGCAAAATCATCCCCCAAGCCCCCTCAGGCATGATGGGGTGCCCTCACCGATCCGGGTGGGGGGACGGCGGCAGCACTTTGCTCATGTCTGGAGGCTTCATGTCTCAGACCGGTGGATTCAGGAGGTAGTGTCCTCCGATTACAAGATAGAGTTTGCTGCCTGCCCCCCTCCAAGATCCCGGATTCCTCAGGACCCTGTGTCAGCTCAGGAGCTAGTGCAAGCAGTGCAAGGCCTCCTGGAGCTGGGGGTCATCTGCCAGGTCCCCTTAAGACAAAAAGGCAAGGGCTTTTATTCCAACCTATTCACAGTACCCAAAAAAGATGGTTCAGTCAGGCCCATCCTGGACTTAAAGATCCTCAACAAATTTGTCAGGGGCAGGCGCTTTCGCATGGAAACTCTGCGCTCTGCCATCAGTTCCCCTGCGCTAAGGGTACTTCATGACATCAAAGATGCTTACCTCCATATTCCTGTATTCCCAGGTCATCAAAGGTTCCTCGGGTTCGCTCTGATGGATCAACACTACCAGTTTGTGGCGTTGCCCTTTGGTCTCACTTCAGCTCCCAGGGTGTTCACTTGCAGTCATGGCGATGAATAATCTCAAAGCTTGAAAGCCACTTTATTAAATCCTGTCCTGCATCACTGACACTAGTCAATTCAGATACCTGAACTGTATCATTATTCCTTTTTACTTTGTTTTTATGTAATTGTTATAGCTCTCATGGAGTTTCTCCTTACCAAAAAAGCATTCCTTGTCTGTACACTGTACTTACTTGGCGGTTCAATAAAGTATTGAAGTATTGAAGTATTGAAGGTGCTGGCTGGCGTGATGTTTCTGCTCAGGTATCAGGGCGTCCGCGTGCTTCCCTATCTGGACGACATTCTCATCACTTCCCAATCTCTTCATCAGGCAGAGTTGGATACTCAGCTGGTGGTGTCCACTCTGGAGTCATTTGGATGGGTGATCAACCACCCCAAGTCCTCACTGTCCCCTTCCTTGGTAACTCCGTTCCTAGGAATGAATCTGGATACAGTTCAGGCAAGGATTTTCCTTCCTCAACAGAAGGTGGACAGTCTGATTGCACAGGCTCAGTTCCTCCTATCTTGTCCTCACCCCTCCATCAAGCAGGGGATGCAGCTGGTGGGCCTGATAGTGGCATGCTTCAAAGCTGTCGTTTGTGCTCAGTTCCACTTGAGGCCTCTGCAACTTCACCTATTGTCTGTATGGGACAAGGACCCAGCGTCCCTGGACGGGGTCTGTGTGCTCTCCCCTCGGGCCAGGAGGTCCCTCTTGTGGTGGATGGACTCAAGGAACCTGTTGGGGGGCAGATCCTTTCTTACCCCTCCCTGGGAGACGGTCACCACGGATGCCAGTCTGTCAGGTTGGGGGGGTTTCTGGAAGTCCCTGCGGTTCCAGGGGAGGTGGGGTCCTCAGGAGGCCCACACACCTATCAATGTCTTGGAACTGCGGGCGATCAGGTTAGTGCTGGCTCACTTGACTACTCTCCTTCGGGGCCTGCCTGTTCAGGTGCGCTCGGACAACCAGACGGCAGTTGCCTACATCAATCATCAGGGAGGGACCCGGAGCAACGGGGCCCTCCAGGAAGCGTCTCTGATCCTGACTTGGGCGGAGGCCAATGTCCCCTGCATATCAGCTGTGTACATCCCGGGGGTGGAAAATCACCTGGCGGACTCTCTGAGCAGGGGGACCTCTCGCCAGGCAGAATGGTCCCTATGCAGCAGGGTGTTCCAATCCCTGTGTCACCGCTGGGGCCAACCAGATGTGGATCTGTTTGCGTCCCGTCACAATCACAGACTTCCAGCCTTTGTCTCCCTGTCCCAGGATCCTCTGGCCTTGACCGCGGATGCTCTAGCAATGTCATGGCAGGACTTTCAGTTTCTGTAGGTCTTCCCTCCGTTCCCCCTGCTGGGCAGGGTTCTGCGCAAGATTGCTCTGGAAGGGGTGCCAGCGATTCTGGTGGCCACCAGATGGCCAAGACGAGTGTGGTTCGCAGACGTGGTGCAACTGGCAGTAGATCAGTACGCTCTGCCCAGGGTTCCAGACCTGCTCACTCAGGGCTCTCTAAACCATCCCAATTTACAAACTCTGGCTTTGACGGCCTGGTTGCTGAAACCTCCATCTTGATGGAGAAGGGGCTGTCTTCCTCGGTTGTGGATACTTTGATAAAGGCTAGGAGGAAGTCTTCCTCTTCCATTTATTACAGGGTTTGGCGTGCCTACATTGACTGGTGTGAATCTAAGGCTCTTCCCTGTCGTGTGTTCTCTATTCCCAGGATCCTGGAGTTCCTGCAGCATGGGTTGGAGATGGAGCTCCAACTCAGTACTCTGAAAGGGCAGGTTTCTGCCCTGGCTATTTTCTTCCAGAAGTCCTTTGCTCAGCACCTTCTGATCAGGACTTTTTTCAGGGGGTCACTCAGGTGCGTCCCCCACGTAAGCCTATGTTGCCTGTTTGGGATTTGAATTTGGTTTTGTCAGCCTTGCAGGGTGCACCCTTTGAACCTGTGCAGGATGCTGCCCTTGCCATTCTTACACTCAAGACTGTCTTTCTGGTGGCTATCACTTCTGTTAGGCATGTCTGAGTTGGCGGCGCTTTCTATTCAAGCCCCCTACTATGAGAGACACCAAGACAAGGTGGTGTTTCGTTTCAAGCCAGACTTTCTGCCTAAGGTAGTATCTGCTTTTCATTTGAATCAGAACATTGTTCTCCCTTCTTTGTGCCCTAATCCTAGTAATGCTAAGGAGAGGGTCTTGCATTCTTTGGATGTGGTTAGGTGTCTGAAGTCTGAAGTACTATCTGGTGGCTACCGCACCCTTCAGGAAAACTGATGCTCTTTTTGTGGTCCCTTCTGGTCCTAGGAAGGGTTTGGCTCCTGCCAAGTCTACTATCAGCAAATGGATCCGTCAGGCTGTGATTCAGGCCTACTCTGCTAAGGGGAAGAGTCCTCCCTTCCGCCTTACTACTCGTGCTATTGGTGCTTCTTGGGCTTTTCAGCACCAGGCTTCTGTTGAACAAGTTTGCAAGGCCGCTACCTGGTCTTCTGCTCATACCTTTTCTAAGTTTTACAAGGTTGATGTTAGGGCCTCAGCTGACGCTGCTTTTGGCCGAAAGGTTCTGCAGGCGGCAGTGGTTTAAACTGTCTGCTGCTAGTTTTTCTTGGGGATCCCACCCTACTTTATGGACACTGCTATTGGATGTCCCGATAGTAAGTACTAGTATTTGGACCAGGACGTACTGTATACTAAGAATAATACAATTCTGTGATTACTCACCTGTAGAATTGGTATTATGAGTATACAGTACGTCCTGCTCCACCCCACCCTTGGTTTTGCTTTATCTTGGATCCCCTGTATGGTGATTGTTATCATTGTTATAGTTGATAGTTTGGGTTGTTTAATTCTGCCGGCTTCTCGTTAACTGCTTTTCAATGCTGGGGATTTTTGGGAGGTCCCTGGGTATTTGAGGGGCCGGGAGGAGCCTGTTTTCGATGTCCCTGCAGTCCAGCGCCGTCTGGCGGAGTAATACCCACTTGTAAGTAATCTTTCTGGAGCAGGACGTACTGTATACTCATAATACCAATTCTACAGGTGAGTAATCGCAGAATTGTATTTTGTCAGAGTGAAGGACCACTTTAAATCCCAACTTTATTTTATTGGAGGTACTTACAAGGATACCTACAGCTTTCCTATGAAATATCCTCTGACCAAAGAGGTAGTATTCTCTGCTCTGCAATAATTAGCAGAGGAACAGGAACAATGCTTTGATTCTAACGCTTCACCTTATCGAAACCAAAAAAAGAAGCTTAGGTCTGCAAGTCTGTGAATCTTAATCTTTTCTTGTGGTCAGTACTTTCATTATGTAGTGATGGCTGAACGTTGCTGGTGGGGAGTGCTTCCAGTCAGCACCAGTGCTGTTCGTCCTTGTCTTTATCCCATAGTTGCTCAGTCTTTGATCCTCCCCAACATTTTTCTAGCGAGTCGCAGGCCACCATGGAGAGACCCATGTTAGGCTTAATAATATAGGGGGGTTAAGGAGACCAAAAGACCCTCTACTCAAAGGTAAAGGAAAAGAGGTGCTTTCCTAGAACCGAAACAATTTACACAGTGCCCAACACCACAAGGAATAATAGAATTACGCATCACTCCTTGCAGTGGCCGAAGCTATGCAAATCATCTCTTTAATTATCTCTGAGCCATCCAAGGCACTTAGAAGCTAAATGTGCAGTGGCTTCAAATTTAACACAGCTAAACACGATCCACTAGTTGACATGTGTTTCAAGCTTTTGTGGACACATTTTTGAGCATTTGTCTCTCATCAGCACTAAGCCAGATGTACTTGGCTGTATGATACGCACAAAGTCTCACCTCCTATACAGCCAAATACATCTGGCATACATCTAGTGCCGATGTGAGGCAAATGCTCGAAACGTGTCTACTAATGGAAGGTGTTTAATTCAAAGCTGATCTTTGGCATTGCGCACTTAGCTGCTTCTGAGAAGTAGAGGATTTGCATATCTCTGCCCACTGTCAGGAGAGATGGGTAATTCTATTATGCCTTGTGTTGGGCACTGTGTAAATACTTTGCGTTCTAGGCAAGCACCTCTTTTCCCAAACGCACATTAATATTTAACTCTAGACAGATGTATGGGGGGGCATTATCATATTGGGACTCAATCCGCCCAGACAATAAATGTTGAGGGCAATACATTGCGTGTGCTCTGTAGCACGTTGGCCTGCCTAGCTGTACAAATGACTTAAAAATGACCAGTTCTTTACATCAGAAGAAAGTTCAGCATGAGAGGGACAGCTGTGATACTGGTTTTGTATCATTTTGACCGTTTTACCCTATTAGTTCTACTTGTCTCGCCCCTTTTGAGTATTTATATCAGCCCAGCACCATTTACTGTTAAAATCATTTGTGGCATATTTATTATACAATTGCCTTACATAGCCGTGGAATGTTTCCATAACAAGTGAATCTTTTCAAGTTGGCCACATTAAAGTCATACAGCAGGGCAATAAAAAAAAAAAAAACAAAGGGATACTTACCTTTTTGGCCTGCTCCACCGGTCACTGCAGGTCCAGTGCTCCAGAACTCCTCCGATTACTTATCAGTGCCACCCAAAGCCTGAAACTCTATCCTCTTCTGTGCCAGACCCCGACCCAGTCACAGGGAGAGTGGGCATGCCCCCTTCATTCACTACAATGGAGAGGAGGTATGTAGGGCCTCGCCCACTATCATCTTTGCAATGAATGGAAAGGGCATGGCCACACCCCAGTGATTGATGGCGAGTCACGATTCCGTCCCGCCATCAATCAGTCTGGCCTTGGACGGTGCGGGAGGCGGCGGCTGCAGCTGGGGCCCCGATAAATCGATCAGGTGAGGTCTTGAGCGAACCTGCAGTAACCAGCGGCGCAGGACAAAAGGTAAGTACCCTTTTGTTTTTGTTTCTTCCCTGGTATATGACTTTAAGCACATTAAGCCGTATATACACAACCGCAACGGTTTGATTGAAAGTGTGAGTAAAAATCTATATATATGTAATTTTTTCTCTGATAACGTCTGCTATGTACATAGAAATCTTCATAAGAGACTGAGATTTGTTTTTATTGTGTTTTGCGGATGGATGTCTTTGTATTCACGATGCAGAGGTTTGTTTCCTGTTTAACTAAGTCTGCCTGGTAACATGTCAGTCTTTTAATAAATTTTGTTTTTTATGAATTTTTTTTAGTGTGTTCACTTTGTAAAATAATCTCAACAGCTCTAACTATCATTGGTTGTCCTCTCCCTTCCTGTCAGAATGCATCTGCTCCTGGAAGTAGAAACCAGGCAAAGAGTAGTGATCCATCCCTTGATTTCCTTTGTCAAAGACCACCAATCATAGGGTTTGACCGGTGGTCTTGTTAAGGTGGACACTAGTTTTTAGGATCCTGGGCCAGCTAGCACAGTCTTTCTCCCCCCATTATGCATTCCACCCTCAGCCATGGCCCTGATTAACACATGTTTAGCCATACCTAATTAGAGTTTCAATCACCACCACACCTAATTAGCATTTTAATCGCATGTGGCTGTCTGTGTACTTGTGGTTGTGATTAGGTGGCACAAGCTTTAGAAAAAGACAAATAGAGCACCCCCTCCCTTCACCTTTGATCATAAGACTGTAGACACTGGATTAGAAAGTGACTCTAAAAAAGTGTCTATAAACCGATTCTAACCAATGTATAAGAACACTAGCGACAGGCATCATCATATAGGGCTCTTACAGACCCTGCTTCTTATGTTGATTATTATGCAGAATCACAACACCCACTTGCTTCAAATCATAAAGTCAAACTGTAAACCTTTATATCTTGGCCATTTCTTCAATTTAAAAACGGAAAACAGTTTAGGGCATAGCCAGATGTAATGGTCAAATAATTCTTTACCCTGCTGTATCCCTTTAATCTCCAGGCTCAAGCAGAGCTTTGTGTCACTATTTCTATAACTGATCTGATAAACCTACATAAGAGCTAATGGTTCTCTACCACCAGAAAATGTTGTTGATTTTGAAAGGCATTACAGAGCTGCAAATTAGGCCACAACCCCTATTTGCACCTTGGAGTGTGTGAGTGATGAGAGCCGATTCTCTACTAAAAAAACGTTCGATTTGACTTTAATAAAGTGGAACAAAACCCACCAGTGATGCACAACTAAATTACCCCCTAACTGTCCTATCAAAGAATAATCCAAAATGTCCAAACGTGTCTCTATTAGCAGGGACCGCTCAAGACACAGTACAGAGTGTCAGGTCCCGGAACACAGGGTAAGGGGAAAGGTAAGCTACGTTTACACCTGTCTGGATGCTTTTGCGGCACGCATTTTGTGTTAATGGCTTGTGGTGAAAGTTGTGTTTTTCAGCGATATATAAATACGTTTGACTTTTTTTTTTTTTTGTATGTTTTTTTGCATCTGCATTTCCGTTTGTTAAAAAAAAAGACATAGCCCCCCTGCTGGCACACCAGGCAATCCCATGGCTGAGAGGTCTTAAGGCCAGGCCTCCCACCCTACCAGAACACCATCCCCTATGCACTGTGCTCTTCCAAAACCCCCTGGCCATTGGGGGTTTGGGGTAATAGGACGGAGTGGTACAAATGCCCCTCTCTTCAGAAACATAGAAGGTGACGGCAGAAGGAGACCATACGGTCCATCTAGTCTGCCCTTATGTGTATACTGTATGTACTCTTTATCTTAGGATAGATGTGTGCTTATCCCAGGCATGTTTAAATTCAGTGACTGATGATTTTTTTAAGTTTGTTCCAAGCATCTACTATTTCTGTAAAATAATATTTTCTAACATTGCTCCTGATCTTCCCTCCGACTAGCTTCAGGTTGGGCCCCCTTGTTCTATCATTAGGTTTCTTCTTAAAAACACTTCCCTCCTGAACCTTTATTTAATCATTTCACATATTTAAAAGTCTCAATCATGTCCCCTCTCTCACGGAGGCATGCATAGGGACAGGCGGGGGTTAGGGTCAGGAGAAGCCGACATGGAGGAAGGAGGCGTCATGGCTGGGTAGTTAAGTATGATGCTCTGCTTCTGTTGGCGCCGGGTGTGCTTTCTATAGAAGCGGTGGACCCCTTTGTGCCATGTGCCTGGGGGCACCTACCTTTGCTGCCTTTATTTGCAACCCTGACACCAACTCTTTTATAAAATATATGTGAGGTGCTTATAGATGAGTAGGTTTAGCTTGCCTGTGGCCAGAGGAAAATGGACTCCACCTACAGTAGAAAAATACCAGAGGTGTCCTAATGTCCTAAATGTCCATACTTCACATATTCTGTATGAGCGCCTTACTGACAAGCGGACCTGCATGGCATGCTGGACTATTATTTCTTAATTAAGATATTCAATGTCCTTTTCAGTGTAATTATTAAATCTTATTTCTTATGCAAGCACGAGGGCAATAAAACATTTGGTCATAAAACAATTGCGTCTGTTGCGCTCAGGTAAATATCAGGTCACCCAGCCAGAGTGGATGTAATTACACCGCGGTTATAGTACAATTTATGTCTCTGTATATCATTGGTAAATTACCGACATAAAAATTAAGTCCGTCTGAGAAGCAAGATAAAGTGAGAATAATTGGGGAGAGCATTAAGGTTCTTATAAACGATTTCTTTTTTTTTAATTAACTACACCATGGAAATGGCTTGCTTTCTATCAGGAGATTTACAGTCAGATTTTTGATGCAAACAACTGAGACATAATATATATTATATATAGTTCATTAAATAAAGGGACATAGTAAGGCTTAGGACAACCATCAATGTATGGCTACTTTTCTAGGTGTCCTTTTAAAGATACATGCTTTTTTTTATTGATACTGTTATATCAATCCCAATCCAGCGCAAACTGCTGTATGGAACCCGATTGTTGGTTCCTTAACTCTTTAACTGCCAGCCTACCTAAATATTTTGTCTCCCTCCGTTGCCAGGTGATTTTTCCTCATTTTGCACTATATATGTTTAATGTTGATTTTTGCAGGGATTGCCAGATAATTATATATTGGTTTTCTCAGCAGAGTGGCTTTAACATAAAATGTCTGTTTTTACTTTTTTCAGTGCTTTCTTAATATTTTGTGGTGAAATATATAAAAAAAAATTAGAAACTCTATTTTTACATTTTTTTTTTTTTTTAGATAAAAAATGTACTTATTTTAAGAAAACCATATTTTTAAGAATACCACATATAAATCAGTAGACAACGTTCCTGCCCAGGAGCCCTGAAAAGAAAGCATCATGAGATTTTCAAATAAAATACAACTAACTGCACGTTGCGGTTAACTATCAAGGGTTAAACACTTCAAAAAAATGTGGTCCCCCCCGCTCCTACAAATCCAGCATGGACACCAGCTACAGGGGGTGTGGTAGGCAGGGCAGCTGGCCCCTGGCTTTGAAGGCTACCAGTCGGTGTAATGCTATAATAATTTTGATATTGTTTGTTCCCAAAAGCGATTTTAAAAATATTATAAAATCAAAATTGTATTGAATCCGTACCAGTTCAAGGGTTAAATTTAATAAAACACACTTTTTCAAAGTATTTAATTTATTTATTATATTATTTATTTTATGTCTTACCTCTGGGTGATGTCTCGTGATGTCTGACCATGGCTGCCGCAAAGTGAAAGTGATTGGCGGAAGTTTCAGTGCCATGTCCTCGGCTTCCCCAGATTACTCCGGCTCCTGCCTCTCATTCCTGCCTCAGTGAGGAGCCTTGTATACTGCTAGGTGTGCTGACATCAGCTCACTCACCAGTATAAAAGGCCCCTTTCTAAGGTGGCGAGCCAAAACCCAGTGCAGGTCAGATAGCAGGTGTTCCCTACACCACTGAAAGACCCCAGACCGGGGATTAGGGGTGCGGGTGGAAACTGGGGGAGACGTCAGGCATGTAGAATCTACGTAGCTGGCAGTTAATGGTCGGAGAAGCATCTACGTAGATTTTATGTGCTTGGCATTTAAAAGGTTAAAGAAAGTCATACACACGCCCAAGTACCTTGGCGCGCCTCATCTACAGGGAAGCTAGAGATGCGGCTGGCAGCAGAAGTGCTGTGGGAGCTGGCGGGAAAGGTGAGTTTACCAGCAACCTCAGGGGTTACACACAGTGGTGCATCTCTGGTTTGGATGTCCCAGGGGCAAGCTAGCTCTGGGACTGTGCCACACAGCTTCACAGACTCCTACACCTTCCATGTGACAAATAAAACGTATTGTATTTTGGAAAAGGAAAGGGTTACAACTGCTCAGAGTAGATATTTAACCTAACTTCCCATCTTCAGTGACCAGAGTGGAAGTTCAATGGTGTGTAAAGCAGGCACATGCTGCCGCTAAGTCTTTTGGGCTGGAAAGTAGCAGTGGCCCCCTTTGTGGTGTGTCGCGTCATGTCACCTATCAGCTATATTACTACGGATGGGTCCTAATCTGCCTCTAATTGCCCTCCAGTTCTTACGTCTACACTGAAACCAATCGTCCTCTAGTCCTCGCTGACTTCTTCTGCCGCTGATCACCCGCCCGGTCCTCATCCCCTTCTTCACTGCCGCCAATTGTTTTCTCCACTGTGGCTGATCATCCCGCTGCTTATTCACTGCAATTGAGGTGACATACTGAGGCCTGGGATGTCCTCTCCTTTAAAGAGGACCAAAACCCGGGATTATGACTAATGACCAGCTGTTCAGGTATGTCGGGATGGGTGCACGCAGCAGCTACAGGGATGCAGGGGATGCCACCACTGGCCCTGTGCATGCAGTGTGGGAAAGTAGGACTCCTTGTGAATTGGGAGAAAGGGTTTCTCACAGTGGGGCATCCTAAATCTATCCTTACTAATGAGTGTTGGCTGTCCAGCAGGGCCGGATTAATTGTGGTGGAGGCCTCTGGGCACAAAATTGTGTGGAGGCCCCAGATACAGTACTTTTTTTTACCTTTACAATAATAGTCCAGCCAAGTAACTGATTGGTGGTTGTCTGGCATCCGCCTACTTACTGGAACATCAGATCGAGTCCCTGTGCCACCCTTGTGTGGGTGCGTGCTGCTCGGGATCTCCTGCTTTGTGTAGCCCTCACGTACTGGGATGTCCGACACGTGACGGCAGGGAGCAGGTTCTTCTGGGCCCAGGTGTCCGATGTGTGTGTTGTGAGTAGGTAAGGGTTAGGGTTTCAGGGAAAGGTAGGTACTCACTGGTGCCGCTTAGAAAGATGTACAGCACTCCAACTGTTGATAGCAGAGTTCCTCTTTATATATTCCACAAGCAAACGGCAAACACGGAAG
The DNA here is from genome assembly GCA_027917425.1 of Gastrophryne carolinensis. Lineage (NCBI taxonomy): Eukaryota > Metazoa > Chordata > Amphibia > Anura > Microhylidae > Gastrophryne > Gastrophryne carolinensis. The sequence continues at coordinate 135,867,923 of CM051241.1, read as the reverse complement.
AAGTACATGTCTTCCAGTTACATCTGTCCAATATCAGGTACAATCATCAGCATTGCTTCCCTAGAGAATAATGTTCTAGGTTGGAACCCCTCCTTTCTCTCTCTGTTAGTCTGTGCTCCTGCTCCTTACAATTCAAATGGTGAATCACACGATTAACACTGGGTTTGGGTTGGGGGCTTCCCTTTATCCCTTCTCACTACCTTCCAGAACCTTCTATCACATGTTCCGACATCTGATAGGATGGTTGGTAAACCCTCTGACCAATCACTAGCTTTCAGTTGTAACTATGTTACTAGTCTATCTCCTGTTATGACTAACAACCCTTCTGACCTCACCTTCTAGAATGTTCCCCATTCTAGCCTATGGACAATGTTAGTCTATGGCCTAAACCCACTACTGCCATCTTGTGTCTGTTTAGATTATGGAACTTCCAATGTACTTAAAGTGGACCAACACCCAGGTCTTATAGATTCCCGGGCTGATCACCTCCCTCATCGCAGGACATCCGAGATCGGGATGTCCCGCGGGGTGAAACCCCCCAAAAACCTTACCTTAGACGTGCCCGCGCCGGCCGTTTGTGAATGGCCGGCGCGGACGCGCGCCCTGTAAGAGTGACGTGCGGGAGGCGGCGGCGGACGCGCTGTCTTGTCCTTCGCTGTCACCCGCTTGTCCGTCGGCGGGGATTGGACGGCGCGGTCACGTGGGAGCGTGGTGAGGTGAGTTTTTGGGGCTTTCTGGGGGGGTTTCACACAGCGGGGCACCCCCAATCGGGGTGCCCCCCCGAAGTGGACCAAAACCCAGGATAGTCAAAATCCTGGGTGTAGGTCCACTTTAAATGGGTAGAAACCATAAAAGTGAATTAATGTAAGGTTAACTCTATTTTAAAGGATTCTTATTAGTGAATTGAAGTGTGTCTAGTTATTACCAGGTCCCTACACTTGCCATTCTGGGTGGGGGGGGGGGGGTGTAGTCACCCAGCTGGTCCAGCAGAAAACATCTCCCCTGCATTGAGCTGCTATTGGCTGTGTTTGGTGGCTTATGTGCAGTGACAGCTCTGCACCCATCACTGTAGCGTTACTGATGGCGGCTTGCCCCCCCCCAAAGGCCGGCCATGCCCGTAGGGGATGATGACTTTCTGGTTGGCCCAGGCTATACTGCTATTACAGAGAAGAAATCACACTTAGCCATATATTTCCATCACTGTGCATTTACAACATGCCTCCTGCTTCTTATCCATATTTCCTCTAGTTTTATGAACGGGGAATATTATGAGAATAAACGCTGAATAATGGGGAACAAATTGGATGGGACTTAAGATTTGAGGCACTATTGTAAATTCTTCATAAGAACCTATGCAAAGCCAAACATCATTTTACAGGCTGTCTGTAGTTTTTTATTTCTTTGTCTCCGTAATAAAGAATTTCATTAATGTCTTGTGGAACTGTCCAAAAACCTTTTGTGGTTGTGGAAAAATGAAATTGAAAGGAGGAGCAAATTTTGGAGCCCTGCTATGGCTTCTATCCCTGAAGCTGGTCGGAAGGAAGGTCACGAGCAACTTCCAGAAGAGGTAGAAAAATCGACAGAATGATTCCCTCTGGTGGACCCCCGGAATGATTTGCACAGATGGACCCCCGGAATGGTTTGCTCAGATGGCCCCCTGGAATTATTTGGCCTGGTGGACCCTCAGAATGGTTTGCTCAGATGGGCACCTGGAATGATTTGCTCAGATGGGCTCCCAGAATGATTTGCTCAGATGGGCCCCTGGAATGGTTTGCTCAGATAGACCCCCAGAATAATTTGCTCAGATGGACCCCCAGAATGGTTTGCTCAGATGGGCCCCTGGAATTATTTGGCCTGGTGGATGGCCCCCTGGAATTATTTGGCCTGGTGGACCCTCAGAATGGTTTTCTCAGATGGGCCCCTGGAATGATTTGGCCTTGTGGACCCCCAGAATGGTTTTCTCAGATGGGCCTCCAGAATGATTTGCTCAGATGGGCCCTCAGAATGGTTTTCTCAGATGGCCCCCTGGAATGATTTGGCCTGGTGGATGGGCCCCTGGAATGATTTGGCCTTGTGGACCCTCAGAATGGTTTTCTCAGATGGGCCTCCAGAATGATTTGCTCTGATTGACCACAGGGACTCCTGAAGTTGAAGGTAAGCATCCTGGAGGGGGGGGGGGGCTCCAGCATTCTGCATGCTCTCTGAGCTTGTTCACATTCTCTGTCTGTGGGACCAAGCAAAAAAATGGGCATTGGTCCGGTTTAAGTCGGCCTGTCACACCAGTCTTCTGCTGCCATGCAGAGCCCTGCCCCCCAGGGGAGGATTACAGCGATCAGGTTTTATTATGTTATCACCCAAATCAGGCTTAGCACACAGGGGGTGGCTGGGGGTTTACCAAAGGCTTGGACCTTAATATACGCCTTTTTCATGGAGGGATAGCGCCAGGTAGTGCCTGTACAGCGGCAGGTAGCGGCAGGTGAACGCCGGACACGGCACGCAATTACACATTTATGAAGCCAAATCTGGTGAGCAACTAGAACAATGCCATGTAGCGTCCGATTCCTCATTATCCCAGGCTCAGCGTACAGCGCCGGCGTTCAGCCTTGCAGAGCGCCACGTCTTACCTCTCGCTACCTGGCGCTCTCCCATACATTTCTATGGACGATCCTTAAATACCTTTCCTGATCCCAATTTTTTTTCCCTTAAAAAAACACAAACCTTCAAACATGTATTCTGGCCAAGAAAATGGCATTTTTGAAAACTTTTGGGATTAATATTTTTATTCAGAATTGTCCTTACATGTCTGGTATTAAAGTGTTCATGTTACAATGTAATAACAATGTCATTCCATATGTTTTCACTTTGTTACTAGTGGATACATGTTCAAAATCAGACTTTAATCACACAGCTTCTGGCGCTATGGGCTACATCGACCCGATTTTGAGCGCCAGAACTGTTTGAGGCTAATTTTTTAATTAATGTGTTGAGTCAGTCGCACTGAGCTGGCGCTATCATTCGCTCCAATACAGCGTAGTACTGCGAATCACATAACGTAATTAACAATGCCGGCCAGCGACTGAGACGCTCTGAAACAACGAACCATGGCCGAGCACAGCAACTACAAGCGTTCGCTCTGAAATCCTCGCTACAGACACTCATCTGTCGCTACCTGGCGTTAGTAATGAATCAGCCTGATAGTTGCTTACAGCACAGTAGTGCTGTCGTTGACAGTAGCCAGTAAATAAAGTCGAGGGCAACAACAAGCTCCAATGCGATTGGACCCCCAATTAATTATTACATTTAGGATAGAAATTACAAAAAACAGTGTGCGACAGGCATTTAGATTAAGTTCACCTGTTTCTGTAATTGCTTTATTTAAAAAAAAAAATATAGACCATAAAGATCAAAGGGCAAAATTTGACTGGTTAATACATTTCTCCCTCCACATCTCGTATTAACCATTTGACACAATAACATCTGTAATATCAAATGATATATCTAATGATAAAACACGAGGTGTTACAGCTCATTTCACCATTTTATAAATGCACCCCATTCCTACTGTGTAAAGAACATCATGGAAGACTGAAAGATTGTAGAAAAATAAAGCAGGAGACAAAGTTATCTATTGCCTGAAGGTCCCTTTATGGCCTTGAAGCTAAAACCCAATAAAACAGTGACACTGCTTGATGTCTGGAAGCTTGCAGGGTGTAACCCCGAGCTAAGGGCCGAGCTAATGAACACATGCAATTGCTACATCAGCAATATTATAAGATGATAAAAATGGATAGAGTCAAAAAAATATGCGCTGAAATTTCTGCTGAAATATGAGAAATATCCAGACTCCAGACGTAATTATTTTAATGCTATTAATTACCATATCATTGAATGACACAAATTGTCTGTTTGACACTTATTCAGAGAGAAATTACACTCAGGCGAGTTGCAGTCTTCAAGGAAAACATGGGTGTACTGTGAATAGAACGCACAGACCTGACATTGTTGTGTTTCTGTAAAGGATCTGCTAGTAGAAGGTGGTTGATGTCTGGAGAACAGTGCGCTGGGCAGGCTGATTCGTTACTAACGCCAGGTAGCGACACAGATGAGTCTGTAGCGAGGATTTCAGAGTGACCACTAGTAGTCGCTGTGCTCGGCCATAGTTCGCTATTTCAGAACGCCTCAGTCGCTGGCCGGCAATGATGAATATGTTGTGTGAGTCGCTATAACATCAGTACTACGCTGTATGGGAGCGAATGGTAGCGCCAGCTCAGTGCGACTGACTCACACCACATTCATCAAAAAAACAGCCTCAAACAAGGCCGGCGCTCAAAATCGGGTCGTTGTTTTTGAACATGTATCCACTAGTAACAAAGAGAAAACATATGGATTGTTATTACACTTGTTATTACACTGTGACATGAACATTTTAAAGTGGACCAACACCCTCCCATGATCGGCCCGGGAATCTATAAGATTCCCGGACCGATCAGACCCCTGACTGCGGGGCACCCCGATCACTGTGTGAAACCCCCCAGAAACCCCTAAATCCCTACCTGCTCCTCGATCCAGTGGCGCCCGCCGCCGCCTCCTGCGCGTCCCTCTAGCTGGACGCGCACCCGTGCTGTAAGAGTGACGCGCGGGAGGCGGCGGCGGCGGCGGCGGGCGCGCTCTCTTGTCCGTCGCTGCCTCCCACTTGTCCGTCGGCGGGGATTGGCAGCAGCGGTCACGTGGGAGCGAGGAGAGGTGAGTTTTTCGGGGTTTCTGAGGGGTTTCACACAGCGGGGCACCCCCGATCGGGGTGCCCCACCGAAGTGGACCAAAACCCAGGATAGTCAAAATCCTGGATGTTGGTCCACTTTAATACCAGACCTGTAAGGACAATTCTGCATTTAAATTTTAAAAATCCAAAAAGTTTTCAAAAATATATTTAAATAGGCCAAGAGAGGACACACAATGATTTGTTAAAAAAAAAATAAAAGAAGAGAAGAGAGGTAACGCCCATTGAAATGTATGGGAGAGCGACAGGTAGCAACAGGTAATACCTGGCGCTCTGGAAGCTTCAGCGCTGGCAGCTGAGCCCTGGGAAATGATGAATCGGACGCTACATGGGATTGTTGCAGTTGCTCACCAGAATCACATTCATAAATGGGGAATTGGGTGCTGTGTCTGGCATTCACCTGCCGCTACCTGTCATTTACAACCTGGTGCTATCCCTTCATGAATAAAGCCCTTAACTGTAAAGTGCGAAAAGGAATAATATATAAAACTGGGGCCTCATTCCCCAACACAAGAAACAGTGCTCATATGCCTCCCTCCCCGGGCAATTCAGATTGCTGCACATAAAATGTTATTTATCTTTTTGTAACTCTACTGTGGTCAATTTTACAACCATGGAGCTGCAGGCCGCCTACAAAGAGGAAGTGCTACTAGGTTTCCTGCCGCTGTGCATTGTGGGGTTATGTATTCAGGCAGCAGTGTGGCTGGGATGCTGGGAAAGGAAGCTACAAAATGGCTGCAGCTTTGATTGGGTGCAGGAGCAAGTGTAAGTGCTGACAATGATTCAGTATCATGTATGCAGATGGGGAAGTGATTTTTGGAGAGTTTTTATTTCTAGCTGTGCAAGGCTTTTGGTTCAGTTTAATCCTTAGAACACCAAGCCCATAGATTCTACATGCTCGCCTCTCCTACCTTACTGCCAAGCATGTAAAATCTATGTCGTGGTGAAATTAAAAAAAAAAAGCTGATCACCTCCATCTGGAATCTAACGACTGGGCTCTCCTCTTTCCCCCGGGAGGTGATGTCTTTAGCGGGGTAGAAAGGACCCATTTCCTGCCCCACAACCACAAGTCAACTTCTGGCATCTCACTGGCCGGCATAGGAATGAATGACTTTACGTGGTGTCCGGTGAGCAGAAGCGGGTAGTGACCGGTGGAGGGTGGTACTCCCCTGCCCCACACCGGGCTTCCGCTGATCATTACTGACTGTCAGTGATGGCACAGCGTGTTACAGAGTGATTGGCGATGGATCAGTGGTAAGTAAAAAGTTGAGACCCCTATACTAGTTCACAGGGCATGAGGAGCGGACATGACACCTGCGGCAAGGCATAAGCCTCTATCCCCATTACCTGCCTCCCCAAAGCTGGGGGGGGGGCAGAAGAGCCCGCGGCCCATGAGGGCTGTGCAGGCTGGAAGCCTTCTGGGAGGCACTCGGTCTCCGTGCTCTAGTCTACCAGCAAAAACATTTAAACCTTTGATAGTGTGCATCATAGTTGTATTTTATTTAAAAATGTTATAAAGAGCTCTTTTCAGTTTGGAGGTATCCTGGGCAGTAACGGGGTCTGCCCATACATATGTGGTATTGTTGTAATTGGGAGGAATGGGGATTTCACGCACATTATTCCCCCCTCCCCTTTTTTATTTTTACCTTAAAATATTATGAAAACAATGAAAAAAATACAAACTAAACATTTCATGTTGAAGCTCAAACTCTGCCAAAAAAAAACATTACAAATTTCCTGCAAATCCCTGGAAATTCCTACAAAAATAACAGTTAAAAAGCACAAAATGGTGAAAAATGGCCTGGCAACAAAGGGTGAGAAAATCTCAAAAAGGCAGTTAAAGGGATAAAAGTACCTATGCATGCTGGGTATTGTTCTGTTCAGGGGAGCGAAGGGGGGTGGGAGTAGCTCCATCACTATTATTTATACAAAATCATCATTATTATTCAGGGCCTGGGAACCAATTTACCGCCCAGTTTAACCCTCTCATCATCCAAGTATTAAGCACCAAACATGTTTAGCTATGTGGAAAGACAGAGATTTGGTTGCACTGGCAGCTTCCCAGGTGAGTAGCTCTGGCTGCATTGCATGTCCCAACTTTGGGGACTCAAAAATAAGAGTAGGGACCACACTAAACACAGAGTGCCTTGCTGCGGCAGTGTGGCTTCCACATGTATCTGCAGATATATGCAACCAAATCTCTGTCTTTCCACATAGCTAGACATCTTTGGTGCTTAATACTTGGATGATGAGAGGGTTAAACTGGGCGGTAAATTGGTTCCTAGGCCCTGAATAATAATGATGATGATTTTATATAAATAATAGTGATGAAGCTACTCCCACCCCCTTTGCTCTGTTCAGGGGACCTTGCACTTATATATAGCTTGTTCTTTCTTGTTTGCATATTGATCATTTGGGAAATGTGTTATTTATTCTGCTTTTATGATTTTTTTAGGGAAACCCTGTGCAACCAGTGACTTCGTCAAGGGTTTGTGTCCAGAAAACTGCGCCCACAACAACAAGCTGGGTACACCTAGAAAGCTTGGGGTGTGTATTTTGAGAGAAAATATCTGCCTCTGGCAATCAGTAACCCCATGCAGATGCTATTAATTGCCATCAGTACAGCCAAACCAGAGACAACCTGGCCCAGTGCACCGGTCCCCGCTCACCTGCCCTGATGGTAACCCTGCCTTTAGTAGTTCAGATATCTCCTTTAAAGAAGAGAAACCACTTCCCCAAGGTCTAGAAGACTCATGTGATTTTCATCTTTATGGGGCATCCCACTTTGGTGGAATTTTTGAATATATATTTTATTGTGTGCCAGAAGAAGGATGTCCTTTTTCTTATGTTAGTAAATGTGCGTTGTAAGGAAGCAGTTTTCAATGGCTCCAATCTTGCTATTGAGAACTGTACACCAAATCTGTACACCAAGGTCTACAAGAAGAGAGAAGTGAGCCCTGTATACACAAGACACTGCTGCTGGGCATGTGTAAGGTTGAGTGAGCTCCCTCATTTCAGCAGCTGCCATAACAGCAGTGTTCTATGTTTACAGTACTTCTCTCTTGGTGTACGGTTGCATTGTGTAGCATAAGGTATGACCAGACATTCAGGTCAAGCAAATAGCTGCACAAAGCGCAGACATGTGATCATGGGCAATGCTGTTTTATAGACAGCTTGGGATAAATTCATTTATTTTAAGCATTTGTAAGCTAAAAATGCAAATATTCAAAGAAGAGGCACAAACAGGGCTGTTTCTAGAGGCCCCTTTATACCGGTAATCCTGTTTTTGGCATATGAGTCAGGGCCACTGTTAGTGGTACAGGCCATAGGACAGACCCTTTATTACCCCATATTGGCCTCAGTCATGGGGTGGTGGCACTGCCTGCTTTGTACAGCAAAATATATGGGTGTGGGTCAGCAGCAGCGGCACCGTAGGATGGGTGAAGGGGAGCTTCCCTGGGAGCAAATAATAGTTATCAAAGAGAGTCATTGCAACCAACACCAGACTGGCCCACCAGAGGATCCTTTGGTGGGCCCCAGGCACAAACCCAGGGCCACCATCAGGGCAGTGCAGGAGATCCAAGACTAAAACAATGTTTCTGGTAGAATTGTGTCAATATTTTATATTATCTTATTGTGATTTAGCTGAAGGGTGGGCCCCAAGGATAATTTCCTCTGGTGGGTCTCAATAATGATTTCCTCTGGTGGTACCAAGGTGCTCCAGTCTGACCCTAGTTGTGACCCATATTCCCCCCATAGTGGCCAGGGTACTATTAACCTCTGCCCTCTAAAGGTTATGCTAAGAATTCTTGCCTGTAAATAAGTGGTAGAAATAGAGTTAGAATAAATCACAGCCCTTGTGATCGGGGGTCTCAGCACATGAAGCTGGATTCAGCATCACAGGAAAAAGCATTTGTGAAAAAATGCAGATTACAGCAGACCTATTTTTTTCCATTTGCAGATTTTGTCTGCAAATAATTTTGCTTGTGTGAATATAATATGTGAATGCAGAAAAATTTCTCTTGAAAATATCTTGTGAAGCCAAAGTCATGTGATTCAGAGAGTTTATTTTACTACTGCCAAGAGTTGGCTCATAACGATGCTCATACCGATGCAACACCTGGTGCCCCAGAATAGGGTGCGGGTGTTTGGGCGGTGGTACTGGGCAAACCCTAGAGCCCTGGATTCACAACCCCTATGCTTGTTGTGCCAGGCTTGTAAGCTTGGGGGGGGGCAAGTTTTATTTCAGATTCTTTGGTGGGGGCATCCAAAATAAAATCCTTCCCTCCCAAAAAAGTTTCAAAAAGTTCAAGAAAAAAAGTGTGCTCCCCTTCCCCTAAAACTTGCCAGTCCTACATACCAAGCATAGGGCACCGGCCCTAGTAATTACCAGCCCCTTTGCCCCCTTGGCACAGATATGGGGATGAGCTTCAAACTCATGCTGAGGGGTTCTAAGCTCTTCCGCACCTCCCTCACCATTGGGAGTGCGGGTAATGAGGCATGGCACTGGTATGTTGGGCAGATGGCTGGTATAGGGGTGCATTGGTCCTCTTATCAGTTAAAAAGTAGATCAAAAATAATACACCACGCAAAATATTTAGTTTTTTGTTTGTTTGGAGACACAATGTTAATGACAGGAGCCGGGGGAGCAGAGCTCCTGTGTAGCCCCTGGGAAGTCTCCCCCATGTGACTCTAAGACCACTGGAGGGAAAGGACACGGAGTGAAATAGGAAATCCCTCTCCATACCCCTCCCCTCTGTGTTGTATTTAGTCACATCCCTCATCGGCACCTGTCCATTTCTCCTGGAAGGAACGGGGCCTGCCTCCCCTCAATAATGAGATGCCGGTGGCGGCTTCTGCAATGCTTCCTCATTGTATTGCTGCCGCGGATCAATCGGGTTTGCTGTGGGTGTCTCTTGGCTTATGGGCCACTAGGAGAAATGTATATACATGGGGGATGCAATGAATGATACACGTGGGGTGAGTGTGGCAAAACTCTTGCTTGAAACAGGACCTTCACCCTGAATAAGAGCCTATGTTGTTTCCCCCACCCTCTACATATAGATTGCTCATATTAAAAATCATCCTACCTGCACCGATTGCATTTCCTGAGGCTTTTAACATTCAAGATGGCATCTCATGGTGTCTCAGGCTGTCTGCATTCTGGGATTGCTATCCTTCTCCTGCCCCATGTGATGTTTCTGAGGCTAGATGGTGGTGCCCGTATCCTATAGTCCAGCGGGGGGAAAGAATAATAAGTAAGCAATTATTAATTTAATAATTAATTATTTAATTTAATTAATTTATTAATTTTAGATGCTGAGGAATAGTTTTTTAAGGTTTGGGGCTTTTCATTACATTATGCTAAAGGTCCGGTTGAAGTTGTGGAGCCCATGGAAGGTACTTATAGGGTGGTACATACATTTGGGCAGCACCAGGAATTTCTAATTGATATAATAGCTCACATATTCCAGGCCCACAGCAAAATGGAAGCAAACATGGAATGCCTTACATGAAGATGGCCTTGCTTTCATACGACCTCCAAATATCTCCTATGGAAACATTGTTCCGTTAAGCAATCATATTGGTTATCAGCTTTACCTTGTCTAGAACCACAGAAAATAATATACAAATAAGTAAGTAAACAGCAGGAGAAAGGAGACGTCGGTTACAATGTGCAGCAAAGACAAACATCTGCCAGGTCCAGAAAGGCAAGTGAGACGGGAATGGATGGAGACAGAGACATAGGGAAGGATCTGTGCGCCTTCAGCGGTGTCACAACCAAACCATGCAAAGAAATGTGACAACTTTAAGGTATAGAGACATTTAATGCAGAGGATGCCGACTGTACCATTAACTCCCGACCAGCCACAAGGCACTCTGCTGGAAGTAACTGGACCCCAAAGGGCTCTGTGTTCTTACAGCAAATAACCCTAGTAACTACAGACACGACATGTCAGTGATGTGATTGCTGTATAGACATCATTTGTTTTCAGTGATATTAGAACTGAGAGTTTTAGGCAGAAAGGAGGTAAATACGTTTATTGGCTGAGGGTCAAAGGTAGAGCAATGGGTTACATAGTAACATAGTAACATAGTATGTAAGGCTGAATAAAGACTTTAGTCCATCCAGTTCAGCCTGTTTAACTCCTTCCAGTGGTCTAGTAACCATAGCTGGAAATGTTATTACATGCCAGGAAGGCATCAAGGCCACTTTTGAATGTTTTTACTGTATCCTTCATTACTACCTCCTCTAGCAGCGAGTTCTATAGTCTCACTGCTCTTACAGAGAAGAATCCCCTCCTATGTCGGTGGAGAAAGCACCTTTCCTCTAACCTTAGTGGATGACCTCGGGTTATAGTTACACCCCGAGGTATAAATAGATTGTGGGACAGATCTTTGTATTGACCCCGAATATATTTATACATAGTTATTAGATCACCCCTCAATCGTCTTTTCTCCAGACTAAATAAACCTAACTTGGACAATCTTTCCGGGTACTCTAGCCCCCGCACTCCTTTTATTAACTTTGTTGCCCTTCTTTGAACGCGCTCCAGTTCTGATATGTCCTTGTTAAGCACAGGTGCCCAGAACTGTACGCAGTACTCCATATGGGGTCTGGCCAGTGACTTGTACAGGGGTAAAATGATGCTCTGGTCATGAGCACCTATGCCCTTCCCGATGCACCCCATGATCCTATTTGCTTTGGCAGCAGCTGCCTGGCATTGATTACTACAGTTGAGCTTATTGTCAACTAAAGTCCTTTTCAATCGTTGTTTTACCAAGTGTTTCTTTAAGTAGTATGTAATCGTGACACAGATTTCTCCTTCCCATGTGCATAACCTTACATTTATCTGTGTTAAACTTCATTTCCCATTTAACTGCCCATGCTTCCAATTTATCTAAATCTGTTTGTAGCTGCCTGCTGTCCTCTTTTGTTTTAATTACTTTACTCAGCTTAGTATCATCTGCAAAGATTGAGACTTTACTGTTTAATCCATACCCAATGTCATTTATATATATATTGAAGAGAATTGGTCCCAGAACTGACCCTTGTGGTACTCCACTAGTAACAGTGACCCAATCTGAGTGTGTACCATTGATAACCACCCTCTGCTTCCGATCATTAAGCCAATTTCCCACCCATCTGCACACGTTTTCCCCCAGTCCAAGCATTCTCATCTTTTGTACCAGCCTTTTATGTGGCACAGTATCAAATGCTTTAGAAAAGTCAAGATATATGATATCCAAATGACTCCCCCTGATCCAATCTTGAACTTACCTCCTCATAAAAGCTGATTAGGTTTGTCTGGCAGGAGTGATTCCTCATAAATGTTGAGATTAGGGTTAAGAAGAATCAAGATTAAACCGGACCTTCACCCTGAATATGTTTCCACCACGCTGTATGTACAGATTACCCACATTAAAAATCATCCTACCTGCATCTACTGCATTTTCTGTGCCGCTCTGCATTCTGGGATTGCTGCCCTTTCCCTGACCCCATCTGCCCTGTCTGTGCAAAGCAAAGCTATAACCCGCCCGCCTGTACTTTCCCCCCTCTCCTCTCCTCAGTATGTGATGCTACTGAGCCAAGATGGCGGCACCCGTATCCTAGGGTGCTGAGCAGAGTTGCAGCCCAGCGGGAGAAAGAATAAAGAGTAAGTGATTAAAAACATTAAATATTTTAATTTTAGATGCTGGGGAATAGTTTTTTAAGGGTTTGGGCTTTTCATTAAATGACGCTGAAGTTCTGCTTTAAAGCCTTAAACCAAATGCACAATTGAGTGGTTGATAAATTAGAAACACTTTAAAAAGGGAGTAGAAACTATTCTTCTATCTGGAAGTCTTCACTAGCGGGACCCTGTGTTAGTGACCTAGTGGGAGTAGGGTGAAGAATGGATGAATAGCAAAACAGCTATTAAAGTGGACCAACACCCAGGATTTTGACTATCCTGGGTTTTGGTACACTTCCGCTGTGTGAAACCCCCCAGAAACCCCGAAAAACTCACCTCTCCTCGCTCCCACGTGACCGCTGCAGCCAATCCCCGCCGACGGACAAGCGGGAGGCAGAGACGGACAAGAGAACGCGCCCGCCACCACCTCCCGCGCGTCACTCTTACTGCTAGAGGGACGCGCGGGAGGCGGCGGCGGGTGCCGCTGGATTGTGGATAAGGTAGGGATTTAGGGGTTTCTGGGGGTTTCACACAGCGGGGTACCCCCGATCGGGGGTGCCCCACAGTCAGGGGTCTGATCGGTCCGGGAATCTTATAGATTCCCGGGCCGATCATGGGAGGGTGTTGGTCCACTTTAATAGAGATTAGGGGGCGCCGATGATCCTCTCAGATGACCTTGTTATCTGTATTGTAAAAGTAACTGTAACTGTAAAAGTATTGATTTTGCACCCTCAGCTCATGTGGTTGATGTCTTTGTGGCACAGTAATTCGTTGTTGTTGCTGATTAACTTCACGATGATCATTTGCTGTAAGTAGTGTAACAGATTCTTCAGTGGAGATGCAATGATCTGTGTACAGGGCGAAAAGTACGCATTCTCTCTCTGAAGTTGGAGCTGATGTTTTTGATTTTAACCAATTAGGATATTTCTCTCAGGAAACTCCTGATCCACCTGCAAGTTCAAGAAAATACAGACATTCTATTCAGCTTGTTGACAAGTATGCAAAAATGGATTACCGTATTTTCGCTCTATAAGACACATTTTCCCCCAAAAGTGGGCGGAAGATGTTAGTGCACCTTATTGGGCGAATGCAAAAAAAAAAAACAAAAACCCTTACATTCCCAGCTCCCACGCCTCAGCTGCCATCTCTAGCTGCCATAAAAACACATACACACACATTACCGGCTTCCACTGCCCTCGCTGTTGCCTCTGCCAGGGCCGGCTCCTCGGGCGGCATTGGTCTCAGTGCGCCCCTTTGCGTTGGAGCTTTGCGGGTCAGGGGTCTATACATTCCATGGAATAGAACAGGGTGCAAGGGCCAGCCTACAAACCTGCACTTACCAGCCCCTAAGCCCTGTGAACTAGTTTAGGGGTTTCCTGGACCCCTTACCAGTTCACAAAGGGTTGTATGTGGGGGGCGTGGCTATGTGACGGTGCTGGTAGGACGTGTGGCACGAGGGCTCCTGATATACATCCTTAAAAACCCCAGGAATTTCGTCTAAGTGCGGATTTGAGTGGAGGGAGACCCCCCACGATAACACCAGGAGTACCTTGCGACGATCGGTGGGGCGATTCGGCCCGTCAGAAGATCTTGCTGCGGTCTGCGATCATCCACGTGCCTTGTTCTGGCGCCATCTCCAGGGTGTCGGTGAGGAGAGAGGGACTGGGCTTGGCTGCAGATCCTGGAGCTGGACGCCACTGCTCTCCAGGAGGAGGACTCAGTCGGGCTGCGGCTGCCCTGCTTGTTTCCTGGGCAGAGGTGAGAGGGATCCGCCGAGGACTCGCTTCATTCTCGCCCCCGCTCCCTGCTGTGATCGCGCTCCCGGGCCCGCATAGCTGGTTTCCTTCTCGGGTGTCAGCTGCTTCTGCCTGTTCGGCGTGGGGGTGAGAGCGGCGCCGGCTGACAGTTCAGCTGAGTGCGCTGACCGCTCCTCCCTGGCCGGCGGTGGCGGCGGATACACGTGCGGGCCCCGGGCGCCGGCTCACGCTGGGGCTTTCCAACAGTGCACCTCATTAGTGCCCTTCATTAGCTCCCTCCTACAGTGCCCTCCTTAGCTCCCTCCAGCAGTGCCCTCCTCTAGCTCCCCCCATTAGCTCTCCCCAGCAGTGCCCCTCATTAGCCCCCTCCAGAAGTGCCCTCCATTAGCTCCCTCCTGCAGTAACCTCCATTAGCTCCCTCCAGAAGCGCCCTCCATTAGCTCCCTCCAGCAGTAACCTCCATTAGCTCCCTCCAGAAGCGCCCTCCGTTAGCTCCCTCCAGCAATACCCTCCATTAGCTCCCTCCAGAAGCGCCTTCCATTAGTTCCCTCCAGCAGTACCCCCCATTAGATCCTTCCAGAAGTGCCTCCATTAGATCCCTCCAGCAGTAACCTCCATTGGCTCCCTCCAGAAGCGCCCTCCATTAGCTCCTTCCAGAAGTGCCCTCCATTGGATCCCTCCAGTAGTACCCTCCATTAGCTCCCTCCAGAAGCGCCCTTCATCAGCTCTCTCTGGAGGTGCCCTTCATCATCTCCCTCCAGAGGTGCCCTCCATCAGCTCTCTCCGGCGGTGCCCTCCATCGGCTCTCTCCGGCGGTGCCCTCCATCGGCTCTCTCCGGCGGTGCCCTCCATCGGCTCTCTCCGGCGGTGCCCTCCATCGGCTCTCTCCAGCGGTGCCCTCCATCGGCTCTCTCCGGCGGTGCCCTCCATCGGCTCTCTCCAGCGGTGCCCTCCATCGGCTCTCTCCGGCGGTGCCCTCCATCGGCTCTCTCCGGCGGTGCCCTCCATCAGCTCTCTCCAGCGGTGCCCTCCATCAGCTCTCCCCAGCGGTGCCCTCCATCAGCTCTCTCCAGCGGTGCCCCCCATCAGCTCTCTCCAGCGGTGCCCCCATCAGCTCTCTCCAGCGGTGCCCTCCATCGGCTCTCTCCGGCGGTGCCCTCCATCAGCTCTCTCCAGCGGTGCCCCCCATCAGCTCTCTCCGGCGGTGCCCTCCATCAGCTCTCTCCAGCGGTGCCCCCCATCAGCTCTCTCCAGCGGTGCCCTCCATCAGCTCTCTCCAGCGGTGCCCTCCATCAGCTCTCTCCAGCGGTGCCCTCCATCAGCTCTCTCCAGCGGTGCCCTCTGTCAGCTCTCGCCAGCAGTGCCCGCCATCAGCTTCCTCCAGAGGTGCCCTCCATCAGCACCCTCCTGAGGTGCTCTCCATCATCTCCCTCCAGTGGTGCCCTCCAGCGGTGCCCTCCATCAGCTTCCTCCAGCGGTGCCCTCCATCAGCTTCCTCCAGCGGTGCCCTCCATCAGCTTCCTCCAGAGGTGCCCTCCATCAGCTCCCTCCGGTGACGCCCTCCATCGGCTCCCTCCAGCGGCGCCCTCCATCAGCTTCCTCCAGAGGTGCCCTCCATCAGCTACCTCCAGCGGTGGCCCTTCATCGGCTCTCCCCAGCGGTGCCCTCCATCAGCTCTCTTTAGCGGTGCCCTCCATCGGCTCTCTCCGGCCCCATTGACCTACCGCATACAACCCAGGGCTCGGGAGGCATTACAAGTGACTGTCCTTAATCCACCGCCACTACATGAAAGGCAATAAAAAAGGCACACTGTGGTACTACACTGTGGCACTCAGACCATGGCTGATAAGCCTGATGAGCACGCAGCCTCGCCTACTTCTATTCCTGATAATGCTGCGATAATGGCGGCAATCAACAACTGCCAAAGTGTCAAACAGCGAAGTTTGACAACTTGCAAGAACAACTTAACTATTTCAAGCATGATCTAGACAAGATAAGGGACAGAGCGTCCGAGTCGGAGAGGCGGATCGGCGAGACGGAAGATGGCCTGTCATCGGTTGCCTCAGCGGTTCAGAACATAGGGGTTTAATTTAAAAAAAAAAATTACATAGGGTCTCCCTCTTTGGGGGGGGGGGGGGGGGGGGGAATGACATACGCAGCATAACCAGCCCCGGACCAGTTAGGCTGTGCCCCCCCCCCCACACTCTGCCGGCTACAAACCCACAAAGCCAAATGGTCTGGGCTCTTCTGCCCCCCCAGGCTTTGGGGAGGCAGGTAATTGGGGGGGGGGGCTAGCTGCAGGTGACCTGCCAGACCCTGAGCCTTGTGAACTGGTATAGGGATCTCATGGACCCTTACCAGTTTACAAAGGGTTAACAGTAAAAAAAAGCTACAGGGTCAGGGAGGTGGCAGCAGCGGGAATTGTGGACACCAGTGATGTGTGTGTGTGTGTGTGTGTGTGTGTGTGTGTCTACATGTGGGAGATGGCTGCGTGGGAGCTAGGGAACGTGTTTTTTTTTTTTGAGGGGGGGCATGCTGTTCACTGTCTGTATTTGTGATGCCCGTTCACTGCCTGTAATTAGGGTGCCTGCACACTGCCTCTAATTGGGATGCCTGCACACTGCCTGTAATTGGGATGCCCACACACTGCCTCTAATTGGGATGCCCGTACAGTGCCTGTAATGTAGGATACAACTCACTACCTGTAATTTGGGAAGCCTCTCACTGTCTTTAATATGGGATACTGCTCACTACCTGTAATGTGGGGTCTGTAATGGTGTGACTGGGGGAATTCTGCACACTGTCTATAATAGGGTGATTGGGAGCGAGATATTTTAGCACACCATTTGGTTCAGAATAAACTGTCATTACATTTCATTGTCTACCTTGGGACCATTGTCTACCTTGATTCAGAGCCAGGTGAAAATTTACACATGGTAGACAATGAAAGTGAATGGCAGCCTGGCGCACTAGGCAAAGTGTGGGCAACCCAGGGGCGCAGAGGCTGGCCCTGCGGACTTTATGCTCATCAGTACAGGTCTGGTGCTCTTGGGCTCTTTCAAACTTGCTAGTGCTGGCAGGTGGCCTCTCGGCAGACCTGTGGTGTCCTAGGCTACTTCCCGGCTTTGGCGTTGGGATAAGTTCTAACTATTACCAGAATAAGTAGGCCATTGTTCGCATCACACTTTTAAGGCTAAAATAATAAAAATCCTATACTCACCTCTTGTCCCCAGCATCTCCTTTCGACATTGTTTCTTTCATTCGCTGCAATGGATTGGCGTGCCAAGGTTGGTTCTGCCTTAATTGAAATGAATAGAGTAGACATTTTAGCCAGCCGCTAAACTGCCTGAGGACAGCATCACTCAATCTCTACCATTGATAAGTATGAAGATGGCGATGCTGCACAGAGGAGCTGCAGAGGAGAAAAGGTGAGTATAGCCTCTTTTACAATACCTTGACAGGAGAATTTTAAACAAGAAGGAATAACATTTGACTGCTTACATAATAAACATAATAAAAGTAGAAATGAACCAGGTTGTTCTGTCTTGTTAGAACTTTCTTATATAAGTAAACTCTATTATAGATCCAAAGAGTCTGTATTCAGGTTTACATGTGACCTCCAGGATTCCCAAGTCATAAAATATTTTTATTCTGGCATTCACTCCTCCAATCAAAAATGATTGCTTCTTTCATGCCAGTGCTATTGTTTGTTTGGCCACCAACAGCACATAAAATATAAAATGCAATAAACGTTATGTAAAAAATAAAAGAGCTTTGCTTGGAATCTGAGAATGCTTACGGTTGTGATGTTTATTTGTTATCGGTAAAATGTATTTGGTGTATTTGAAGAGTTTAGATATATACCATGTGCTGATTGTTAACAGTATTGTATGTTCTGAGCTACTGGTGATTTTATAAGTATCACAGAAAAATAAATAACAATCTTGGTGATAAAAATAAAAAATAAAAGAGCCCATGTTTACTTTAATGGTTTACCAACCACACTCAAGCCCGAAACCCTATTCCTGGAAATCATGTGCCCTCTGGTGGTATCTTTCCGCACTGCAACCTTCATTGATTGACAGTACGCTTCTGTAACACACTTGTCCAGCTATCAAAACCTCCTCATTACATCATGAATTTTGATAAGCCTATTAGCCAGCAACGCAGCCAGGAGGAGAAAGATCCTCTCACTTGATGACTAAACAATGAGCAGTAATATATTTTAATTTAAACACCATAAACCTATCGAGTGCTTAATTAACTTTAACCGTCTTTGGGGGAATGGAGCCAATTTGAGAGGGTCAAAAGGAGTTGTTTTAATATCAAACAATTTTACATAGTCAATCCATTCATTCAGCCTACAGCGACTGATTAACACACAAAATTAACATGTTAGTAAAAATTCATAAGCGAATCTCGGGGGAAATTAAGATCCACATGCTCAGAGCGTGATTAGCACATGTATTGTTTTTCAGTAACAATATAATTTAATGGCTTCTCAGAATCACAGAAAGCAAGTCTCAGTTCTGGCTTGCACTGATTATTGAACACGCCACTCGGTAATAGAGAAGGATTTCAAAGGAAACCCCTTCGAAATGGTTCCCTGGATAAACAACCTGGGGAGATTTTTTTTGCATTTACAACCGGCATTAAAGCGTCCGCCTCTGCGCGGCATAATATACTCTTGTGTTATTTGTTCTACACAAACCGCAAAATGAAGAGGCTTCAGTGGCGGAACTGTCAGGAGGAAAAACGCTACAGGGTGACCATGGCTGTTCTGCTGATTATCCACAATGAGGGGAGACCTCCAAATCTGACGCCATGTCTTAATACCAGCCAAGGTTCATCCACAGTAACCTGCTGCTATTATATATAGGAAAAGTAGCTTTATGGAAGAATTCAGTTTGTCACAGATATGGAAATTAAAGCGGACCTTCACTCTGAATCTTATATGTTTCCCCCACCCTGTACCTACAGATTGCCCTCATTAAAAATCATATTAGCTACATCTACTGCATTTTGTGAGCCTTTAAACATCCAAGATGGTGGCCCATGGAGTCTCAGGCTGCCTTCAAACAGTGTATTCTGACTGTGCTGCTCTGCATTCTGGAATTGCTGTCCTTTCCCTGACCCCAGCGCTGCTCTGTCTCTGCAAAGCACAGCTATAACTGGCCCCTCTGCACTTTTGCCCCCCTCTCCTCACCTCAGTATGTGATGCTTCAAGTCAAGATGGTGACGCGCTTATCCTAGAGTCCTGAACAGAGTTGAAGCCCAGTGGGGGAAAGAATAAAAAGTGGATAAAAACTTAAAATATATTAATTTTAGATGCTGGGGAATTTTGGGTTTAATAAAAGGTGATGGGGAGATGGGGTAGGAGAGGGGGCATAGGAGCCGCTAATTCTTGGCGCTCAGGGTGAAGAGGAACAGGCTTATGGTTTAGGAGGTGCTGCAGGCAGGGGTGGGCTGGCCATAGGGCATAGCGGGCAGAATCCCGGTAGGCCGGCACATGAGAAGGCCGATGAGCGGAGCAGTGTAATGGCTGGAGGCCGCACTGCCCGCCACTCTCACACTCACACACCCAGATTAACTGCATGTAAACATTAGTGTGTGTGAGAGCAGCGGCGGACAGAGTGGCCTCCACCCATTGCACTGCTCTGCTGTTAGAACATTGGCTCCGCGCAGGCTCGGCATCAGCAGTTACACTTATAGGGACGGGTAAGCAGGGGAGCCGTCATAGATCTGCGTCATATGACAGAGCAGGATATGTGTGCACGCTGCTGCCCCCTAGTGACAGCCTGTCTCAGGAGCTGGAGGTCAGTGGATGCTTCACACCAGGTTCTACCATTTGTAACTCGGCTGTGGGGACAGGAGAACGTGTAACTGCTGCTGCTTCGGCCACACGGTAAAACCTTCCCTTTGTGTGTCCTCCCTCCTCGCAGTTGATAAGGGAAAGTTTAGATGTTCAACCCCCCTTTACAATACAAACAGTGTCCCATGTGCTGTTCATAGACTCGGCTGTGCAGAGCTCCATGTTGCCTGTCCCTGTGTTCTCAGGTCCTTCATATACTATCCCCTCGATTCAAAGAGCAAAAGTTAATTGATTTCGTATCGAGAATCGTAAGTTTGGGTGGGTGTTAGTCATTTTTTCCTGTTTTTTTGGCCATTTACGACTCGCACGAGCCTACGTACGAATGCGTATATGCTCTTACGATCAGCGGAAGTTCGTTCCTAAATTTTAGGATCAAAACGTAAAACTTAGGATCAAATCCTAAAACTTACGATCAAAACGTAAAACTTAGGTTAATTGGATGTGTTTAGGTGTGATTCAGAGAAACCTCTAAACGCGTTTTAAAAGAAAGCCACAGCCGACACCTTTTAGCAGTCGGATTGCTGTTCGTGAACAGGTTTTTTGGCTATGTGGAGGAGTCTGCGCGTCTTGAGCTCCAATGAACTGCATGTATCAGCATGGCCGAGGCCATAAATTGTATGGCAATGCATACCTGATTCATGTATGCCTTATAAAAGCATTTTAATGTGGACCTTAATTAGTCCTTTGCATGTAAACCTTTATTTTGCAATATATTTGCGTTAATTAAAGAAACTTATGTCCGTTGTTATTTATTTTAAAATTGAGGTCCAAGAATAATATTTTTAGATTGCATTTATTGGTGTAGTTGTTTACCTTTGCTTTGTTTAATTATTTAAGCACATCTTTGGTCAGATGCATCACACTTACTGAGGAGAGGAGAGCGGGATAAAGTGCAGGATGTGGGTTACTGCTGTATTTTGCACAGACACAGCAGAGCTGGGGGCACGGAAAGGTCAGAAATCAAAGAATCCAGAGCAACACAGTCACAAGGCCCTTTCTGTTTGCAGGCTGCCCGATAATACCTGAGCCGCCATCTTGGCGGTTTCTAGGCTCATAACATGCAGAAGTTGCTGGGTGTTTTTTAATATTTGTGAGCAATCTGTATGTAGAGGGTGTGGGTAACCACACTAAAAATTTAAAGTTGTACCATTTGAAGCATAAATATTAAAATTAAATCCACAAGTAAAAAATGCAAGTTAAGTAAAAATTAAACAAAGTAAGATTTACTTATGCAAATGCATTCATTAATGGTTGGTTACTAAAAAATGAATGAAATAAAGAAAAATAAAAGACCAAATATTTAGAATGCACTTTAATGAGGTAAGTTTGTAGTGCGGAGCCGCAAGATCAGAAGGATTTACGTCCAGACCAAAAAGGAAAAAGGGCAAAACCAATGTTGCAACCTGAGAAATGAAACGGAAAATTCAGGATGGAAACTGACATAGGTCTGATTCCCGAACTGCCATACGAACGGACGTATATTTTAGGATAGAAACGTATTTGCTTATTGAATCACTCGCAAGTTCATACGAACGCACGAGCGGACGTGAAAAATAGGATGATCGTGAGCCAAATCCAAGCTGTTACATGTTTCTTTGAATCAACCCTTATATGTCTGCTAAATGGAGCCTCTCACAGCCCTGTAACAGGAGAGAGGCCGGGTGGCCAGTGTGACCAATGAGAAAACTTCTACAAAGCCAGCTCACATCTGTGTCTCCAAATCTGATCTGTCCCCCAACCGATATGTGTGTCCAAATCTGATCTGCTCCTGATCTGTCTCCAAATCTGATCTGCTCCTGATCTGTCTCCAAATCTGATCTGCTCTTGATCTGTGTCTCCAAATCTGATCTGCTCCTGATCTGTGTCCAAATCTGATCTGCTCCTGATCTGTGCCTCCAAATCTGATCTGCTCCTGATCTGTGTCTCCAAATCTGATCTGCTCCTGATCTGTCTCCAAATCTGATCTGCTCCTGATCTAGGTCTCCAAATCTGATCTGCTCCTGATCTGTCTCCGCATCTGATCTGCTCCTAATCTGTGTCCAAATCTGATCTGCTCCTGATCTGTGTCCAAATCTGATCTGCTCCTGATCTGTGTCTCCAAATCTGATCTGCTCCTGATCTGTGTCTCCAAATCTGATCTGCTCCTGATCTCTCTCCAAATCTGATCTGCTCCTGATCTGTGTCTCCAAATCTGATCTGCTCCTGATCTGTGTCTCCAAACCTGATCTGCTCTTGATCTGTGTCTCCAAATCTGATTTGCTCCTGATCTGTCTCCAAATCTGATCTGCTCCTGATCTGTCTCCAAATCTGATCTGCTCTTGATCTGTGTCCAAATCCGATCTGCTCTTGATCTGTGTCTCCAAATCCGATCTGCTCCTGATCTGTGTCCAAATCTGATCTGCTCCTGATCTGTGTCCAAATCTGACCTGCTCCTGATGTGTCTCCAAATCTGATCTGCTCCTGATGTGTCTCCAAATCTGATCTGCTCCTGATCTGTCTCCAAATCTGATCTGCTCCTGATCTGTCTCCAAATCTGATCTGCTCCTGATCTGTGTCCAAATCTGATCTGCTCCTGATCTAGGTCTCCAAATCTGATCTGCTCCTGATCTGTGTCCAAATCTGATCTGCTCCTGATCTAGGTCTCCAAATCTGATCTGCTCCTGATCTGTCTCCAAATCTGATCTGCTCCTGATCTGTCTCCAAATCTGATCTGCTCCTAATCTGTGTACAAATCTGATCTGCTCCTGATCTGTGTCCAAATCTGATCTGCTCCTGATCTGTGTCTCCAAATCTGATCTGCTCCTGATCTGTGTCCAAATCTGATCTGCTCCTGAACTGTGTCTCCAAACCTGATCTGCTCCTGATCTGTCTCCAAATCTGATCTGCTCCTGATCTGTGTCTCCAAATCTGATCTGCTCCTGATCTGTGTCTCCAAATCTGATCTGCTCCTGAACTGTGTCTCCAAACCTGATCTGCTCCTGATCTGTGTCCAAATCTGATCTGCTCCTGAACTGTGTCTCCAAACCTGATCTGCTCCTGATCTGTCTCCAAACCCGATCTGCTCCTGATCTGTGTCTCCAAATCTGATCTGCTCCTGAAATGTGTCTCCAAACCTGATCTGCTCCTGATCTGTCTCCAAATCTGATCTGCTCCTGATCTGTCTCCAAACCTGATCTGCTCCTGATCTGTCTCCAAATCTGATCTGCTCCTGATCTGTGTCTCCAAATCTGATCTGCTCCTGATCTGTCTCCAAACCTGATCTGCTCCTGATCTGTCTCCAAATCTGATCTGCTCCTAATCTGTCTCCAAATCTGATCTGCTCCTGATCTGTGTCTCCAAATCTGATCTGCTCCTGATCTGTGTCTCCAAACCTGATCTGCTCTTGATCTGTGTCTCCAAATCTGATTTGCTCCTGATCTGTCTCCAAATCTGATCTGCTCCTGATCTGTGTCCAAATCTGATCTGCTCTTGATCTGTGTCCAAATCTGATCTGCTCTTGATCTGTGTCTCCAAATCCGATCTGCTCCTGATCTGTCTCCAAAACTGATCTGCTCCTGATGTATCTCCAAATCTGATCTGCTCCTGATGTGTCTCCAAATCTGATCTGCTCCTGATCTGTCTCCAAATCTGATCTGCTCCTGATCTGTCTCCAAATCTGATCTGCTCCTGATCTGTCTCCAAATCTGATCTGCTCTTGATCTGTGTCTCCAAATCGGATCTGCTCCTGATCTGTCTCCAAATCTGATCTGTTCCTGATCTGTGTCCAAATCTGATCTGCTCCTGATGTGTCTCCAAATCTGATCTGCTCCTGATCTGTCTCCAAATCTGATCTGCTCCTGATCTTTCTCCAAATCTGATCTGCTCCTGATCTGTCTCCAAATCTGATCTGCTCTTGATCTGTGTCTCCAAATCGGATCTGCTCTTGATCTGTGTCTCCAAATCGGATCTGCTCCTGATCTGTGTCCAAATCTGATCTGCTCCTGATGTGTCTCCAAATCTGATCTGCTCCTGATGTGTCTCCAAATCTGATCTGCTCCTGATGTGTCTCCAAATCTGATCTGCTCCTGATGTGTCTCCAAATCTGATCTGCTCCTGATCTGTCTCCAAATTTGATATGCTCCTGATCTGTGTCTCCAAATCTGATCTGCTCCTGATCTGTGTCTCCAAACCTGATCTGCTCCTGGTCTGTGTCTCCAAATCTGATCTGCTCCTGATCTGTGTCTCCAAATCTGATCTGCTCCTGATCTGTGTCTCCAAACCTGATCTGCTCTTGATCTGTGTCTCCAAATCTGATTTGCTCCTGATCTGTCTCCAAATCTGATCTGCTCCTGATCTGTGTCCAAATCTGATCTGCTCTTGATCTGTGTCCAAATCTGATCTGCTCTTGATCTGTGTCTCCAAATCCGATCTGCTCCTGATCTGTCTCCAAAACTGATCTGCTCCTGATGTATCTCCAAATCTGATCTGCTCCTGATGTGTCTCCAAATCTGATCTGCTCCTGATCTGTCTCCAAATCTGATCTGCTCCTGATCTGTCTCCAAATCTGATCTGCTCCTGATCTGTCTCCAAATCTGATCTGCTCTTGATCTGTGTCTCCAAATCGGATCTGCTCCTGATCTGTCTCCAAATCTGATCTGTTCCTGATCTGTGTCCAAATCTGATCTGCTCCTGATGTGTCTCCAAATCTGATCTGCTCCTGATCTGTCTCCAAATCTGATCTGCTCCTGATCTTTCTCCAAATCTGATCTGCTCCTGATCTGTCTCCAAATCTGATCTGCTCTTGATCTGTGTCTCCAAATCGGATCTGCTCTTGATCTGTGTCTCCAAATCGGATCTGCTCCTGATCTGTGTCCAAATCTGATCTGCTCCTGATGTGTCTCCAAATCTGATCTGCTCCTGATGTGTCTCCAAATCTGATCTGCTCCTGATGTGTCTCCAAATCTGATCTGCTCCTGATGTGTCTCCAAATCTGATCTGCTCCTGATCTGTCTCCAAATTTGATATGCTCCTGATCTGTGTCTCCAAATCTGATCTGCTCCTGATCTGTGTCTCCAAACCTGATCTGCTCCTGGTCTGTGTCTCCAAATCTGATCTGCTCCTGATCTGTGTCTCCAAATCTGATCTGCTCCTGATCTGTGTCTCCAGATCTGATCTGTGTCTCCAAACCTGATCTGCTCCTGATCTGTGTCTCCAAATCTGATCTGCTCCTGATCTGTGTCTCCAAATCTGATCTGCTCCTGATCTGTGTCTCCAAATCTGATCTGCTCCTGATCTGTCTCCAAATCTGATCTGCTCCTGATCTGTCTCCAAATCTGATCTGCTCCTGATCTGTGTCTCCAAATCTGATCTGCTCCTGATCTGTGTCCAAATCTGATCTGCACCTGATCTGTGTCTCCAAATCTGATCTGCTCCTGATATGTCTCCAAATCTGATCTGCTCCTGATCTGTCTCCAAATCTGATCTTCTCCTGATCTGTGTCTCCAAATCGGATCTGCTCCTGATCTGTGTCCAAATCTGATCTGCTCCTGATGTGTCTCCAAATCTGATCTGCTCCTGATGTGTCTCCAAATCTGATCTGCTCCTGATGTGTCTCCAAATCTGATCTGCTCCTGATGTGTCTCCAAATCTGATCTGCTCCTGATCTGTCTCCAAATTTGATATGCTCCTGATCTGTGTCTCCAAATCTGATCTGCTCCTGATCTGTGTCTCCAAACCTGATCTGCTCCTGGTCTGTGTCTCCAAATCTGATCTGCTCCTGATCTGTGTCTCCAAATCTGATCTGCTCCTGATCTGTGTCTCCAAATCTGATCTGCTCCTGATCTGTGTCTCCAGATCTGATCTGTGTCTCCAAACCTGATCTGCTCCTGATCTGTGTCTCCAAATCTGATCTGCTCCTGATCTGTGTCTCCAAATCTGATCTGCTCCTGATCTGTGTCTCCAAATCTGATCTGCTCCTGATCTGTCTCCAAATCTGATCTGCTCCTGATCTGTCTCCAAATCTGATCTGCTCCTGATCTGTGTCTCCAAATCTGATCTGCTCCTGATCTGTGTCCAAATCTGATCTGCACCTGATCTGTGTCTCCAAATCTGATCTGCTCCTGATATGTCTCCAAATCTGATCTGCTCCTGATCTGTCTCCAAATCTGATCTTCTCCTGATCTGTGTCTCCAAATCTGATCTGCTCCTGATCTGTGTCCAAATCTAATCTGCTCCTGATCTGTCTCTGCATCTGATCTGCTCCTGGTCTGTCTCCGCATCTGATCTGCTCCTGATCTGTGTCTCCAAATCTGATCTGCTCCTGATCTGTGTCTCCAAATCTGATCTGCTCCTGATCTGTGTCCAAATCTGATCTGCTCCTGATCTGTGTCCAAATCTGATCTGCTCCTGATCTGTGCCCAAATCTGATCTGTGCCCGAATCTACTCTGCCACCAACTGATCTATATACTAAACTAAATTGTGCTGCTAACTGTTCTGTGCCCCAGCTTTATCCACTACTGACTTATCTGTGTCCAAATGCATACCTTCTAACTTTTTGGTGTGGGAAATAGGGACAGTTGTTAAATTAAGCCTGTAGAGTGTGATGCCCCTCTTAGCCTGTAATGATAGCCTTATATTCCAGGGACCTCCCACAAATTCCCCAGATTTTCTCTGCAGTCGGCGCTGCGATGACAAGAAGATGGCTCTCTCTTCTCGCAGGTGAGCGGGGCTATTAGCCTGCGGCCCTGTAGGACTATTCCCACCCGTTCCTCCTTTTCATGCCTCCCAGCTTTGGCTGCACTGGTCGGGTGACGGTAGGCAGCACTGTTGTTAGGTGCTTAAGGAGCGCTGCACCGACCGCAATCCCCCACCAAAGGGTAGACGGTATAGGCCCATGGTGAACCTTATCGCCCCTCGCCCCCTGCCCATCTGTGGGCTCCTGTTCTGGTGCCCTCCCTCGCCTTCCCTGGGGGGGTGTTGTGTGTGTGTTGTAGGTGTATTCTTCACTCTTATCCGTTTACGTGGTATGGCTTGTCTTGTGTTGCCGTGCGCGTGTCGGTTGCACTGGTTGCTTTTAAAAATGCCGCCGCGCGCTTGTACGGCGTTCCACGGTCGGTGGCCACTTTACCTCAGGCGCTGCTGCGTCATCATTGGCTGACATGGTCACGTGGGCGCCTTCGCGCTCTTCGGGGGGGGGGGACCTTGCTGATGGCGTGTTCCGCATCACTGTCTCCGTGGCCCGCCCCTCGAGGTATCTGAGGGCGCCATTTTGCCTTCTCATGCTGCGTGGCTGGCTTCTACCTACCGCGGTCCGTAAGTGCCCCTGCTTATCTTTATTTTATTGTTGTGTATGCATATCGCTTACGGACTTTTTGTTTATGTCTTGCAGTCGGGTCAAACTTAATTGTGGTTTCTCCTGGCCTATCCCCTCTATTTAGCTTGCTATTAGAGGCCTACTCTGCCTTTACCTCCCACTTCCCTAGCGGGCTATTGGGGCATCCCGAGTGACTTTATTGTGTAAATCCCTATTGGCCATTGCCCGCGAAAATCACCATATGGAGGCTTCTCAGCATAATGTGCTTGCGGTTCCTTCGGGACAAGCCCGGCTGTTTGTGGAGTGTGGGGTATCCCCTACTAGTGATGACAATGTACTGGTTTGTGTGCCCTGTGCCCAGCGGGCGCTTGCGCTGCAATCTGGGTTGCCTGTGGCTGGGCCTGCGCCCCGTGTGGCTTCGCCCACTCTCCCATGCTTACATCTGACTCCCAGTGAGGTGCATACCAGTGGGGAGTCTCAGCCTGATTTGTCTACCAGGGTGGCTAGTATTGAGAAGCTAATTGCTGGCTCTACGGCGTGTAAGGCCTCGGCTAAGAGGCGGCATCTGGCACCTGGTGTTAACCTTTTTCCTATGGATTTTGACCTGGCCGGCTATACCCCTCTGGAAGAGGGGCAATTGTTTTCTGATTCAGAATCATCTGATGAGCAGCCTAAGGGTTATGCTGATTCTGGCTCTGACCCATGGGCTCCAGATGATACTGACAGGCTTTTGGCTCACATTTTTGAAGTACTTTCTATCTCTCCTCCTGCCGTGGCTCCTCGGCAGCAGGGGGAGTTGTTTCACACTGATAAGCCATGTTTGGAGTTTCCTGAGCAAACTCACTTTAATAATCTGGTGCTTAAAAAGTGGGAGCGACCGAGCAGGCTCCCTGGGGTGCCTAAGAGTTGGGATAAGAGGTATCCCTTTTCCCGGCTGAAGTGGTTAAGCGTTGGCCGTCCCCTCCTGAAGTGGATGCACCAATTCTAGGGTTGTCCAACACTTCTGTCATGCATTCCCCTGACTCTACTACCCTGAAGGATGGTGAGGACCGGCGCATTGATCAGCTGGCTTCCCATGCCTTTGCCTGTGTGGGGTCCGCGCTTCGTCCGGTTTGTACCTCTGCCATTACAGCTGTGGCTATTAGGACTCTGCTCAGGAGTATTTTAGATGGGGCTCCTGATGAGGCAGCTAGTGCTGAATATAGTGCTCGTCTGCGTTGTGATGAATTTGTTGCATATGTCCTCTCTGCCTTGGATGATACCATTAGAATGTGTGGCAGGGCTTCTGCCTTAGCGGTGGCTATACGCCGCTCGGTTTGGCTGCGTCAGTGGGCAGCTGACAACGCTGCCAAGAAGGATCTCACTGGGTTCCCCTTTAAAGGGGCTGCGTCTTTTTAGGGATCGCCTGGACCTGTTTGCTAAAGGAGGCAAGTTACCCCAGCGCAAGAGACAGTCTCGGCCCTTTTGGGGTTCAGGTTCCTTTCTTCCCTCCTACTGTGGGTCCACAGTGAGAAGGGGAGCATCATTTGCAGGGGCCCGAGGAGATTTCTAGGGCAGGGGCAGAGGGCGTGGCCGCCCTGGATCCTCCTGGGGTTCCAAATCTAAGTCTTCCCCCAAGCCCCCTCAGGCATGAAGGGGCGCCCTCACCCATCCGGGTGGGAGGACGGCTTCGGCTCTTTGGTCACGTCTGGAGGCGTCATGTCTCAGACCGGTGGATTCAGGAGGTAGTGTCCTCCGGTTACAAGATAGAGTTGGCAGCCTGGCCACCCCCAAGATTCATCAGATCCCAGATGCCTCATGACCCCCTGTCAGCTCAGGGCCTGTTGCTTGCTGTGCAGAATCTTCTGGAGCTGGGGGTCATTTGTCAAGTGCCCTTAGGGGAAAGGGGCAAGGGCTACTATTCCAACCTTTCGCATGGAGACTCTGCGCTCAGCTGTAAGTTCACAATGCCCAGGGGACTTCATGACCTCTGTGGACATCAAGGATGCTTACCTCCACGTTCCAGTTTTTCCAGGTCATCAGAGATTCCTCAGGCTTGCTCTGGAGGTAAGATTCGGTCTTACCTCAGCTCCCATGGTATTCACCAAGGTGCTGGCAGGCATTATGGCTCTGCTGAGCGCTCAGGGCATTCGCATTCTTCTCTATTTGGATGACATTCTTATCACTTCTCCATCCTTCCTACAGGCAGAGCTGAATACTCAGAGGGTGGTGACCACTCTGGAGTCATTCGGCTGGGTGATAAACCACTCCAAATCTTCCCTGTCCTCTTTGGTGAAGCCATTTCTGGGCATGAATCTGGATACAGCTCGGGCCAGGATCTTTCTTCCTCAGCAGAAGGTGGACAGTCTGCAGGCGCAAGCTCAGCTCCTTCTGTCATGCCCTCATCCTTCCATCAGGCAGGGAATGCAGATGGTGTCCTGCTTCGAGGCGGTTCCTTATGCTCAGTTCCACATGAGGCCTCTTCAACTCCACCTCTTGTCTGTATGGGACAGGGACCCTGTGTCCCTGGATCGGGTCTTGGTTCTGTCCCCCCTAGCCAGGCCATCCCTCTCGTGGTGGCTGGACTCAAGGAACCTGTTGGGGGGCAGATCTTTTCTGGCCCCTTGCTGGGACAGTCACAACGGATGCCAGTCTGACAGGTTGGGGGGCTTCTGGGGTTCCCTAACCCTCCAGGGAACTGAGGGCGATCAGGTTGGTTCTAGCCGCTTAACCCTGCATCTTCGGGGTCGGGCTGTTCAGGTCCTCTCGGACAACCAGACGGCGGTTTCCTACATCAATCATCAGGGAGGGACCCGGAGCAAGGGGGCCCTCAAGGAAGGGTCTCTGATCTTGCCCTGGGCAGAGAACAATGTCCCCTGCATCTCAGCTGTGTACATTCCGAGGGTGGAGAATCTGGAGGCAGACTCTCTGAGCAGGGGGACTTCTCGCCTGCCCAGCAACAGGGTGTTTCGCTCTCTGTGTCACCGTTGGGGTTAGCCAGATGTGGATCTGTTTGCGTCGCGTCACAATCACAAGCTTCCAGTCTTTGTGTCTCTGTCCCAGGACCGCCTTTGCCGTGGATGCTCTGACAATCCCCTGGCAGGGCTTTCAGCTACTGTATGTCTTTCCTCCGTTTCCCCTGTTGGGCAAAGTTCTGCGAAAGATAGCTCAGGAAGGGGTGCTAGCAATCCTGGTGGCCCCCTGTTGGCCAAGAAGAGTGTGGATCGCAGACATCGTGCAGCTGGCGGTAGATCAGTACGCCCTGTCCAGGGATCCAGACCTGCTCACTCAGGGACGGCTGCGCTACCCCAATTTACAAACGCTGGCTTTAACGGCCTGGCTGCTGAAACCTGTTGACATCAAGGCTAGGAAAAAGTCCTCTTCTTCCATTTACTATAGGGTTTGGCGTACCTACATTGACTGGTGTGAGGCTAAATCTCTTCCCTGTCGTGTGTTTTCTATTCCTAGGATTCTGGAGTTTCTCCAACATGGTTTGGATCTGGGGCTTCAACTTAGCACTCTGAAGGGTCACGTGTCTGCCTTGGCGGTTTTCTTTCAGAGATCTTTTGCTCAGCAACTTTTTTCCAGGGGGTTACTCACGTGTGCCCCCCATGTAAGCATATGTTACCAGTCTGGGACTTGGTCCTATCTGCTTTGCAGGGGTCTCCCTTTGAGCCTGTGCATGAGGCTGCTTTGTCTATTCTTACGCTTAAGGTAGTCTTTTTGGTGGCTATCACTTCTGTTAGGCGTGTTTGAGTTGGCGGCGCTCTCCATCAAGCCCCCTTACTTTGAGAGACACCAGGACAAGGTGGTGTTTTGCTTTAAGCCAGATTTTCTGCCTAAGGTTGTGTCTGCTTTTCATCTCAATCAAGACATTGTTCTACCTTCTCTGTGCCCTAATCCTAGTAACTCTAAGGAGAGGGCTCTTCATTCCTTGGATGTGGTCAGGAACCTGAAGTTCTATTTGGTGGCTACTGAGCTACTGAGCCCCAGGAAGACTGATGCTCTTTTTGTGGTTCCTTCGGGTCCCAAGAAGGGTCTGGCTCTAGCTAAGTCTACTATCAGCAAGTGGATCCATCAGGCTGTTATTCAGGCCTATTCTGCTAAAGGGAAGGATCCTCCCTTCCGCCTTACTGCTCATTCTACTTGTGCTATTGGTGCCTCTTGGGCCTTTCAGCACCAGGCTTCTGTTGAACAATTTTGCAAGGCCGCTACTTGGTCTTCTGTTCATACCTTTTCTAAGTTTTACAAGGTTGATGTTAGGGCCTCAGCTGATGCTGTTTTTGACCGCAAAGTTCTGCAGGCGGCAGTGGTTTAATCTGCATGTTGTTGCTTTTGGGGATCCCACCCTACCTTACGGACACTGCTATTGGATGTCCCAAACGTAAGGAATTACTATCTGGAGCAGGACGTGCTGTATACTTAGAATAATACAATTCTGTGATTACTCACCTATAGAATTAGTATTATGAGTATACAGCACGTCCTGCTCCACCCCGCCCTTGTTTTTCATTGTTCTTAGTGCCTCTGTATGGTGATTGTTATCATGGTTAAAATTTTTTGATTATGGGTATTATTCTCCCGGCTTCTTGCTAACTGCTTGTCAATACTGGGGAATTTGTGGGAGGTCCCTGGAATATAAGGGGCCGGGAGAAGCCACTTTTTTGCTGTCTCTGCAGTCCAGCGCCATCTTGTGGATGTATAACCCAAACGTAAGGAATTACTATCTGGAGCAGGACGTGCTGTATACTCATAATACCAATTCTACAGGTGAGTAATCACAGAATTGTATTTTTTGTCCTCCTAAAACCTGGTAAACCATGGAACAAAATAATATATATATATATATATATATAATTATATATATATATATATATACATATATATATATATGTGACATTAATATACTATACTGGGCCAGGAACAGTAAAGCAGGGCCGGTGTACCCCAAGAAGTCCCGGGCTGTTTTTTAGTCCCAGTCCGCCCTGGCTGCAGGGAGTGTGTGACTGGCAGCCACCAGCTCAGGAGCACCCAGAAAGTCATGCAACGCACCCGATTCTCCTGTAGCCGTCACATCCTCTAGGGCAGGGGTCCCCAACCCTGTCCTCAAGGCCCACCAACAGGCCAGGTTTGGCAGATCTCCACAAAGAGGCACAGGTAGTAATTAGTAAGAGTATAGAGTAATTAGTGCAGCTGCAGAGCAATAGAGCTGACAATTTGGAGATCCAAAAAACATGACATGTTGGTGGGCCTTGAGGACAGGGTTGAGGACCACTGCTCTAGGGAATGCAGAAGCCACACCCCTACCAGCCCCCCAATAAACTGTGCAATATTCCTGTAGCAATCACAACCATATCGCACAGTAAAACTCACCTCTTCCTAGTCCTATGGCACATGCACAGGCTCTCGTCCAATCAGATCAGTTTGCCGTGCTTATGTAATGTTTGGCAAACAGCTCTGTTTATGGCAATTGGGAGTGAAAATGGCCATCCGATGTTTACATCAGCGAGGTAGCCAGGCTCGGGGGTTTCACACAGCTGGGGAAGCCAACTTGGGGTTTCAGGGCTGGCCGCACTGGGCTTTGATCCACTTTAAGGGATACTAACAAACATTTTATTAATAGGAAAAAATATTCCATCCCAGATCTCAATGGCAATCTTCTCAGTTGGCTCTTTTTTTATCATCTGGGGCCTTATGCAAAGTTGTGTCTGGGGGCCCTAATCAAAGACAAATTCTGTAAAGCGAAATGCAATATTAATGCACCTTGTTGGGAATGTAGTCACAGTGTGCTTGTGTGCTATGGGAGCGTGAGCGAACCCAGGGGGTTTTACACAGAGGGGCATCCTGGCATTGTCCGTCCATGGCAGAGTGAATTGTCCGGGAATTGCCATGTGGACGTCCAATTTTCTACTCCATATGGCATCCTAAACTACGATGCCCCACTGTGTGACACCCCATTAAATTGCTGCACCCACTCACCTAACCTTGTTCCAATGAAGCATGCTCAGGTCAGGGCCTCACCCAGGGCAGCCATTTGGCACGCCCGCAGCTAGAGGTGAGCACGGATGCAACCAGTGGCCGCTCGGCACCATTCACCTCGCTAGCTGCTGTGATGTCACTGAATGGAGCTGAGCACTGATTCTGCATCAGCCGGCTCAGGTAAGTATACAGTGGCTTCCTATCTACTGCACACTCTGCATTGTGTTATATGGCCCCTTACTCGCCACATACCCTCTGCCGAGTGCTGTTATTTATTTATTTTTTTAAATAAAAAGTTGCAACTGAACCTGCCTTTGTGGCCCCTGGCAGGTGGGGGCCCATGCACTTGCCTGGTATGTGTGGTGGTTAAACACACCACTGGTCCCTGTAGCAGTCGCATCCTCATGTTCACCACTTGCTGGGAATGCAGAAGCCACCCCCCCCCCCACCTCAATAAAACTCCTGGGTGCTTTACTGCAAGGGACCACTGATTTATGATGCCAGTCCTGCTATTAGTTTCTAACAGATAATGAGATCAGATTTTAAGATAATGAGCATAATGGGTGTGGCTTGATCTTGAGATTTTATATTCTACAGGGCCACCCAAACAGAATGTCAAGGAGTGGGGTTAGATGGGACCTAGAATTATTTTTGACCTTCACTTTAAAGGGTCCAGCAGACCATAGTAGGCACAAGGCAGCCCCTCAATGCTTGTATTTGAAGCCACACTTCCCAACTTTTCAGGGTGGGAAATAGGGACAATTTTTAAGTTAAGCCACGTCCCCTTCTTGAGGGATGGATATAAACAATTTGAATTGGCAACTGAATTATTTATTGATGCAGATCTGAATGTTACACCTCAAAGAGGGACAAATAAGAACAACGAGGGACAGGGGGACATGGACTCAAAAGAGGGACAGTTGGGAGGTATGCTGAAGCTAGGAACTATACTTAGCTATACAGGTCTCAGTCTCTCCTCAGACACAGGCCACCCACATCTCCAGCATGAGATGTGGTGCAGCTCCAACCTTAAGATCCTGATCAGCAGGGGTGGTCTGGGGTTTTAAAAACGGCCAAGGACTTTTTTCGTCACACCGGCCCTTTTGCAGGGTGGCCGGCCCCTGATAATAGGCAGTGTGCAGAATCCCCCCATTCCATAATAAGCAGTGCAGCAAAGCACCCCCCTAGCAAGTCACCCAATAACAAGTTTTGCTAAGAATCACCCCATAACAAGCAGTGTGGCAGAGAACCCCCCCCCCCCCCAAATTTCCCCATAACAATCAGTGTGGCAGGGAACTCCCCCAAATAACCCCATAACAAGCAGTGTGGCAGAACCCCCCCCCCCAAAATAACCCCATAACAAGCAGTGTGGCAGAGAACCCCCCCCCCCCCAAATTTCCCCATAACAATCAGTGTGGCAGGGAACTCCCCCAAATAACCCCATAACAAGCAGTGTGGCAGAACCCCCCCCCCAAATAACCCCATAACAAGCAGTGTTGCAGAACCCCCCCCCCAAATTTCCCCATAACAAGCAGTGTGGCAGGGAACTCCCCCAAATAACCCCATAACAAGCAGTGTGGCAGAGAACCCCCCCCCCCCAAATAACCCCATAACACGCAGTGTGGCAGAGACCCCCCCAAATAACCCCATAACAAGCAGTGTGGCAGAACCCCCCCCCCAAATAACCCCATAACAAGCAGTGTGGCAGAACCCCCCCCCCCCAAATAACCCCATAACAAGCAGTGTGGCAGGGAACTCCCCCAAATAACCCCATAACAAGCAGTGTGGCAGAGAACCCACCAAATGTCCCCATAACAAGCAGTGTGGCAGAGAACCCCCCCAAATAACCCCATAACAAGCAGTGTGGTAGAGAACCCACCCAAATAACCCCATGACAAGCAGTGTGGCAGAGAACCCCCCCAAATAACCCCATAACAAGCAGTGTGGCAGAGAACCCGCCCCAAATTTCCCCATAACAAGCAGTGTGGCAGAGAACCCGCCCAAATAACCCCATAACAAGCAGTGAGGCAGAGAACCCCCCAAATTTCCCCATAACAAGCAGTGTGGCAGAGAACCCCCCCAAATTTCCCCATAACAGGCAGTATGACAGAGCATCCCCCCAAATTACCCCATAACCAGCAGTGTGACTGAGCACTCCTCCCTTCACGTCACTCCGCTCACCTGTTCCAGACCGAAGCTGGCTGTTCTGCACTCGGCTCTGTGCACCAGCGTGAGAGTTCCGGCATCCTGCCCGAAACGTAGAGGTCCTTTTTTTCTATTAATATGGGCCTCATTATTCTTTTTGGTTCCTGTATTGAAAACTGCAGAAAAAAAGGACAAACCTGGGCCCCAACAACCTGGGCTGCACAGCCGTCAACACCAGAACTCCAAACAGACCACAATATCGGACTGGGGTGTCCAGAGTTCTCAAGGAGAATGGACTCTGAGGGCCCCACTTACAGTTACATGCAAATATTACTGGCTTCTGCACACAGACATTAAACCTAATGGCATTTTTTTGTGAGTGGATAACCTGTGCTCTTCTGCCATAGATCAGTGACATCCAGCATTACCTACTGCTCCTACCCTGGAAACATTAACAGAAAGTGTCTGCTATCTCCCTTTTGGTGATGGGGACCCTCAAAGAGCCCCAAAGTTAAGGGGGTGGCCAAGGGTTTCCATAGTAACCTGCTGAACCAGGTCAGTCCTGGTGTCTGATTGGTCTACTACTAAACCAAGGCAGCAGTTCCTGCCCTTTACTGCAGGTATTTTACTGCTGGGAAATAGGCCTTTCTCTCAGGGGGCCCACTCTTATTTGTTCTATGTGGCCCTGTAAAATCTATGTATGTCCCTGGAGGGGTCTCAGAGAAAAAAAGGTTGAATTTAAAATCTAAAAGTCATGTGAAAAGAGTATTATTAGTTATTTTTCACATACTGGCTAACTTGGCAAGGCAAGCCCGATTGTTGTCCCATTTGTCTTGTAGTGCGAGTTGCAGAGAAAAAATGAGGGGCAGCAGCGATGTGATGTAAGCACACTGTGTGCTTTACATTTATCATAGTAAAAAAATAAGTGCAGTGTTGTGCCTCTAGTTATTACTGCTAGCACATAGTGTGACCAGAAAAAGGGGGTGAGAGATGCGGCAGGCTAAGAGCGTCTCCAGCCTGCCAGCACATAGTGTGACCAGAGAGGAGGGTGGGGTTTCATAGCTGCAGAGAGAGGCAGCCAATCAGGAGGTCTGGGGAGGGAGTGAGGGGTGTTTCTATTTTCGGTCCACCGAGGGTAGATTGAAGGACCAGGTCAGCGGTGTGGAGACTGAAAGCTGAATGACGATGATTTCCTTACTAAGGCCCTTATTTATGAAGGAATAGCGACAGGTAGCGACTGGTGAGCGGCCGGTAATGACGGCCCCCGCCACGAGAATGCCGGCTCCCCACCACAATCACACATTTATCAAGCCAATCCTGCTTAGCGACTGAGATAGCGCCATATAGCCACTCATTCATCATTATTCCAGCCTCAGCCCACAGCGCCAGCGTCCGACCTTGAACAGCGACAGGTATGACCTCTCGCTACCTGGCGCTCTCCAATGCATTTCAATGGAACAATCTTTAAATATTCATAATTAATTGTTATTAATGTTTTTTTTTTAAATGTGAAAAATTCTGTGACCACTTCTGCCATTTTAGATAATTTTTTTAAGGTAAAAAAATAATAATAAAAAAAAAAAAGTACAGAATTGATATTACAGGTCTGATATTAATGTATTCATATTACTAAATTATTTTAAAAACTAGTTTTTTTTTGTTTCAAAAAATATGGTTGTTTGGGGGTTAAAAAACTACTTTCATCCCATCGCCGCCAGCGCTCTGGGGTTTAAACATGCATTTCACAGCGCGAGAATTTTTTGAGCGTGATTTTTTAATGAATATGGTGGGAGCCAGTCGCTAGGGCCAGTCGCTATCATGCGCTCCCATACAGCGCGGAACCTGTCAAATAGCGACTCCTCACCCAATATTCAACATTACGGCAAACCGACTGAGTCGCTATCAACTACCGAACAACGGCCAAGCACAGCGACTACTAGCGGGCGCTCTGAAAATGCCGCTACAGTCGCTCAACTGTCGCTACCTGCCGCTATTAATGAATCAGCCTCTAAGACACAGATGCAGCAGGAAGGCGAGCGCTGGAGGAACTCAATGTAAGGTAAGCTATTGATATTTTTTTTTTTACTTTTGACTTGCCAAGCACTTTAAAGATGCTGAAAAGACCTAAAGAAACAATCTCACCAAAAATAACCTTGATTCCTATGAGGCTCACTGCTAAAAGCTGGCGAATGGAAAAGGTGTTTGACGTAAATCCAGCGAAAACCGGCATTGCCAGGCAAAAACGCCACGGTGTGCGTTTCAAATAGCGAGAGACCAGCAAATCTTTTAGTAAATCCCCCTCTATGTATATACTGTATATTTCTATACTGGATGATATGTATTTGTATCAACAATTGAGCAACCATGTTCTTCTACTTGAGCTGTATCGTGTACTCTAGAGATGAGCGAACCGATTCATTCGAACTGGAGTTCACTCCAAATTTCAGGGAAAATTTAATTTGGCTGAATTTTTGGGGCTTTGTGCCAACCAAACTTTTCCCCTTAACTCACCGGCCCTCTCGCTGTCCATTGCTGCTCTCTGGTCACTATCCCATGCCGCTCCCCACAGCTGCCCTGGCTGGGCTCTGGCCACATCGCTCCCCACCGCCGGGAGGGGCTTTTATACTGGGAGTGAGCTGATGTCAGTTTAACATTCAAAAATTACAAAAATAAAAATAATAAAAAAAACAAAGGGTGAGCACCGCTAAACAATTATATTAAATCGTGTCTATAAGACCAGAGCGTGCTCCTCCCGACCCTTCAACTATTCCATATATAAGCAACACAAACCAGTTTGGGTCAGCATGAAAGGCTCAACTCAAAATATAATTGAAATGAAATCAGTATAAATGTTATTGGTTGCAAATTTAAAATCAACATATACAACACTACAACATTAAAATCAAAGATGGTCACTGGTATTATCCTAGGCATCTGGTTTAAATATCTACCAGACACTAATAAACTGAGGGTGCAGGGCAATTTACAGGCAAATAACATTCACAGAAAGCGGGATCCCCCCGGTCAGAGCCCATTACCAAATAATATTCACAAAGAGAGAGAACCCCCCGGTAAAGCACCATTAAAGTATACCTAAAAACTCTTTCATAGTGTAAAGATAAATACATAGGCCTCAATTCAAAAACGGTAGAAAAAAACTCTCATGGTAGTAAAAGATTCAATTCATGAGAGAAAAGCCTGAGAATTTCACTGTTGCTGAATCACCAGCTAAGAAAACAATGAAAGTCAATGGTACTCCTAATAAAAAAGAGAACTGTTTACTCCTTTCTACACTGTAGTAATAGCTGCCATTGACTTTCATTGACTTTTTATCTAGTGATTCAGTAACAGTGACATTCTCAGGCTTTTTTCTCATGAATTGTTTACTACCATGAGAATTTTTTCTACCTTTATTGAATCGAGGCCATAGTCCTAAATACAACCACATTCCTATATTTCATTATCAGTTACATCTATGGTGGCAGCATGGAGATGAATACATAAACTGCTGCACTGTAGGACCCTGGAAGCAACTGGCTCCCCAAGGCACATAGCACCAGTAATCCTATTCAACAAAATGATGTCCTCAAGGTGCTGAGCTTATCTAGTATTTTTTTATTCTTTCCTATGTTAGAAAATGTGTGCTTTATGGAAGTGGCTTTTACTACCTGCAATATGTTGCCATTGGATATGTACACCAAGGGGGTTATTTAAGAAAGGGATAGGGGCAGGTAGTGCGTCGTAACGACAGGCAGCGTCTGGTGAATGCCGGGCGCTGTACGCAAAACCACACTGAAAGCGAATTTGGTGAGTGACTCTAACAGCGGCATGTAGTAACCGATTCATCATTACAGGTGGCGGCCAGGCTGATTCATCACTAACGCCAGGTAGCGACAGATGAGCGCCTGTAGAGTGGATTTCAGAGCGCCCACTAGTAGTCGCTGTGCTCGGCCATGGATCATTGTTTTAGAGCGCCTCAGTCGCTGGCCGGCATTGATGAATATCATGTGAGAGTTGCAGTACTACACTGTATGGGACCGAATGGTAGCGCCAGCTTAGAGCGACTGACTCACACCACATTCATCAAAAAAAAGCCTCAAACATCGCCGGCGCTCAAAATCATGTAGTTGTAGCCCATAGCGCCAGAAGCAGTGTGATTAAAGGCTGTTTTCGAATATGTATCCACTAGTAACAAAGCGAAAACATATGGAATTACATTGTTATTACGTTGTAACATGAACACTTTAATACCAGACCTGTAAGGACAATTCTGCATAAAAATATTATTAATCAAAAAGTTTTCAAAAATTTCATTTTCTTGCTCAGGATACGTCTGAAAGTTTTGAGAATTTTTTTAAGGGAAAAAAAAAATCAGGAAAGGGATTTAAGGATCGTCCATAGAAATGTATGGGAGAGCGCCAGGTAGCGACAGGTAAGACGTGGCGCTCTGCAAGGCTGAACGCCAGCTCTGTACACTGAGCCTGGGATAATGATGAATCGGACGCTACATGGCGTTGTTCTAGTCACTCACCAGATTCGGCTTCATAAATGTGTAATTGCGTGCTGTGTCCGGCGTTCACCTCCCGCTATCCTTTCATGAATAAGGCCCTTAGCGTATAGCGCCGGTGCTCTAGATTCCAGAGCGCCAGGTATTACCTTTCGCTCAGTGTCGCTCTCCCATATATTACAATGTACGTTCATTTGCTTGTGTTTAAACAGCGTGTTTGACAGTTTTTTTTTTTTTCTCAAATCATTGTGTGGCCTCTCCTGGCTGCAAACGAACATTTTTATACATTTTTTGGACTTTTTATGCAGAATTGTCATTACAGGTCTGGCACTAAAGTGTTAATGTCACAGTGTTATAACAATGTCATTCCATGTGTTTTCGCTTTGTTACTGGTGGATATGTGTTCAAAAACAGACTTTAATCACACAGCGTCTGGCGCTCTATGCTAAAGCGACCAGATTTAGAGCGCTGACGCTGTGTGTGTGTAGCTTTTTTGTATGGTGTGGAGCGCCGAGAGTCTGTCGCACTGAGCTGGCGCCACCTTTTGCTTGCTGCAAAAATCTGTAACCTCAAAGTTGCTCCTCTTAGAAACCGTTAACAAAATTAAACTGAATCAATAATTTTTTAGGACCAGATAATCCACAAGGGCAACATAGAAGTCAGAGAGATAGCTAATAGAGAGGAGAGAAGAAAAAAGGGGAGTGGATGGGTGGGGCCAAAAAAATCTCCCACCACTTTAGCGCCTTGATGACGACACTGAATAGCACCGTCTAATTTATTCATCCCACATAAAAAGGTTTTGCATTCAGAGGGGGAAAAAGGAAGAAGAGCAAAGAAAAAAAAAAAAAATCATTAGTATGAGAGGTAAGAAAATTAGGGTCAGCCTTTAGGTTCTTTAAAGTGGACCAAAACCCAGCTGGAACGGCCAAGGAATCTATAAGATTCCCGGGCCGATCCATTCCCTCCCCGCGGGGCATCCAAAATCGGGACGCCCCGCTATGTGAAACCCCCAGAACGCCCGCAACACTTACCCTAATCCCAGTCCAACGGCGCATGCACGGGCTGCATCTCGCGCTTCTATCTAGCAGGGCTTGTTAGAGGAAAGCGCGAGATGCGGCCGCCAGCGCGCTCAGAGCCGCTAAGACGTGCATAGCTCAGTGGCTCCGAGCGCGCTGATTGGATGAGTGGCCGCGCATGCGCTGTAGGACCGCGGTGAGGTTAGTTGATCTATGCAATCCGGGGGTTCCCCGGGGGAGTGGACCAAAACCCAGGATAGTCAAAATCCTGGGTTTTGTTCCACTTTAACATAGGCCCTTATTTAACAAGGGATAGCGCCAGGTAGCGAATGGTGAGCGAACGGTAATGACGGTCACCGCCACGAGTACGCCGGCTCCCCTCCGCAATCACACATTTATCAAGCCGATCCTGCTTAGCGACTGACAGAGCGCCAGATAGCGAATCATTCATCTTTATTCCAGCCTCACCCCACAGCGCCAGAGTCCGACCTTGAACAGCGACAGGTATGACCTCTCGCTACCTGGCGCTCTCCAATGCATTTCAATGGAACAATCTTTAAATATTCATAATTAATTGCAATAAATGTTTTTTTTTTTTTTTTTTTTTTTTAAATGTCAAAAATTCTGTGACCACTTCTGCAATGTTAGATATTTTTTTTTTAAGGTTAAAAAAAAAAAAAAAAAAAAATTTGTGCAGAATTGATATTACAGGTCTGATATTAATGTATTCATATTACAAAATGTTTTGAAAAACATGTTTTTTTTTTTTTTTTAAAAATATGGTTGTTTGGGAGTTAAAAAACTACTTTTAACCCATCGCCGCCAGCGCTCTGGGGTTTAAACATGCATTTCACAGCGCGAGAATTTTTTGAGTGTGATTTGTTAATGAATATGCTGGGAGCCGTTCGCTATGGCCATTCGCTCCCATACAGCGCGGAACCTGTCAAACAGCGACTCCTAACCCCGTATTCAACATTACCGCACACCGACTGAGTCGCTGTCAACAGCCGAACAACGGCCAAGCACAGCGAATACTAGCGTGCGCTGTGAAAATAACGCTACTGTCGCTCATCTGTCGCTACCTGGCGCTATTAATGAATCGGCCTCATAGACTCTGTTGTTTTCCTATTTGGTTGCTAAATTACTTTAGCACTGTAACAGCCTGATTTAATGTAACATGTATGATTTATTATTGTGATGGATCACCTATAGCAATGCCTGTTGCCTAACTTGTACCTGCCTAACACACTGGCTGTGACACTGCACACTGTCCCCCTAAAACCTGGCAGTTCAATACAAACAACAAAAAAAATGACTTCTCCCTACACTCTCTGTACTATGTGGTGTTTTTTGATTTTGTCTGTATCTGTCTTGATTTATTCCCAGGGTCAAATCAAGCACTGGGCACAAAGGGCTCTTGCAATGGGGCCTCCACCACTGATGTGCCATCGGACACACCCAATAGGCTACTGGTGGCGCGGCACATGTGGATGTGATTGGTATGAGCTGCTAGGTAGCCTGGGCTCAGGCTTTCCAGACAGGCAAGTACAGCAAGGTATAAAAAACATGGGGTGGGTCCCCAAAGTCAGTTTTATTGGTGGGTTCAAGACATCCCAAATGTTCCTGCAAGGTGCCTGTTGACTACCACTCACAAAATGGGTGTTATTCCGGGTGCAGAGAGGGATCCCGATTGACTGCACACTAAACTGCCCATTAATGGCAAAAAATGAGAGAAATCTTACCTTTCGCCTCGTTCCCCCGGAGAAAACCAGCACTGCGATTGGCCGTCGTGGTCACGTCGTTGCCGACACTCAACTGTTCAATCAAAGTGGCCTGTTAGTACAACATCTAGTGCACTGCTCCCTTTAATTGTCGCACTGGTTTTTACGGAACACGGATTTACTTTAAATTGGAATTCCACTGTCGAAACCCCCTCCCCAAACAATGCTGACCTTGATTTAGGTGTTAAAAGTAGTAAACAGAGCCTATCTTACTAACGCTGCCCACCACCTGCTAAGCAGCAACAGCATAAATCACTTCTATGACCAGCCCTGTTTCATATATCAGGCCAGAAACCAGCCCAGTAGCATGTATTAAAATCGGGAAGCACGAGGGGGCGTGGCCGGCCATGAGAGTGTGAGGACGTGTCCAGCTCGGGCTCCCGCTGGCCGCCCTGATAACCCACTAAACCTACCCACACACCCACCTGATTTTTGAAGAAAAAGCGATGGTGAAGAAGCGGAGGGGTGCCAAGACGCCTGCACGTGCCCACACCCGGAAGATCAGCGCTTACATGGACCGGGGAGGCTCGCAGGGCCGGGAGGGTGCCCCATCCAAAATGGCGCCGACCCCTGCTGATGGCGCCGGGACCCCCTCTGGCCGTCTGGAGGGCGGTGAGTGCGCAGCCGCGAGGTCCCTCTCACCGACGGGGGCTCTTGTGATGGACCGGGAGGCCGGGGCTGGAGGCTGCCCTCCTTCATCTGCCCCGCTCCCCTCGACTGTCGGCGATGCAGCGGGAGTGACGGCGGCGGCGCTTGCTGAGCCGGTGGAGGCACGTGTGAGGCCTGCACAGCGTGCGGAGGAGATCTTCCACACCGCCGGAGATGAGAGGCCGCCGGGTCTCGGGCGGGGATGCCAGAGCAGCCGCTCTGCCGGGGCTGTCAGTGCGCCTCTGACACCGGCGCCTGCGGAGAAGAATGACGCGGGGAGAAGCCCCCTCCCTGACGGCGCACGTGCGGATCGCTCCCGAGTGGCTAAGACGAGATCAGCAGCAAGTCCAGGTATGCCACAACTGCGCTGCCCAAGCCCGGAGTGTTGCCCCTCCTCACCCCACTATGGGGGGCGCTCCTGCGAGTCCCATACCCCGGCGGAATCCCCCTGCTGCTCACTGCTGGCTGCTGACTCCCCTCTGTCATGGCAGGAGCCATCAAGCCTGAGATTTAGCCCTGGCCCTGATCTGTGGTCCGTGGGGGACTCCCCCCAGCCCCGGGCAGAACTAGCCCCCTATCCCGCATCCGGGGGTACAGCGGCGGCACCCATGGCACTGGGCGCCTTGGTGGGGCGTCACATGGACGGAGCCTGGTCGGGGATGCCCCCCTCTTTGGCAGGGCAGCAGAGGATATCACATGCGGAGTCGGCCCGGCCCTGTGTCCAGCCCATGGTGGAGGGGGTGGGAACGGCGCTGCTCCCCCAGCGTGAAGATGCGCCCGCGAGAGTAACGGCGGACACTCGCTCGGGCCTGTCGTCCCCGCCCATGGTATCGGGGCGCCCCCAGGGTTCACCTCCGCGCGGTCCCCAGGCTGCGGGTGCCGTGCCCTTGTTCTTGCATGCCGCTTCACCTACGGTCGGAGTCCCA
Source organism: Gastrophryne carolinensis (assembly GCA_027917425.1). Taxonomy (NCBI): domain Eukaryota; kingdom Metazoa; phylum Chordata; class Amphibia; order Anura; family Microhylidae; genus Gastrophryne; species Gastrophryne carolinensis. The sequence continues at coordinate 135,823,571 of CM051241.1, read as the reverse complement.
CAACAGCCGATACAGCCCCACATGGATCCCATCCTTACAGCACTGAGGGCGGAGCTCAGAATCCTACCCACCAGGGAGGATCTTGAATCCTTCATCCAGAGGGTGGAAGGCGCTTTTAAGAAGGACATCGCGGATCTGCAGCACTCGGTTGGCAACCTTGACACCAGAGTTGATTCGCTGGAGCAGTTCCAGAACGCGACCACCCAGAGGTTGGAGGCTCTAGAGCGGGACCTGACCCATCAAAAAGTGATTGCACAGACGGCGGTCCTGCACTTGGACGACCTTGAAAACAGGAGCCGTCGCAATAACATCCGCGTCAGAGGCCTTCCAGAGGCGACGGGTCCGGATCAACTTCGCCCTACCATCATTGGCATCTTTAACGACATACTCAGCCGTCCGCCCGACGCCGAGATTGTGGTCGACCGAGTTCACCGATCCTTCCCGCCCACGTGACGTTATCTGTCGCCTACACTACTACACTGTGAAGGAGGACATCCTTGCAAAGGCCTGGGCGCAAGGTCGTATATGCTTTGATGGCGCCCCTTTGCAACTATTTCCAGATGTGTCGCGTAGATCTCTCATGATGAGGCGAGTCTTGAAGCCTCTGCTATCCAAGATACGGGACTGCGGGGGCTCCTACCGTTGGGGATACCCCTTCCATCTAGTGGTCCGAAGAAACCAACGCTCTTTCACTGTGAAGACCCAGGCGGACCTGCCGGGCCTGTTCACCTTCCTGGATTCCCCCCCAATGGAGATCCCGGACTGGCGCGATGTCTCTCTTCCCCTGGGCCCTACGCGGCCCCCGGGGGGACAACCGCAGCGGATTCGGCGCCCGAGGGGCGGAAGCTCGGCTCGTGAGGGTCGTGCTGGTGGTCCGGTGAGGGATCCCCGCCGTCCTGCCAACGAAGATTAGGCGGGCCTCTTCGTCACTGATGACCTCGCGGCGCAATGTTTATGCTACCTAGTGCTTTGATTGTTTGGGTTTGCTCACCGCGCTTCGGGCTTGCCGGGTTTGGACGGACGGCCGACATGGGGGCGCGCCCTATACGTGGCCTGCTCCCCTGCATGGCTGGCCCTCCGATGGGGGGTCCTGCTTCAGATGTGCTGTGTGTCGATCGGCAAAGCCGAACCGGACAAGCCTCGAACCTGATCTTTAATTGTGTAATATATGCAACGTATTTCATGCTTAAACGTGTTCTTCCCTTTGTTGTGAGGTTTTGCTTTGCAGGTCCCTTACAGTAGAACTTTTTTGCAAGATTGACGTTGGCCTTGTGCGTCTCGGGCTCGCCGGGCTGCTCGCGGGCTCGCTCCCGCGGCCCATGGTGCGGGAGGTTTGGATTCGGGCCACTGGGCACCGTGTCCACCATATACTTCCTAATTGGCGTGCCCCGTTGGGGGCGGCTCTCGGGGGCGGCGTGGTGCGGTCCGCGTGGTCGGACCCGGCGAGTCTCGACTCAGGCGCCTTCTTACTTGTTTGCTCATGCCGGGCCTTTCCGGGGTGTGGGAGGCCTCATTATACTCTAAGCACGAAAGGCCCTTGGGGCCTGATGTCGGTCCCTGACGCTGGTTGGTCCGGCATAGCTGATTACATTTGGCTGTTGGTTTCATGATGATGTGGGTTTCTATTCTAGCTTTGATTGGGGGCCGCCTCTGGCACTGCCGCCGGTGGTGGCTCCCCCCCCCTTCTTGGGTTGGGGGTCGGGGTGGCCGGGGGAGACCCCTTCCTGTGCCTCTCGGATCCGTCTCGCCCCCACTATAGGCCGGGACCCCGTGGCCCCTCGGGGTAGTGTTTTGCTTGCCTCTGGTGCCCGGGGTCCAACTCCTGGAAAGTAGGAATTCTTTCCTAGCTTTGGTTCCCCTTGATCCCCCTCTTTAGATAAGTTTTCGTTACATTTGTTTTGATTGGGTGTTTACCTTCCCTTTGTGTGCTTCCCTTTGTCCTTCGTGCTTGTCATCCCCGATACCCTTGGTGTGCCCCTTGCCCTTCCCTTCACTGCCCCCCTAGCTTTCTTCTTTCCTCCTCCTCCCGCTTCTCCTCTCTGGCCCGGAACCCTCGCCCTTCCTGGGCGCTTTGTATCTTTGGGCTTGTGGCGGCTCCCTTGGATCCGATATGTCTAGGGTCCAATGTACCTCCTTGAACGTGAAGGGATTGAACTCCCCTGTTAAGCGATCTTCTGTATTGAGCGAGCTAAAAAGACTGGGCGCGGGAATCGCCTTTCTTCAGGAGACTCACCTCAGGGAGGGGAGGGTGCACAACTTGTCCAGCCGTTACTTTCGCCATCAATACCATGGCCTGTCCCCCGACTCTAAGTCGAGGGGGGTGGCCATTGTTCTGGCGGGACACCTCCCTTGGACACTGGAGGAGGAGATCCACGACTCAGAAGGCAGGTACCTTTTTGTAAGGGGTACTCTTTATACCCAGAGGGTGACGCTGGCAACTTGTTACTGTCCGAGCTCGAATCAGTTGAAATTTATGAGGTCCACCATGGAGAGGCTTGCTGAGTTCTCCGATGGCATTCTTCTGTTGGGGGGCGATTTCAATTGTGTCCTGGACCCCCAGCTCGATACCTCTAAGGGGACTTCTAGCACGCCTTACTCAGCGCTGCGGAGGATTAAAGCCCTCTTGTTTGAACATCAACTCTTGGATGTTTGGAGGATTGTAAATCCCAGGGAAAGGGACTACACCTACTTCTCTCCCCCTCATAACGCGTACTCGCGGATTGATTGGTTTCTGGTCCCCCACAGATACGTGCATCTCATATCGCGACCGTCAATAGGCTCAATCTCGGTCTCTGATCACGCTCCCATTTCCGTCCTACTGTCGGTCCCGGACTCCCCCCCTCCATCGGGACATTGGAGGCTTAACGGCTCCCTCCTTCAGGATCCTGAGTTCAAGGCAGAGATTAGATCGGCAATTTCTGAATTTTTCTCAGTTAACAACACCCCTGAAGTTTCCCGGATGTCTCAGTGGGAGGCTCACAAGTGTGTAATCCGGGGCCTCTTGATCAGAAGGGGCGCTTACCTTAAAAAAGAGAGGGAGAAACAAGCAACCCAACTGATGCAGGAAATTCAGACCCTGGAGACCCGGCATAAACAATCCCTAGACCCGGCTTTAGGGGTGAAATTGGCCAAATTACGAGAAGCCCTCAGGGACCTGAGTTTCGTTAGGGTGCGGGGCCAGATCGCTAGGTGCCGCAGGCACTTCTACGAATTCAGCAACAAAAGTGGCAGGGCCCTTGCTAGAGCTTTGCGGGGGCAGAGGGCCAGGAACTTCTTCCCTAGCATTGTGGACTCTGGAGGGAATAGGCACTATAAAATAGGCGATATCGCTAAGACTTTCAGGGACTTTTATGAAGGCCTATATAATTTGCCACAAAACAAGTCTCAGGCTCACCAGCAAAAAATCAGGGCTTATATTCAGAGGTCCGGCCTTCCCCGGCTGGAGAGGGGGGTGGTGGATGCTCTGGAGGAGGAGATTGACGTGGGGGAGTTTTTGAAGGCCATTGGAGGTATGAAACCCGGAAAGGCCCCTGGCCCTGACGGCTTCGGCCTGGAATACTATAAGGAATTGGCGGGCACTTTAGGCCCCCACTTCATTTCATCCTTTGGCTCTTTGAGCGATGGTCTTCCCCCTCCGCGGGACACTCTCCGGGCCAGCATTGCAGTTATTCCTAAACCCGGGAAGGACCCAGCTAATTGCGGTAGCTACAGGCCCATTTCCCTTTTGAATTGCGACCTCAAAATCTACAACAAAATTTTAGCGGACAGAATTGCTCCTCTCCTCTCGGGGCTTATACATTGGGACCAGGTGGGTTTCGTCCCTGATCGCGAAGGGAGAGACAACACGACACGGGTCATGGGAGTGATCCATCACGCGCGACAGAGGGGAGAGGCGGCGCTACTTCTATCCACGGATGCCGAGAAGGCTTTTGATAGGGTGAATTGGGCCTTCATGGAGGAGACCCTTAGACACATCGGGCTGGGTGACAAGATGTTGCACCGGGTCCTGGCTTCTTACACCTGCCCCTCGGCATCCGTGGTGGTGAATGGCCTGTCCTCTCAGGCTTTCCATTTATCCAATGGGACACGGCAGGGCTGTCCGCTTTCCCCGCTTATTTTCATTCTCTCCCTGGAGCCATTCCTTCGGCTGATCAGACAAAATTCGGATGTGGCAGGTGTGAAGGTGGGCGGAACGGAGCACAAGGTTGCAGCTTACGCTGACGACTTGATGTTCTTCATTTCAAAGCCAGAGATCACTTTGCCAAACCTCCAGGCAGAACTCAGGAGTTTTCAGGAGGTCTCTAACTATAAGATTAATTACCAGAAGTCTTCAGCTTTGAACATTAATGTCCCCGCGGAGAGATTGCGCAGAGTCAAAGAGAATTTTCACTTTAAGTGGGAGCAGGAGGCTGTCACGTACTTGGGGACGCGGATCCCTTCTAACCTACAAGAAACGTTTGCACTAAATTTCCCTCCTTTGTTAAAAAAGCTGGATGAAGACCTCCGGAATTGGAACAGGGGAGTCTTTTCTTGGTTTGGAAGGGTCAGCGTCATCAAGATGAACATCCTCCCCCGGGTGCTATACCTATTCCAGACCCTCCCAATAGACATCCCCGCTACCTTCTTCAAGCAGCTCACAGGAATGTGCACCAGGTTTGTCTGGGCGGGTCGTTCTCATCGCCTGGCGGCTTCTTTATTGACAGTCTCTAAGTCTAGGGGGGGACTGGGCTTGCCGGATTGGAAGTGCTACCATGCGGCGGCTCATTTGAGTAGGGTTATCGACTGGTGCCGACATTCGGCTTTGAAGCAATGGGTTCTGATGGAGCAGGTTGCCTCTCCCTGTCCTCTCGCGGGCCTACCATGGGTTCCATTGAATGGATTTCCGCAGCTGAACAAACACCCTACAATTGGTCCGTCAAGGAGAGTAGTGGATAAATGCTTCCCTCGGCCGGGTCTTTCCCCTGGGCCGTCCGCCATGGTGCCTGTCTTGGGTCATCCTGATTTCCCGGTAGAGATAACTGGTGGTCCCTTTAAAGCGTGGATCCAGCAGAACTGCTTTAGGAGGCTTCATATGCAGGCGGGCGGCGAGTGGAGGCGGCCAGAGGCCCTGGTCGGTGACCTCGCTCTCAAGCCCATTACACAGTTGCAGACCCTCCAGCTACAGCACTATCAGCGGTCGGTCGGGTGTGCGGCTGCCGCTACTAGGCGGCCAACACATTTTGAACAAACTTGTTTGGGGTCCGGCCATTTTAGGGGAGCCCTGTCTTACTCGTACTCGCTGCTGATGGAGCCCCCGGAGGACTTTGTCCCTCCGTACGTGAGGGGATGGGAAAGGGAACTGCGCCGATCCTTCACGGACGAGCAAAGGCTAGCCATGATTCAGTTAGCGCATAAGAGCTCTATATCCTGTAAATACCAGGAGACTACGTTTAAAATTCTTTCTCGCTGGTATCGTGTCCCTGCGCGTTTGGCTGCCATGTTTCCTTCCTCTTCCCCCCTCTGCTGGAGGTGCCTGCGTGACAGGGGAACTATGACGCACGTTTTCTGGGAGTGCGAGAAGTTGTCCGGGTTCTGGAGGGGGGTGCGGGAGGTTATTAGGAAATTAACGGATGTTGACCTCGGCGAGGACCCTGCGTGCTACCTGCTCAACCTGGCACCGGCGTCTATGAGGTCGAGACGCAGGTCCCTCCTCGCCCCGCTCCTGAGTGCCGCTAGGACTTGTATTCCGGCTAGGTGGAAATCCACTGAGCCCCCCACTACGGCGCAGTGGCTGGCCGTGGTGCGGGACATATGTAGGATGGAGGAACTCACTGCATCGCTGCGGGGGACTCTGGAAAAGCATAGAAGGACTTGGCAGGAATGGGATCGGTTCACTTTCTCCCCTGATTTTCTCCTCTATACGTAATATGGCCGGGACAGGTTACCGATGGGCTGGTTTCCCTGCCTCGCTCTACCTCACTGTTACTTCCTTCCTTTCCCAACTGCTACACCCTACCCTCCCTCCCCCCCCCCCCTCTCGTACAAGTGTCTGTCTTGTCTTTCCCCCCTTTCCACCCCCTCTTGTTAATTGCTTACTGTTTATGGTTAATTGTCCTATTTTCCCTTTAACCGAAAAGTTGGGGACACGGATTGCAGAGGCTAAAGTAAGTTACAAAATGGGTTCATTGTTCAACAATATAGCGCGGGCTCGTACCGGCCTTGCATTTTATTTTATTTACATGTCTTTGGACTCTTGAACATTGGTTGTGAACAATTCTGTTAATTTGCAAATTGCTGCGTGTACCTGTGTGGCACAGCTCTGTCAAGCTCTGTAATTTACTGTGTTTCCCTCAATAAAAACGTTTAATTAAAAAAAAAAAAAAAAAATCGGGAAGCACAGACAAGTGAGAGTTTGTGGATCAAGATAACAGAGCAGCCCAAGATTAAGTTATATATTTTTAATATATTTAATTGCTTTAAGAGCGCACTAGATAAACTACACATACACAATGGATAGATACATATCACAGGCCAGAAGGGCAAATACAAGTGGGTAAGTTAGAATCAGAATGAGCAGAGTAAATGCATGTCAGTTACTCTAAAATGCTGGTCCTTTGCGATGTGATACAAACTGCTATTCGGACTCTGGACCAAGTGATCAGTGGCCCATTTAAAAGGGAATTATCTTTGAATAAGGTTCTGCAGGTTTGTGGACAAAGAGATATTCAGGGCAATGGACTTGTCAATATTAATGGCTAGATTTGATATGGTTGAGAATTTAGTGAGGGCCTTGTATAAGTTGGGTAGGGAAATTAGAGGTTGTGTAATCATCAGAAGGATGTCATGGATGAATGTTTTGATGGCATTCTCTTGGCCCACTCATCCATGTGAAAGACTAAGAGGCCGATTCATTAATAGCGCCAGGTAGCGACAGATGAGCGACTGTAGCGTGATTTTTACAGCGCCAGCCAGTATTCGCTGTGCTTGGCCGGCGTTTGCTTGATGACAGCGACTCAGTCGGTGTGCGGTAATGTTGAATACGGGCTTAGGGGTCGCTGTTTCACAGGTTCAGCGTTGTATGTGAGCGCCTGACAGCGAATGGCCAGAGCGAACGGCTTGCTTCATATTCATTAACAAATCACGCTCCGAATTTGCTAGCGCTGTCCATTCCTTGTTTAAACCCCAGTGCGCTGGCGGCGATGGGTGTTAACTAGTTTTTAACCCCTAAACAACCATATTTTTTGATTGTAACATTATACATGTTTTTTGAATCATTTTGTAATATGAATACATTAATATCAGACCTGTAAGATCAATTTTTTTTTTTAATTTTTTTTACTTTGAAAAAAAACCTAACATTGCAGAAGTGGTCTCAGAATTTTTGACATTAAAAAAAAAATAAATAAATAATACCAATTAATTATGATTAATTAAAGATTGCTCCATTGAAATGCATTGGACAACGCCAGGGAGCGACAGGTCATACCTGGCGCTGTGAAGGAATTTGCAGCGGCGCTGTTCGTTACAGGCGGCTTCATGATGAATCCCGCGCTAGCCGTCGCTCTCGCCGGCGCTAGCCTCATTTAGCTTGATAAATGCGTCATTGTGACCGCCGCCGGGCGTACTTGAGTCGGTAGCCGCCGATAGCTGGCGGTACCTGGCGCTCGTCAGACACTACCTGGCGCTAGCCCGTGATAAATAAGGCCCAAAGATGAATACATCAGATCATATACACCCATATATAATAAACTGGGGTGGATGGAATCTTCCTGCAAGACTATGCGACATGTCACTAGAAATGTCCAACATTGGTTGGAAAAGCATGGCCAAGACTTCCAATTTCTACACAAGCCTAAATTTCTCATTCCCCAGAACTCAACTGAGCATCTGTGGGACCGCCTTGATTGTCATGTTCTCTGTATGGATTCTCCAGCTGCACCTTCCAGCAGCTATGATATGAACTGTAGACAGAATGGCTCCAGGTACCTGTAACAACTCACCAGGACCTTATTGCGTCACTCCTAGCCCATCTAGCTGACCTGTTTGTCTGTCCTGCACAGTGGTTATGCTAGATCTTAGCTGGTGGCCATAATGATGTGACTCAAATGTGTAGTTCTGCTAATGTGTGTGAATTCCTTTACTCATCATATGATACCTTGTGAAGAGTTTTGAAGTGGACCAAAACCTAGGCTTTTGACTATCCTGGGTCTGGGTCCTTTTCCCGGGGGCACCCTATTGTGTGAAAGCCTCTCATACAGTCAGCGTGCGTGGATCCGCTGGAGCACATTCGTCCAAGATCTTGTCTAAGGCGAGCGTATCCGAGCACGCTGGTGGCTGCCCTTTAACAGGGAGTGTGCCCGCGCCGGCCATTCACAAATGCCTGGCATGGGCACATGCACTGCTAAAGGGATAGCGCTGTTTGCACATGCGCTGTTGGACTGGGAAAGAAAGTGAGTTTCTGGACGACCTCAGAGGTTTTACACAGTGGGACACCCCGCATCTGGATGCCCTGGGGGAGGGAGTATGCCTGCCCTGGGCAATTTAAGCTGTTTTTTTTTCCACCATTCTTCGCTAGGCTGTCTCAGGGTTAAAAGGCATTCAGAAATCTATGGCTACTATGGAAAATGCGGTTGTCACATTACATAGATAATCCCTGTCACTAAGGGCAAAATATACGAAGCCCATGAAAAAAAAAAACAATTTTTGCAGATTTAGCGTAAGTAAATATGTGTAATTGTTCTTTTCATAGGGCTGAAATCGAAATCCTTTCTAATCCCGACATGACTTTTTGCACCTACTAAATTGTCTACCACTGCCCTAGACATAGGAGGAGCGTGTAATCATTATTTTGATAGCGGTGTCTAGAAATACACATTCTGCACATCTTTCCGGCACATAAGGCGTTACAATTAGACGGCAAAGGAGGGGAAAAAAAAGTCTCCCTCTTCCTTAATTATTTGGTGTGTGTATTCTTGATGGGCTTTTGGCACAGAAACTGCATAGATGTCTGGCAGCCCAAGCTATAAATTAACAGTGAGTTGCGTGTTAGATTTTTATTTTTTTTTCAGAGGATGATGGAATAAATTGTTGTGCCATGATATTCTTCTATGTACTTTTCTTTGAACTGCAAATGTTGTTTGGAGCCGCTGTTAAAACAAAGAGGAACAGCGAGCGTCTTCTATTATAATCTTTTCATGCAGAACAAGCAAAGGTTTCTGGCAAGTTCATTCCATTGCTAAGATGTTAATAAACACAAGCACCATAATTGTCACTTAATGGGTCACAAAACAAAAACAAAACTGTCTTGGTGTTATCTGCTCTCTAAATAGCGCACACACGCTATTTACTTTTTAGGCTTGGGGGAATGTAATTGCGTCTCAGTCAGTTTAAGACTAAGTGACAGAATAAGGCGGGCGCTAATTCCATCACTGTGGTTAAATGCCAACATGCTATACCTGCGAGGGTACAATCCTGCCGCCCGGCTCCCGGGTCCTGTCTGGATTCTAGAAGATCATCATCATTATATTGCGCCTGGTATTTTGAAGCAGATAACAGGCTGAAAAGGAGGAAGACAGTGAAATAGGTCACTTGAAATTGTTCAGTTATAGAGTCCAGTCTATAGGAGGTGCACATGGATTGCTGAGCACACTTATGTGGAAAAGGGGTATATGACATGTTAATAGTGGCAGATTTTTTAGTGCTGGGTGAGATGGAGTCACTTTAGATGACATTGTGGATAAGGTTTCCATCTAACCGGTATTTCGATGGCAGCACCGGTATTTTTCTTACCATTGGGGCCACAGGAAAATAACAAAATATTCATCATAATATCAAAATATAGGAGCAGGGCTGGAGCCAGCAATTGCCAGGGCCCCTGGCATCTTCAGGTGCCCACTCAGGCTCACAATTGGCCATAGTAATATTTAACAGTGGACCCAACCACCGAATGCCAGGTGCTGTGTGCAGACTGGCTGGCCTCAGCAACAGGGGATGATCAGCAACACTGGAGAAGGTGGCATGCAATGGAGGGCTGTTGATGGAAGGTCAGAAGGTGGAGAGAACCAGGTGACAACTGACAAGGACTGGAGGGCGATCAGCAGCATTAGTGGCAGCAGAGCTGGCAGGTGACATCATGACTCATTACCTTGGGGCCCATTAAGACTCTTTTGCCCAAGGGCCCCCACAAATCTGGAGCAGGCCCTGTATAGGAGCCTTGCCTTATAATTCTCCTCCTAGCATTTAGTTTACAGTCATCATACATTAGTGTGAAAAAATATATTTGTATCACACTATGCAAAAAATCCCAGTGATATTATTTTTGGATGTTTATATTATATTTTATTTACTATAGAAACTCAAATAAGTGTACTGATGAAGCATTTAATTGCGAAACGTGTCTACACTTGCTACAAATACATAATACAAAGGTGATCCCTATGCCAAAATTGTAACACTTTGCAAACTATCTTATACAGGCAGCAGTGTCTGACATGTGTAACAAGATGAATGTAACAAAAATAAAGATACATCATTTGTACGAGATCCATTTGGAAAGCTGCCAGCAGATTAGTTTGATACAAGTGACTCACTGATTCAGATGGTATACAATAGGCTCGATTCACATTTGTCCGGACTTCCGTAGCTGTCTGTGAAAGTTTGGGTGGGTGTTTGTCATTTTTATGCTTTTTTTCGTTCATTTTTCATTCGTACGAACGTTCGGGAATGCGCTTTCGATGAACGGAAGCAAATCGGAACATTTCCGTTAGTTCGGATCAATTTCCAAACAAAATCGGAAATTTTTTGTTCGTTCAGATAACTTCCGTTGTTGGGATGGGCTTACGTCTGATTCAGAGAGCTGATTTCCGACGGACCACCACCCTATAAATTCGTTTCATTTCCGATCCACTTACGGGACCTTTGAGGGCTCGTATTGCTATTGTTGAACATGTTCTGCAGCTATGTGGAGGAGTCTGCGCGCCTTTAGCACCAAGGCATTGCATGTATCAGCATGGCCGAGCCATAAATTGTATAGCAATGCATACCTGAATCAATACATTTCATGTATGCCTTATAGATGTATTTTAATGCTGACCTAAATTAGTCCTTAGCATGTAAACATTTATTTTCCCACACATCCATATAATTGCTATATTTTTTTAGACTTATGTCCTTTGTGAATTATATTTGGATTGTTGAACTTGTATCTTAATTTGTTGTAGGAGTTATTGTTTTAGTCGGTTACCTTTGCTTTGTGTAATTATTTTATATTTGGTTGCAGGAACTGCAAGATGTGCCACTCCTGCCCTTGCTCCTGATGCCCGTTCTTTGCCTGCAGAATGCGGGCCAGGGGTTCTCTAATCGGGCACTATGCAAAACCCGGCCCGTGGTGGCGAGGGCCCTCTGGCTTTTGAAGTCCAGATTTAGGTGTTTGGACAATACAGGGGGGGGGGGGGGGGGCGGCACTGCAGTATGACCCCAACAAGGTTATCTCAATATTTTAATTTGCATTTTTTAACAGGGACCACACGTGCCAGAGTGGCACAACTGAGTGTCAGGGTCCTTCAGTTGGTGGGCGAGATGCAGGAGCTGCGCAACTCATTGGGGACATTATGAAGAATAATGTTCAGTGGCCTGCCATTGCTATGTATTTTGTTTTTTATAGTTGTAAAAATTTGAAATTTTCAAAGTTTTTTAAAATTTTATATTTTATGATGGAATAAAAAAAAATGTTACATTGTCATTTCATTTACAAAATACATTAACACAAAACTAATGGGCCCAGAAATATTTAAAGATGAATATTCACATGACCGAGAAGGGATTTGGGTAAGTTTTAGGGGGCTAAAAAAGAAGAAGAACCTAACCGAGAAGTGGTTTGGGTGAGCTTTAAGGGTGCAAAGGGGAAGATGGAGGATAGCGCTAAGTGGTTGGGGTGAGCTTTAAGGGTCCAAAAGGGAAGATGGAGGATAGTGCTAAGTGATTTAGCTAAACATTGTAGTAGAAGTGAGGGTGGCAAATATGTAGGCGAGCACTTTAATGAGTTAAGTTTGTAGTGCGCAGGCGCAAGATCGTAAGGATTTCCGTCTGGACGAATATTTATTGAAAAAGGGAAACAGAATCTAACGGGAAACGTAAAGGATTCGTTGGAGGATACGATGGGAAAAGGGCAAAAACGAAAGCCTACATTGTAACATGTGAAAATGAAACGGAAAAGTCTGGATGGAAAATGACATACTCGTATTCGTAATCTGCCGTATGAACGGACAGAAACTTTACAGAAGGATTGCAATGCATGCACAGAATCGCTCGCACACTCATACGAGAACGGAAACATTTCACAAAAAAACAGATCGGCACTGAAACTGAAGTTTTTTTTTGTCTCTCTGAATCGAGCCTATTGTACAAGTTCACACTGCAGGAAAACTACTTGTAAATATAATGCCATGGAAAAGAAAAAACTCTGTATATGTATTTACAACTGCACACCAGACCACATCAGAGTTAAATAAAGGGCAATGTACAGGGATAGGCTGCCTATTCACATACATTATCCTCCCATCACTTACTATGCCCAATTGTGGGATGATAATAATTTGATACATGCGTTGAGACCTACCTTTTCATTAAGGCCCAATCGCTGTAAAAACTCACCTTTCTGGCAGTCCCACAGCACACACACGGGCTCCTGTCCAATCAATGCTGTATGTTTTGCTGTGTAACCACTCATCTACCCTCTCCACCCCCTGCCACTGTCCTCTACTGCTCACCTAACCCCTTCACCCCCTGCTGCTGTCCTCCACCACTTGCCTAACCCCCTACCCCTGCCGCTGTTCTCTACTGCTCACCTAACCACACATTCCCCTGCTGCTGTCCTCCACCACTGGCCTAACCTCTCCACCCCCTGCTGCTGTTCTCTACAGCTCACCTAACCACTCCACCCCCTGCTGCTGTCCTCCACCACTGGCCTAACCTCTCCACCCCCTGCTGCTGTCCTCCACCTCTGACCCAACCTCTCCACCCTTGCCACTGTCCTCTGCCCCGCACCTAACCTCTCCTACCATTGCCGCTGTCCCCTACCACTTACCTAACACCTCCATTCCCTGACCCTGTGCTCTACGACCTAACTATCCCCTCCATCACTGCCGCTGTCCTCTACCAGTCACTTAACCCATCCTCCCCTGCCCCTGTTCTCCACCACTCGCCTAACCTCTCCACCCCCTGCTGCTGTTCTCTACAGCTCACCTAACCCCTCAACCCCCTGCCACTGTCCTCTACCACTTACCTAGCCCCTCCACCCCCTGCTGCTGTCCTCTTAAACTCACCCAACCCCTCCATACCCTGCTGCTGTCCTCTACCCGCACCTCTGACCTAACCTAGCAGAAGGCTCAGCAGCAGCAAAGACTCATCAGCAGCAGAGTCAGAGTCCAAAAACTGGAGGGGTAGATGGGGGCAGCAAGTACCGGAGAGCAATCAGCAGCAGAGAAGGGAGTCTGACAAGTATCAGGAAGAGGCGGTGAGTACTAAGAGGCTGACCCATAATGCAGTGCAACACAGGTAACTAAATAAACCTAGAGCAGCATGAGGGTTGAAGAGGAACAATCACCAGTATTCTCACTATCCTTGTAATTGTTCCTCTTCAGCAGGGCATCTGACTTGGTGTGAAACCCCTTTGGAATGCCAGTAAATCTTACATTGCTGGTGATCCCATGGTGCATGCATATGCTCTCCTCCAATCAGTGCCTAGCGCTCCATTCAGCTTTGCTAAGCCGCTCTGACAGAGCTGACATCAGAGTGTCTTAGTAAAGCTGAATAGAGCATGAGCAGCTGGTTGCTCCCCGTTGGCTGTGTGTACACATGGCAACCAATCAGAAATGCCTGGTGCGGGTGTGTGCAACAGCCAGAGGGAAGCCAGAGATGGCAACGCAGCTTGTATATGGTCAGGTGAGTATACTAGGCAATCTTGAGCATTTCACACAAAGGGACATTACGATTTGGAAAAGGAAATCAGCGGGACTGTCCTTGGGGACCAAGACCCCTTCCTCACCCAGAGATCTGACCTGTAGGAACTTAAAATGCACTTTGCGCCTCCTGCCTTTTATGATCCTGAGATGGAGTAGGTGTTTACCTTTTAAATTTTTATGGGCATGACCGGGGGCATGGTATAATGGCAAAATAATTTCAGCACGCTGCACGCATCCAATACCCCTCCTCCTTTTTCCCATTGTAAAAATTTGAGAGGTATGCATCTCTTGAGGTGCCACACCTCTTCTGGGACACCCCTCTTCCAGGCCATGCCACCTGCCCAAACCGCCCCCCCCAAGGCAAAATTCTCCCTAGCTACTGACCTGAACAGCTAACCTAAACCCCCTCCCCAACCACTGGCCCACACCCCTCACCTATCCCCCCTCCACAACCACTGGCCCACACCCCTCACCTATCCCCCCTCCCCAACCATTTACCTGCACTCTTTACCCCCAACCATTAATCCACACCCCTCACCTTTTCCCCCTCCCCAACCACTGGCCCACACCCCTCACTTATCTTCCCTCCCCAACCATTTACCTGCACTCTTTACCCCCAACCATTAATCCACACCCCTCACCTTTTCCCCCTCCCCAACCACTGGCCCACACCCCTCACTTATCTTCCCTCCCCAACCATTTACCTGCACTCTTTACCCCCAACCATTAATCCACACCCCTCACCTTTTCCCCCTCCCCAACCACTGGCCCACACCCCTCACCAATTTTCTTTTCCCAGCCACTGAACTGCACCCCTCACCTATCCCCCCCAACCATTTACCCACACCCTCGCTGAGCAGGCACTCTCTGGATTAGGGGATGGGGGTTGTTATGGGGGAACAGGAAAAACAGGATAATGAGGCAGCTAGCTGGATTACAGTTGGAATGCCCTGAACAGGCACCCCCGAAAAAGTGCCCAGCTGGCAGGATGTTAGCTCAGGGGGGACACCACTGTCTACAACAGTAAAGAGGGGTAGGGAAATGGGAGTACAGGGCAGGCAAGACAGGTGCTGGTAATCTCAGAATTATTACCAGCACCAAGAGCCACACCAAAGAGGCAACGTGAGATTAGGGGGGTAAACAGGTGGCTCACAAATTGGAAGGGGGGAAAAGGAGGGGTTTGGGTTCTTGGAGAACTGGGCTGACTTCACAGTGGGCTACAGGTTCTTTGGCAGGGATGGGCTGCACCTCAATGGGGAGGGTGCATCTGTTCTGGGGGAGAGGATGGGTAGAAGGTTGGAGGATTCTGCGTACCCTGATGATCCTGTTGGCTTCAATAAAGATTTATTATTTAAAAGGTTGGAGGAGTGTTTGCACTAAGCACTGGGGAGGGTATAAGCAGTTATAAAGAGGAAGATAAGATAGTGACAGTGGGTGTAGACATAAAATTGGGGGTGGAGATGGGGGGTTAGCACATCTAGCAGGAATAAGGGCAATATACAAACTAACCATAGGCATTTGAAATGTATGAAAGCTATGACTGGGCACAGGGTTACTGTGTGTTTAGGAGGGACCGTAAACAACCCAAAGGGGGTGAAGTCTGCTTAATTGTAAAATCCTCTCTACAGCCAACTCTGCGGGAGGATATATGTGAGGGAAATGACCATGGGGAGTCTGTATGAGTAGAAATACATGGAGGGATAAACAAAATTAAAATACTAATCAGGTTTTGCTGCAAGCCTCCAGATATATCCGAATCCACAGAAAACTTGATGCTAAGGCAAATAGATATAGCAGCTAAATTAAATGAGGTAGTTATTCTGGGGGACCTTAACTACCCAGATATAGATTGGGACACTGAAACCAGTGGATCTCATAAAGGTAAGAGTTTTTTGTCTAAAACAAAAGCTGGCTACCTTTCCCAACAAGTACAAGCTCTAACAAGGGGGAGAGCCATATTGGACTTAATACTAACCAATGTACCAGACAAAGTAACAAAAGGTACAGGTTGGGGGACATCTTGGACACTGTGATCATGATATTATTCCACTTAGCAGTCACTAGGGTTGTAAATTAATACGAATATATATATTGACCCCTCACACACCTGAACCAGCCCAACACCAGTTATGAAGAGTCAATTAATATTCTCAATGTTAGTCCTTTAGAGGCTTGACAACCCAAAGAAGAGATCGAAAGCGATAAATATTTTAGAAATAATTGAGCACATATACATATAATACAATTAAAATCTTCACAAGGATATCAGGCAGCTCATGAAAGGCATGAACACTTAAAAATAGTTCAGCATATAGGATGGCAAATCAAGGACAATATTAATAGCATACAGGCACATAATCAACATACAGTAGGTTAATACATAAGCACAGGATACTACCTGATCCTATGTGTAGGAACACAGTTTAGATTATTTTGTAAAACACTATTACCAGACACAGCCTATACTCAAGTTAGCAAAAATTATATGCCGAGAAACAGTGTTATTACATTATACAGAGCATCAATCATACATGTAAGGGAAAGAAAGAACAAGTAAATGGCACAGCATAACCCCTCAAACCATGATCACCCCTCATACAGACCTGAAATATTTACCCCTGAACAGTCCTGTCGTTAGTACTGCCCTGGTTACCTCTGTCCCAGGGTTCCTCCTCCTAAGGCTCTCTCCCCAGTTCAGTTATACTGCGATATTCCTTTGATGTCCAGACTTGTCCTTCCAGTTTTGCTAGCCTAAAACTTATGAAAAACACTTTGCAGAGAAATCTTGGAATTTTCCCAGACACTGAAAATGGTCTTGCCTAAAAACTGTGCTGACTGTACTTCGCATTCCCGGATATTACCAGAATCTGCCCCCAAACTTGCTCTGCTTGTTTCGACTGAAACTGATTTCATTAGCTAATTCAATGATAATTTCTGGCCTATCTATTCCTTGTCCTGCTCACATTCTGGATATTTATAATAATAACTGAGCAATGACAATATAGTTCTGTTACCCACCATATGGTATATTTACATAATATTTAACAATATTCATTTTCCATAAAGGCCCATTGTTTACAGGGTGCCTTATCATGGAGCCACAAAAACCTGGAACTTCATAAAGACAAAGTTTGTCTTTATGATGGCAGTGACACACCACAGGTAAAGCTCAATACATGCCATCTACCTGTGGTGCCCCGGGACTTCTAAGGGTTGCTGTGGTTGCGTTGCAGCATTTTTCAGACTGCAATAGACTGATCTGAAAGGGCCCATTTATATTATTGGGCTGCTTTTTCTGTCCATTTGTGACACGTTGGAGTATTTATACTCTAATTCGATGCAAATGGCCTGGTGTGAAAGGGGCCTTAGGATTGTGTTACTTATCATCATGCTGCTTCCAAATTTCCTATATTCCTCTGACTCTGTCTTGGTAAAACAGGAGTGGCTTTCTTGCCCCTAAAAGTGGAATTCCAGTCAACCTTTAACAATTGCAATTTCTGGCCTATCTGCTCCTTGTCCAGACTGCTAAGTTCTGCTCACATTCTGGATATTTATAATAATAAATATGCCAGTAACACTTTAGCTACTAGAACAGCAGATTGTTTTCTTTCCATATAAAGCGGCTGAATCAGAGCAGGGGTTATTACGCCTGTCTCTGCCTCAGCCAATCAGATGGTTAGCAAGCGAGTCTCTGATCTGTACTTTTAGCACACCACTTTGATGTAAAAGGTAACTGCTAGGGACATTTTCTTATATTACATATACAGTTGCAAACAAAAAAGATCAAAAATTACAGTTAAGCTTAGCACATTGATTCCATAGTTTTGGCACACAATAATGGAACCTTTTAAAAATGTTGTTGAAAGTGGAATTACCCTTTAAAGCGATGAACGCGAAAATTTATGTAAGGCACAACGATGCAATGCTCGACCAAGGAGGGAATTCTCGCTGATCGCTTGATTGTAGAGAGCATTGCCACAGATCAATTATCGATTATTTGCATTCGCTTTAGAGATTATTCCTTCACTAATTGTTTTGTGGAAATGGGCCATAAGCATGGTAAGAAGCTGGCTGTGCTGGAGCTGTATGACCCTTCAAGACAGGAGGAGCTCAGTATGTGTCTTAGTTACCCTGACATACTGTCAATGCAGATGCTTCTACTGCTCAGGTATACTTGTGGAAATTAAACAGTAAGATATACTGTAGGTGCCATAGTGCAGATTACTCCACTTCCACAATTAGATCAATCTACCCTCCAGAGAGATTAAAACATAAATTTGAAGAAAAATGTTACTCACAGGGGTCCAGAGGTCAGAAGAACAAGGACAGAGACACTGAACATCCCAACAACCAAAAACAGCCTGCTAAAAAGTCACTTGTCAGTGCAGGGAGGATGGGAAGAAGGTGAACCATAAAAAAAGCTTTTTTATGGGGAAGACCATCCCACCAAAAGCATGATTTCTGGTCGGTTTACAACTACTGACTCTGGCTGAATGTCAGTAATGGAATGCATGTATTGGCAGAGCATTGGCTCAATCACCAACATACTTTATGGGCCAAAGGTCCCTGGAGCAAGAGATCAAGAGTGGGGCTACACCAACTCACTCACATGAGTAGCATAGAATGCTATGGATATTCATTCCTTCAAAAGTCCATAAAACAGCGCCACCCATAAACCACACAACCACTACACCCATCTCCCACTTTGAGGCCCCACAAAAATGCTCAGTTTGTATATCTGTACTGCTGAATCAGCTATTACCTACAACCCTATGTGACCCTCTTATTTAAAGGACACAGGAGATATTAGAACCACAGGAGCGTCCCTTATGGCAACCATGAACATCTCCTCCCTGTATACTAATATACCTAACGCAGCGGGCGTTAGGTATATTAGTATACTACTATCCCTGCTTAATATATTCTGTTGGGACTAGACCTGGTATTGAACAATAACTATTTCAAGTTTGAATCCACCTCCTACCAGTAGATCACTGGAACTGCTATGGGGAGTGCAGTTGCCCCATCTTTTGCGAATCAGTTTATGGCTGAGGAAGTGCATATCTACCCCTCAACACTTTATTAAAGGGAAGGTGATCTTATAGAGTCGCTATATAGATAATATGTTGTTCTGGCAAGGAAATTACATTAGACTTCAAGAATTGGTGGAATACAAAAACTTGGTATCCCCCACAATAAGGTTCAACCGTGAGATTTCACAGGATTAGGTGACATTTTTAGATGTGGCACTATGGAAGGATACTGCAGGACGAATTACAATCGGTTTATTTTCTAAACCCACAGACAGGAATACCCTCCTGAGATATGACAGTGCACACCCTAAGCGTCTTATGTACAATCTTCCTATTTCCCAGTTTCTGAGTGTCCTCCGAATTGATTCTGATACTCAGACTAGGGAAATACAGCTACAAGAGATGTATCTTAAATTCATGGGCTGGGGATACCCTGACACTGTGTTACAAACACAAAGACAAATGCCATGGCCATTTTTGTAAACAAACAAAAGAGGGAGCCCATAGTCGAGCGTGTACCGTTCACAAAACACTTTGCCAGTCATCACCTCAAATAGAAAGAATCGCCAAGAAAGATGGCGACATTTTGACCTCAAATAAGTCACTGGCCCCAGAAGTCAAGAGATAACCCCTAAGAGTCTATAACAGGAACCGTAACCTGAGAGATGTGCTTGTCCGAGCAGACCCGGTGGAGAAGTATATGAAAATGAGTCTTTTCTACAAAAACAGGATGCTTTAAATGTCATAATGCAATATACGCAAACCAATCCCAATTTGCACATCCACACACGTGAGAATACTACAGAATTCGTGGGTATTACATCTGTCAAATGAACTATTGTGTATATCTCCTGAAAGGTCCCTGTGGACTGACATATGTGGGTAAAACTATAGGTCCATTTAAGAACAGGTTTCAGAAGCACAGGAGGGACATCAGAGTTTTTAGAAAATTAAGAGGATAAACCAGTGGCCATACCCTAGGGCATCAGGTTCATGAACTTAGGAGTATGGTAATTGAACAGGAAAACTCTCTTTCTTTCCTCCTCTTCTGATCCTCTTTTTATCTCCTTCTCATTTTTCTCCTCTATCTCCTGCTTCCTCTTAGAATTCTTTTTCTTCTCAGTATTTTAGTTTTTGTAGACTCTCTTTCTTTCCTCCTCTTCTGATCCCCTTATCTATCTCCTCGTTTTTCTCCAGCTTCCTCTCTTCTAATCTGTCTGTTCTATTCTCTCCCCCTCTATCTCCATATGCAGCAGCCTATATTAATGTACTGAGTCTGTGAATCCTGCTGGTGGGACAAGGACTTGCAATGTCCAATGTCCCTTGGTGGTCCACACCAACACCCGGGCCGAGAATATCGATTAACAGCCCCACTGTCCTGGAGAACTAAAATTGAAAGGAAGGCAAATCTTGGAGCGGGAGGAGAGATCACTTATGCACCCGCATCGAGAAATATCTAGCCAGGCTTGTTTTTTTTATTTTAATGGAAGGAAGAGACATCAGGGGTGACAGGAGAAGAAAACTACAAGCTTGGCAGAAGTGTTATTTAGTTCAGGTGTATAAGTGACCCCTCCTCTCATTAGCCGTTGTGTTTATATGGATTTTAAATATTACACAATTTCACAATAGTGCTCCTTTAAGCCACTGCACTTTTGCCTGTGTTCAATGTGTAATGCTCTCCTTCAGAGATCAGTGCTCATCTACAAAGCACTAGGCATGTCTTGAGAGAGTATAAATCAACCAGTGGACCACTTACATGATGGCCTTTAATATAAACATCGAACACCTGACTTAAACTTGAGGTTTAATCGACAGTAAGAACTCCAGGGAGGCAAAATGTTTTAGTGGCCAGCTAATTGTATTAGGCCATTGCCCATTCTTTATCACACATAACTATAAAACCCAGTGTGCAAATAGAGATTAATGGAACACAAGCCACTAAGGTAATTAAAAATGTATTTTCCATCTTCTAGTAATTGAATTGCGTACAAGCTGCAAGTTAATGAGGTCATCTACCCTCGAGCAGTGACAGGAAAGCAGGAATAATTATCTCTCCATTTTTCTTATGTAGCAATTAATTTTAAACATTCCTCAGCACGTCATTCTCCCTTCCACGACTTCAGTCAGTCAAAGATGGAGTTAAACAGAATTGACGGGCTACGGAAACAGTGCATGGACCGAGTGGTCCGGATGGACTTCGTAATCATGAGGCTACAGCTGTTAAAAGCCCAGAGTTTCCAGGTAAACGTCACCAGAGGTTTGGTGTGCTGCTCCTCGCATGACGGGGCTTGCAGTGGTGGCTGACGCTGCATCTGTTGCCAGGTGGGCTGCTGGGAGATGGGAGGCCCAACAGCAGGATTGATGGATGATCAGTGATTCTAAGCATTGTTTCTGGGTTTGGGTGTAAGTATAAAGAACCAACATATGTATTGCTGTAATCAAACATTACAGGTTAACAGTTTAGCATTTGCTAAATCAAACTACCGTATGTTTCGCCCATAAGACGCACCTAGAATTTGGGGGAAAATAAGAAAAAAAAAATATTCTAAGCCAAATGTTGTGCTAAAACACCCCTTTACAGGCAGTGTAGCATTCACCCCATTCCATTCTCACAGGCAATGTGGCATCCCCCCATCCCATTCCCCATATAGGCAGTGTGGCATTCCCCCTCATCCCCTTAATCAGCGTGGCATTCCCCCCAAACCCCCAGAAAAAAACTTACATGAACGCTGTCCCCACTCTGGCTTCTGGTGCCGTCACTGTCTCTTGGGTGTCAGCGAGCGCCGGACTAAGAGGCAGAAGTGGCGCCGAAAGCCAGGGCGGGGACATCGGGCGTGAGACTCATGCAAGTATACTTTTTTCACTTTCTTTTTTACATTCGCCCAATAAGACTCACTGACATCCCCCCCCCCCCCCCCCATACACACACACTTTTGGGGATAATAGGGCGAAAAATACGGGAAATGCTCCATTACAACCTAAAATAACATTTGTAGCTGTGAAGATGACAGATGACATGGAAGGTGTACATCATGATGTCTATAGCACTGTTAGGACCTGTATTTGTAACAGTTTTTGTGGTTGAAGGGGCCTGCGATGTTGAAACAGTCATACATACCTCCCAAATGTCCCTGATTTGGAGGGACTGTCCATATTTTGAGTCCATGTCCCCCTGTCCCTTGTTGTTCTCATTTGTCTCTTTTTGAGGTGTAACATGCAGATCTACATCAATAAATTATTCATGTTCCTATTTATATTGTTGTGTTGTAACTGTTACATTCTAACAAACGTCCCACTTTCCCTTCCTGAAAAGTTGGTAGGTATGGTCATAGTACACACCACACCCAGGACAGAGCTGCAGAAAGATGGAGATCCCTAAAGTGACTGTCAAGGTGTCATGGGGCCACCATAGATGTTCAGCAAGATTCATGAGTGCAAACTTCTGAGCACAATGCGGAACACGTGCATTAAGCGGCAGTGATGGCCTAGTGACTAAGGAAGTGGCCTGTGCCAGAGGATTGCAGGTTCGAGTCCAGGCAGGGACATGACTGAAGTGCTCATGAGCAAGGCACCCTAACCACCCAGCTGCTCCCCAGTCACTATTGGCGCCGCGTCAGGCAGGTGTGCACTCACTGTTTGTGTTTGTCTCACTGCACAGATGAGTAAAATGTAGAAGAAAAAGCGTTACTTGTGCACAAGCATAAAATGGCCATCAAAATATCCAAAATAATAAAAACGGCTGCCCATCGTTTTAGAGAAACTTTTGACCTTGCCTTGACCTTGACTGTGGTTCTTGATGCCAGCACATAACCTTTGCCTGGAATTCAGGTTACACTTTTTGGCGTCTGACACGGCTATGGACTCCCATTTAGGAACTTTGCTGTCAGCTCATGACCTCTTGTGATTGACAACCAAAATTACAGTCTGCTGCCTGTCCATGACTTACATCTGACCATGTCTCTGCTATCTATAGGTGGCAGGGAGTCACTGACTGCCTTCCCTGACCATTAATTCCTTGGTGAAAAGACCTTGCACTTTCCACATAGCTCAGCCTATCCTTCCTTGCAGGGGGGCTTTAGGGATGACTGGTGTTGCCCTTAAATTCAGGACCACCAGGTTAAGATGAGGGCCAGCAGCACATTCCCTAGCTGGAGCAGGCATATTTCTAAGTATTTATGGGGCAGTCATGGCCTAGATGTAACTGGAAGGTTGCAGGTTTGACTCTCAGGCAGGACAAGACTGAAGTGTTCTTGAGTACATAACCCCCAAGCTGCTCCCCGGGTGCCGTAATTAGGGCAGCCCACTGCTCTGGGCGTGTATACACACCGCTTGTGTTTGCCTCACTGCATGGATAGAATAAATGCAGAGGAATAATTCCTATGTGTGTGCAAGCATACAAAGGCCTAATCCCCCCCTGCAAAAAAAATGCTCAAAGATGTATTAAACCGACACTATACTTGCTCTTTTCCTTTAAGTATTTTTTAACAAGCTGCCTTCAATTAGATGGAAAGCCAGGACCAATTATTATGCAGGTGATGCAACAGGCAGCAGTCACAGAAAACAAAGCTGCCTGGTCATGGTGGACAGGTTAGTAGCTGTTTAATATTGTAGGAGGTAGCAGGTAGGAAACATTTTTCCATGACAGCCACACATGACTGAAGAAACCAAAGGTGATAGCTAGGAGTACGCATTACCTCAATCCTTGGCGAAATGTGGTCCTTCACGTGGGCCGGCCTTGGAGGACCTCATTTTGTCCAAGGATCAAGGTGAAGGTAAGGATTTTGGGGTGTTGTGGGGGTCATTGCGTTGGGGGTCTCGAAGCCCCCCCACCCTGTCACAGTGCCGTCCCACACCTGTTAATTAGAAATTGAACCTATTAGGTGGATGAGGCAGCCCAAATCTTGGGCCACTTTAGGTTTTTAGGATGGAGAACTGTATCAAAGTGACCCTACCTGCAATAGTGTAGGATCAAGCAATTTGAAGATAAAATGGTCCCCAGACACATAAGGTTAAAGAAGACACATTTCCTTTGTATTTTAGCAAAAACTAGGATTTCTTATTTTGTTCTATCTGGAAAATGGGCTTAAAGCGGACCTTCACCCTGAATAAGAGCATATCTTATATGTTTCCCACACCCTGTACATACAGATTGCTCACATTAAAAAATCATCCTACCTGCATCTACTGCTTGTTATGAGCCTTTAAACATCCAAGATGGCGGCTCATGGGGACATCAGGCAGCCTGCAAACAGGAAGTGCCTTCTAACTGTGCTTCTCTACATTCTGGGATTGCTGACCTTTTCCTGACCCCAGCTCTGCTCTGTCTGAGCAAAGCACAGCTATAACCGCCGCTGTACTTTATCCCGCTCTTCCCTCCTCAGTAGGTTTGATGCTTCTGAGTCAAGATGGCGGCGCCCGTATCCTAGAGTCCTAAACAGAGTTGCAGCCCAGTGGGGGAAAGAATAATAAGTAGGTAACTAAAAACTTTAAATATATTAATTTTAGATGCTGGGGAATCATTTTATAAGGGTTTGGGCTTTTCATTAAATCATGGTGAAGGCCCGGTTTAAGCAAAACTTTGGGCGCCTGCGTGGTTAGTACCTAGTACCACCCCTTTTAGCAAGTACTGTATTACAATTTGTAAATGCTTTTTGTAGCCAACTGAGTCTTTCAATTCTTGTTTAAGGGTTTTTCTATTTGTTCTTCCTTGAATACATTTTCCAATTCTGTGAGATTTTGCCTGCACTGTTCTTTTGAGGTCTATCCACAGATTTTCAATGAAGTTCAGGGACCTGTGAAGGCCAGGGCAAAACTCCAGCATCTGACTTTTGTGGTAGCCTGTTGTTGATTTTGAGGTGTAGTTATTCATTTGTAGAAGCCATTCTCTCTTCAATTTCAGTTTTTTTTACAGTTAGTGTTACTGTATGTTTGCTTCCATAATTTTCTGGATTTTTATTGAATCCATTTGTTCTGCTACTCGTTAAATGGGGATCATTATTTGTCCTTTTAGCAACCCTATGAGCAGCCATCTCTGAACTTCTTAGTCTTCTTCTTGACCTTCCAGACCTTCTCTTGCCCACCACTGTTCCTGTTAACTGTCCTTTTTTATTTACACTTCAAGTTGAGGAGATGTCAGCCTGAAACCACTTTGCTTTTTTTTATAACTTCTCTTATTTGGGGGTCTCAACCATTTTCATTGTTAGAGTGATAGGCAGAAGAAGTTTGATCTTTTGGGACAAGGAAAGAGGAGTTTGGGTATTTATAAAGCTTTGACATTTGCATCACCTAACGTTGCTTGTGAACAGACCATTACTTTAACAGGCTAAAGCATCTTCCCCAGGGGAAGCATTTAGATGCTCCTTGCTGCAGGGTTCAGAGGACTGAAACCAGGTCCACCAGGAATTCTCTGTGCCCTACCTTTTGCCAGGCTGATACAAATTGTCATATCCTGTAATCTACTTGGAGTCATAAAGTCTGCAATTCTATAGAGACCTTTCTGTGTCCACCATTTTAGATATGCTCTTTTCCTCCCCAAGTCAGGAATTTCCCCTAGGGGGGCTACTGTAAATGGGGCTAATTGAGCAGCAACATAATAACTATATACATTTGGTACACGAAAACCCCTGTTATGTTTTGCTATATATAAATTCTCAGATTTATTCTTCTACTTTTGCCTGACCAAATAAATCTTAACACTTTAGATTGAAATTTCTTTAAATCTGTTTTCCGGATAGGAATAGGAAGTATTCTGAACAAATATAACAGTCTAAGTAACAAAGTCATTTTAATTGCCCTAATGTGCCTCAACCAAGACAGCCTCCAACCAGACCAGGAGTCCATGTCACCTCCCAATTTATGAAATAATGAATTTTAATTGTTTTTATATAATACATGATAGTGAGGGGCGAGTTAGGTCCCAAGATAAATAATAGTTTTCCAAATGAGATTAAAGGATTGTTTTAAATGAAGAACCTCTTGGTCCGAGAGTGTCAAATTCAATGCCCCAGACTTTTGATTTTAAGCCCGAAATGTTGCTAAATTTCTTGAGAAACTGAAATTAACTAGGAAGCAAAGTGTGGGATGAGGAAACAAACAACAGAACATCATCAGAAAATAATGCACATTTATCCCTCCCCCCACACTCCACCCCCCAACATCCCTGCTTAATCTAATTGCTCTTGCCAATGGTTCCACTGACATTGCAAATAGTAATGGTGACAAAGGAAACCCTGTCGAGTACCCCTGTATAGCCCCTATAACTGTATTAGGATACCTGCCTTCCTGGGAAAAACCCACCTGATCAAAATTAATATACCGAACCAGAAAGGAGTTAAGCCTTAATGACAATATTTTAGTAAGCTTCAAGTCAGTATTTATTAGGGAAATGGGTCTATAATCATTACAATCTCCTGGATCTTTTTCTGGCTTGTGTGTGGGCTTTATTCAAATCCCCTAATCTCACTTCATCAGTCCTCAAGCTATTAAACCATAAAGCAAGATGAGGTGATAGAATTTGTAGGAATATTTTATAATAAATGTTAGTAAAACCATCAGGTCCAGGTGTCTTAGAGACCTTCAATTTCTTTATTCCCAGTGTGATCTTCTCTTCTTCTATAGCTCTTTCTAAAATACTCCTATGGATCTCTGATAATGGAGAAAATTGGATATCTTGAAAAAAAGGAGTAGGCGTAGCATATAAATTGTTATAAAATTTGAAAAATTCATCTAGGATCTTTACTGGATTACTAGTGTGTAATTTGCTACCTGGGGGTTAATCTCCTTGCCACAAGTGATCCTATTTTATCTCCTTGGTGATAAAACCTATGATTATTCTATATTAAAGTTTTTTCAGCCTTGGTAGCCTTGAACTCCAGTGTAGTTTGGTTAATTTTATGTAAAAGATCCTTGTGTGGATCATTTTTACATAGTTTATTTAATAATGATTCCTTTTGTTTAAGTGCTTCTGAATTGTTCCCTTTCTTTCCAATGTTACCAGAACCCCTCTGATATATACGTTAAGGGCTGCCCAGTCTAATGCAGGAGATGTATCGGAAGCCTTGCTTTGATTAAAAAAAGATCTCAGTAACTATTTAAGAATCACTTTATAAAGATTAATTTAGTCCCCATCTCGAAGAACAAGGCAAGTCCTATATAATTAAAGACCACAACCACCAGGGAATGATCACCCCAAGAGTCTTCCTTTATAAAACAAACAACACATTGAGAGTTAATCTAGAACTTAAAAAAATATGGCCAATGGTATGGTGAGCCTAAGAGAAAAAGGTGTAGTCTTTCAAGTTAGGGTTCATCTATAAGATCCTTAGAGTGTATGAGCTTAGCAAATTTGATACTGGCTTTATGGGATATGGGACGCTGTGCGACCAAACCTTTATATGTTTGTCTCTTACTACATTAATAGCAAGTATGGAATCCCCTTCTTAAATTAACTGGCCTTCTGCCTTACTTACAACGTCCTCAAAAGGTTGTTAAAAAAATTAGATCTGACCTCTGTAAGGAGCGTAATAAGAGACAAAAGAGACTAGCGAGTCTCCAATCTTTCTCTTAACCAATAAGAACCTACCATCAGAATCTCCAGTTGTGTCCATGTGTATAAATGTAATTCTGTTGGCTATACTAATAGCCACCCCTCTCTTCTTTACACTGCTGTTAGCCATGAAAAAGGTTCTAAACCTATGATTTAAAAAAACCATTAAAAAATGTGGTATTACAATACGGGTATTCCGAACACCTAAGTGTTCCAGGAAACAAGATTTACCCCCCAAAAAAACTGTGAATCAAGCCTTTCCCTGGGCACATGTCTACCTCACAGGCTTATCTGAAAAAATATTACCACTTAAGACAAAAAAAATCTATTAATTTAATGAAGTATTTGCTTATATATAACACTATAATTTCTATAGTAGTTAAACTATATATTATATTATATATAATATAATATATATAAATATATATATATATATTATAAACTATAAGGCTCCATTCACACCTCTCCACTGTTTTGTAAATATGCCATAGGGACATTGTATCAAAACAAATGTTGCACTTTTGATGCATTAGAAATGCGTTTGCATTGTGGTTGTGCCACGCCCTTAAAAGAAAATTTTTTTTTGCTTAATAAGTAAATGGTAAAAGTCTATGACAAATGCAATGCAGATACACTGCTTTTTCCATGCGCACCACCACAGACCCCCACTGACCTGCGCTGTTACAATGTTGCACTGAAAAAGGTGTCTGCAAGTCTTTTTTAATGTGTTGCACAATGCAGCACATATGTGTGAACTATTCCCTTTAGAATAACGTGCAGTGTCTTTTTTCTGCAAGGTGCGAACAGAGCCCAAATCAACCAAGACATTTCGAAACTTCATAAACATAGTAAACAGCCATATTTTCATAACATCTCTAACCCTCAAACCCTGGTTTACATAACTTATTTTACCCTTAACAATACCAAATTATTTATGAATGTAACTTAGTTTTACTATGAGTATTTATTCTCTTCTCCGCATAATTCTTCTATTAGGATCAACCTAGATGTTGAGATCTTCCCAAATGTATTTTTCTTCCATAGAGGAGAAAATAGTTGAACCTTAGTCTCACTTCTAGAAGATTCCCCCAGGCTAGATGATATTATGCCAAGATCAAGCAGTAAATCCTCTCCCTCAGAAAACTTTGCAAAGGAATAATTCTTGCCTTTCAAAGCAAAGTTCAAACGAAAGAGGAAAGCCCATCTGTTTTTGATGTTCTCCTCAATCAACTTACTCATGAGTGGTTTCATTTCTCTTCTTTTTTGGATTGTTAATGGAGTAAGATCAGCAAACATTTGGATCAGATTATCTTTTAACATTATATTAGTGTGTCCTGTTACAGCTTCCATAATTTTTTTCTTAATTTGATAGTAATGGGGTTTTACTATTATATCTCTCATTGCTCCATCTTGTCTAGGTGCTATGAGTGCCCTATGCAAGGAGTAACTGACCTTCATCAGCATAAGGTAAAACAGCTCTTATCAGTTATTTTTGGCCGAATCGGCAGTAGTGATATATGTGATATAAGGGCTTTATATTTCTTATTCTGTGAATCACCTGCTGCGACTGACTGAGTGAAAAGCCAGCTGAATCTCTGTCACTAGATGAAGCTGGAAACTGCTGACACTATAGCTTCTGAGTCAAAAGATTTATTCTCAAATATTTATTGTTTTTTGTTTCTCAGCTGTGGGTGGCTGTCTTTGCTGAGTAACTGTGCTGCGGCTTCCTCTCACAGACGGTGCCTCCGCCATTACGAAAATAAGGCTAAATGCTGCTGTGCAAGGCGTTATTAATTTGGGTGCAGAGCTCCTGAATCATGTGACCACCATGATTGCGCATGTGCCTCCAAATTATACTTTAAAACAGTAAAGACATAATCGGGCACTGATATTTATTTCCAATTCTCAGAGTATCCCATCTGCCTTCTGTGTACTTTAATCAACCCTCGGGTTTGCTTTTGCGCACAACGCGATCATTTTTGAAAGAGCGGCAGCTCAATCTATTGACCTTGATCACAGAAAAAAGCTCAGTCAGGACTGAATGACATGTTTTCATCTTTTGCTATGTTAATTACAATTGTGAGTTTTCTGATGTATAATTAATGACATGCAACAGTTACAGGTAAAAATACCATCTGTATTATTATGTGAGAACATGAAACTCTAACACTTTGATGCATATAATAATTAAGGTGCCGAGTTTCTGGAAACACCATTAATGATTAAAAAGTGCAATTATAATGCAATTATAATTAGTTCTTTTATTTTCATACCAGCATGTTCATTTTTCTGCTTTCTTCTTATTTGATTAAAGCAGATCTTGCTTTTAAATTACCCTAAAGGGGGTATTTATAAATAAAATCCAATATTAGTTTAAAAGTTAACTATCATTGCTAATGGCAATCCAGCACCAGAAATAAAAAGCATACTTTGGATAAAAAAGTGCATGTTAGGTGAAAAGTGAAACAAAGGTTCTCTGGTGTCGGAATCGCCCCCTAGGTGGACACTGAAAGGGAATGACAGTTTGTACTTGAGAGATGGATCCAGCAGAGAGGAAGTTCCGTGACAGCCCCAGGGACCTCGAGTTAGTCCCTGCATACTCAGAAAAAGTGATTAGGTCTATTGGTGCCCTGCTCTATAGCTAGAGCCCTGATTCATAAGGGGGAAATCTGCTTAAGGTGAAGTGTATTGGAAAACTGACGACCAAAGGACTTCAAACTGCCCCCTGTTGTTCTTAGGAACTTCTATTTCTGTGTCATTGAGAGTATCCTGACTGAGAGCATCACTGACTGGTTTGGGAGTGTGTCCAAGCAAAATAGGATGGCTTTGCAAAAGGTGTTGCAGACAGCAAATCGCATCACTAGATTGGAACCCCCCAACCAAAGATGAGTGACTGATTAATGGGAGTGGCTGCTCGACATATAGTTTGCCAGTGAGCAGTGGTCAGGCATGGATGCTGTAAGATTCTGACTGGTATATTTTATGCTACTAGTGAGAATGTTTCAATGCAGATTAGCCCTCAGTGACTGGGCCATTTATTTCTGTGTCATCCAGAGTATCCTGACTGGTAGCATCACTGGCTAATGTAGGAACGATTTCAAGGAAAATAAGATGGCTCTGCAAAAGGTGCAGCAAGCGCATTACCAGACTGGAACTCCCCCAAACTAATAACATTCTTCTACAAACGGTGCAAGAATAAGGCCAGGAACATAGCAGAAGACAGCTATAACCTCAGCAAAAGGTTCTTCTCCACACTGAGATCAGAGAGACCTTTTCAACCAAGAGCAAATGCAGAAAGAATGAGGAGGAATGTCATCCCATAGGCCATTACAAATCCTCAAAAGAGGAAACCTCACCAGCTTACATGCCACATTTTATATACATTAGTTGCATGCTTGTTTGTCACGTGGATGTAACACTTTTGAACTGATTCTGTAAAGGACATGGAATTGGATTGTTCCTCCCATAGCTTTCAACTAACATAGACGTCATTAAGCACATTGACAGACGTCATTGACAGACGTCATTCTATTCTGACTCACCAGATGGCAGTAATGTGAATCCTGTAGACAGTTCCACGTTCTCTGGTTGTGTCTGGGATGGATGTTTTCTTTACTCCATAAGGCTTGGGAGATAGCTTACTCGGCTGTTCGTGGATCACATAGTATAAGTTTCAAAGGCTTTATTTCAGTACAGAATCTTGCAATAAAAACACTTCTTACAGCATGAATCTTGACATGCACGTTCAATACAGGAGGAGACTTGTGATGTAACCCATACAGCAACAGCAAGTAGAAAGGCTGTAGCTGCAGAAGGGAGCAACAGGTGTGCACTGCTTGGATGCCAAACTAGAAATGGCTGAGGGAGACGAGAAGAAGAGAGGAGTTACTTGTGTCACAGCAGGGCTAAGGGATCCAGGAAGGAACAAGGAGAGGTAAAGGCACACTGCTCAGCCTATGTAAATAAACATTATATTAAACAGTTACCCTGGGTAATATAAAACACAAGTCATGGGACATGA
Source organism: Gastrophryne carolinensis (assembly GCA_027917425.1). NCBI lineage: Eukaryota > Metazoa > Chordata > Amphibia > Anura > Microhylidae > Gastrophryne > Gastrophryne carolinensis. The sequence continues at coordinate 135,792,032 of CM051241.1, read as the reverse complement.
CACATACATAGGTCAAATAAACCTTAAATTGATATGATTTGACTGCTGTAATTGTGAATGCTGCTGAACCAGAGAATAAAGAGAATAAATCATCTCCACCTCCACAATCCACCTCACTTTTTGAACCACTGGGTATACTAGGTACCAAAATAGCCGGGGGGGGGGCTATTTTGGCACCTAGTATACCCTTACTCATACGCATATACCTTGTGTCAAATGTCTACTTCCTGTATCCATACATCCACCTGTACAACAATGCTCTAAAGTAGGAGTGTCAAACACATTTTCCCTGAAGGCCAGGTCAGCATTATGATTGCCCTCAAAGGCCAGTTATTAACAAACACAAAACAGAATGCAAGCACAACCATTCAAATACATTGAAAAGCAGGAGCAAAGCTGGCTAACAGGAGTGAAACTTGTCCAACCCACACCTGTCAGCCAGTCACATGACAAGGCTTGGTAAGACGGATCCGGACTGACATATGTGGTCTAATAATTTTTCACACAAGTTTTTCTGCCGTCTCTTAAAAATAGTTCACTGTATCCAGCAACTCGCTCACAATTTAATCCAATATTTTAAAAAATCTTATCATCAAGCAAGGACGCAATGCATTTATATATATAATAATAGTACTTTGAATCCAAAGGATATTTACCAGCCCTCATGGCAGCGGCCATCTTTATTTGCATTTTTATTCCTACTTCTTGACATAAAGACTGCATTGTCCTAGGTACACACTAGGCAGATTATAGGGTTGACTAGATTATACGAAAACACATCACACCTCACATTTCTGATGTTCTTGTCTAGTCTACATTTTTAGAAAATAAATACATAATTATAATATATAATTGTTTCCTTTAAATGAGAGAAAAGCCTCTGAAACAAATCTTGGGCCTGCCGCATGACTTGTTATCAGAGCTGAGCCTTAATAAGTGTGGATGCTGATGCAGCACCAAACTCACAAAATAATATGAATTTTAGTCAAAGGCAATTTGGGTCGGATGTTTCTCACAAACTCCTTTTGATTAAAGCAGTAAAATTAATTTCAGCAAAGGTCATTTTTCCCCCTTTAAATTAAGAAGTGCCCAGTAATGGCATTTCATTAAGTGTTGCCTGGGGAAGCACTTTGTATCGCTACACTCCATATTACAATTTTGCTGTGTAGTCACATAGAAGGCCATCATAAACTGACTTAATTTGTCTGTCTGAGGTGCTCTTCAGACTCTGTGCTCCCCATTACCATCTCTTTTCACAATCCTATGAATGTTAAACTTGCTGCAAACACTCACAATATACTTAAAAAATGACACAGCAATTTATTTGTCTCTGTGTATCGTCTGAATTAAGAAAATAGTGGATGGCCCGATCTCTCCTAAGTTTGATTGTGCTTCAGGATGCCATCTTTGATTACAGTTTGAAGTATGGCTGCGTGGGTCTGCACAGTGAAAATTGTCGCTTCACATGTAAATGGACTCTATTGGTTAAAGCTAAGCTCATGCTAACTTGTTAACTGCTATACATATGCATCTGTATAGACGGGCATGCTGTTTGTTACATCTAAACTTAGTTTAATAAAAGGTTGTGTTGATCTCTTAAATTTTCCAGTAAAAATTGTGATCTTTTCTGGAATTCGATCATAAAACCTAATTTATATATAGCTTTATACAAGTATTAAAAGGGCCACAACACTCAATCCTGTTAACTTGCAGCCAAACCTATAATCTGTCTTTGGTTAAAAACAGAGGTCTTGGTCCACACACATCGGCAGAAGTATGCTTAAGCTGCACCACCAAGCGCCACAGTGCCTCTGCTTAGGTGCAGTCCTAACTCTGATCTCTGAGGGCCCCCTTTGGGACATACAATGCAATAGATAAATTGGGAGCAGGCTTACCTATGGTGGCCCTATAACCTCGAGTGCAGCACAACAAGACATCTGTTTTAAACAGATTTGACTGCAAGCTAACAGGGTTGAGTGCTGGGGCCCCTTTAAGACTTGTGTATCCTAATTGCTCTGCTCCCATGCACCTCCCAGGTTAGTTATAAATTGTGGCCGCCAGCCCTTCTTTGTTTATAAAGCTTTACACTCCATCATGTATTTATTTTTTGGGTAAAGTAATCCAAAATTACGTATTTGTGTGCGGCAGAATAATGGGAACAACTCGTTTCAGTTACTGCACTCCTTGGGGCATGCACAGCGGATGGAGCAGGAATGTGGTTGCAGAGAGGAACCCTCTACCTGATGCCTTATTTGATCACTGGAGAATCATGGAAGTAGGTAAGTAGGCTGCATGGGCTACAGGAAGTTCCTCTGGGATTTACACTGTGGAGATGCCCCCTACGACACATATTAACAGAACAAAAGTCTATTTTTTTCTATTTGTCTCAGGACTAAACCCTATAGAAAAATAGAAGTGGTAGTAGTATGTTCTCCTGCAAAAAGCATTGACCCTGAAATTTCCTCTCAACAGGTAATGCAAAAGGCCACTAAAATTCTCCAGAGACAATCCTGGAGTGCTGACAAGAAAGGCCGAACATCATGAGATGTGATTAGAAAAGACCATGAAACCCATAACCCTCATACGCTGACAGAAGGTTGGAACTTTAAAGTTCAAGAATCTTTCAAATACTCTTCAAAGATTCAGTGGTCTCTCTAGTTAGTACTCTCAACCATGTCCAGGTTCATTCCCTGGAGACTGAACTGCACAATGTAAACTGGGTTTATCTTACTCAACCCCAACCAGGGTTTTTAGGGTCCTGACCTTTAATTGTCCATTGGCCTCCTCCAGCACACCCACCAGCATAACCCATAGATACGGAATAATGCAGATCCCCCCCCCCCACCAGGGGTAACCCTTTGAATCATTGCCGTAGTTTCCTTACCTTACCTTACATAACTGGAAAGTAGCCTCTGAGAGTGTCTTACATTTTCCTTGGTACTGCAGAGAATGTTAAGACTTATGGTCTATCAAACATATGTATGCCCCCCCCCCTCCAGGTGCTTGCTTCTTGGCATCCTAACCTACTGGGAACTGGCACTGATTTTATCTCCTGATGGATAGAGTAGATTCTGCCAAAGAGTTCCACAATATAATAATATATAATATTAGCTACTAACTGGGCTTTTCTCCCAATGTTCCCTAAAATAGAGAGGAAAGAGAAAACTATTTGAATTCTTTCTTGGTGTGTTACTACATTCGAACACAGTGGAAATACTTTTTTCAATGTAAAATATAATGGCCATGTGACTTTTTTGAATATATAAACAGTGTGGTGATACGTTCCCACCCCCTATGCCATTTAGTTTATCCAGTAAATTTGCATATGCTAGACAAATAGTAATTCAGTAAAATGCTCATGTACTGTTACAACATATGCATGAAAAACTATTGAACACCACACTTCACACAATTACGGAGCAGCCACCGTATCTTGCAGTCAGTCATTTTTATGAGACAAAGTGTTCTGCAATCAGCGGAGTCCATTTAGCGCAATGTCTGGCCTTGGCTGTAACTAATAGCAGGGTCGGCTGTATTTCCACTTTATTGCTGCTCATTATACTGCCCTTACATAAAGTCGCTGCACTGCAGTCACATCATTACAGTTTCTTTAATGTGTCTTATAGTCACAAGAGAATTAAATGTTTAGGAAGCATCCAAAAGCTTTTCTTTGTTACACATGCAAATTAGAGAAAGGTTGGGCCCGCATATACAGTAACATCCCAGCCTCTCCATGAACCAAGAGGGTCAGTACATTTTCCTATAGGCCTATAGGTTCTTCAACCCTCTCCTCAAGAGCAACCAACAGGTCATGTTTTGTGGATCTCTACATAGCCAGCTATATAACGCTGTATGAGCACTTATTACTCCACGTGTGCATCTGTGTGGAGATCTCCAAAACATGGTCTGTTATTGGCTGTCAAGAAGAGAGTTGGCAAACACTGTATGGACTCACCTAAACTCTAAATGGACTTCAGGTCCTAAATGCTAATACCTTCACAGATAATCACTATGGCAATCACTTTGCATGCTCCTTTAGATCTTCATTTCTAGAAGGATAATTAAAAAACCTTGTAAATGACCAGTTTGGGAAGAGAACCCCTTATAGGAAGTATATACATGTGGCTGATATGTACAGTTAGCCCCATAGGAATATCCATAGAGGGTAAAAATGTCAGGAATGCCAACCTAGGAAACAGAAAGGACTTCCAAGATCATCGGATCTGACACTGCATTCTGTATATTCTTTTACATTTTCTTGAGGTCCAAAGGTAAATCTTTGTTCGAAGCTCAATTATAGACAATAATTTATATTTATATTTGAACAGAGTAGGGCGAGATAAGAGCCCTTCTAATAATATTCTGTTTGCACTATGTTTCCCCAGTTCAAAAACTTCGTCCCACTTTCTGTTTGAGAGTTCTGTATTGACCAAAAGGATTTATATCTCAAAGAAAAGTATAAGACAAACTTGAGAGTGGTCACAGACATGGAGACCCCATAGTGTGTGGTGGTAACTACATTTTGATTCTGCTGAATTAATTGTATGTTAAACTACAATGACTATACCGGAAGTGAGCGTTTTTACAATGTTGTTATAGAAGAACACAGAAATGGTAATGTGTCCCTAGTCCTATCCTAGCCTTATTTAAACAAAGTATGAAAAGGCCTAGGGGCTTTATCACAGTGGAGATAAAGAGCAGACACCCTTGTGTATGCTATGGTTTCCTTGTACAGCTAGGGAGCCAGTTCAAAATAAAAAGGTCTTCAGGAAAATCCTACATAAGAGGTTGTTCAAGTGCACAGTCCATCTAATATAAAGGTCCCTTTAATACATGGGTGTATTACTATTATTGTGTAAGGGAGTAAGATTATGAGCATGCTTTATGTTTAAACTAAGACTTTATATCATGTAACATGTTTAAGAGCTAACCACACTTTTTGTTTTGCTGGAAACAGAGGGCGCATTTAACAGAAACCAGGACCAAAAGGTGACCAGTTTAATCCTTGCATTAATACGCCCCTGTTTTTTTCTATATCTAAAGACAGGTAGTGGCGCTTAATCTTCACAACGGAGCCACAGACAGAAAAATGTTAATGATGAGGCCCTAACGATTCCCCATTTAATCCTAAAGTTTTTTTCTGGAGTTGCAGTTAATGCCCAGTTTATTTCCTACAAGCCCATATGTGCCAAACTTTTTTTTAATACATTAGATATAAATATATATATTTCTTGGGGTTGGTTTCATTTCAGCTAAGCAAACTTTCCTGCCATTGGTTGAGAAATGGCTGGGAACAAAGATGGAAGACAGCGTGTGCAAAAATCCTCACACAGGCCTAAGGGAAGATTCAATTCTAAAACCCTGAGTACAATACGTCTCTTAAAGATGGTTCTTGAAAAGAGAAGTCTAAGGGGGTAAAAAAAGAAGACAACAATTAAAATGAATCAGTATCATCATTGCGCGCGTATTTACATAAACAAAACACACCCCTAGCGAGTTAATGAATATCATTACGGGAGAACTTTGCCCAAATCATAATATTCATGGACTCATTATCGGTTTGCTGCCATTTGTTTTAACCGCCAGGAAAAAGACTATTTTGCTTCTGAGTACAAGAGGTTGAATCAGTTTGACAAAAGAGGGTAATTTTTCAAACAGGATGCCAGAATTGCCATTAACAAAACTTCAAAGACTTGGGAAACTGTCCCCACGTGTTCTTTTTTCCATTGTAGTTAAAAACACCAGTAACGAAATTTCATTTTTGGCTTCTCTGGCCCCCATTAGACTTGCTTTTATTATATTACATATAAAAAATAAAAGCAAAAAACATTACAATTTTAGAATGATGGGTAATGTTGTTCTTGGCCAGCAGCATGAAACTACTTTCTTTTTTATGAAATCACTTTTTTTTTCTTAAACCGTTGTAGTAGGGGAATATTTAGTCTCTTTGGCCCACTTCACTAGGCCATTGGCCACTCTTCCTAAGATGGCTTTCAACACTTGCCTCAGCACTCTCCAAGCCCCCCACTGTAGAGTCTTTAACATGTTCTGAAACAAGGGCCAAAAACAGTACAAAAATGAGGGAATATTTCTCAAAATTTAAAAGACTTAGTGATTCTAGGATGACCAACCCACTGGCTAAGTTTGATGAGAAACTTGCCATGTAACTACTTTTTGTTTCAGGAAATTACTCCAGTTCAATAGTAACTGGGTTAGATTCTTAGACAGACACTGGCTGGCTTTCATTCAAAGCACCAGTTGGATAAAAGTCATAAGCACAAACATGTTTAGAAAAAGCAAAAGCTTGAAGGATTTTCCCAAGTGACATCATCTTAACTGAGTAATAGCATATTAAATGTGGGTGCAAAGTACTTTGCAATCTGAAACTGATTAAATTCCAAAATTAAAATGAGAGACAACAGAAACCTAAAAGCAAAAGAACAAGGCCTGAATATCTTTTTTTTGGGGGGGGGGGGGGGGGGGTGATCTAGTTAAACTAGTTAAACTACATTCTTCCAAAACACTGCAGTTTCTCCCAAAAATATTAAGAGGCCCAACTGGTTGACACTGACAAGAGCTCAGCGCTCTAGGCAAATCCCTTTTCGAGCCCGAGACATTATTATTATTGTATGGTCCATGGCACTAGCAGTTTACATATTACTATTTGCTTTTAGTAGCACTGACAGGGGAATCACATATACAGCTTTTCTTAGATGGCATTAAATAATGATGCTGCAAAAATAGCAAGACTGGATAACTTATAGATACTTTACCAGTTTTCTAAGCAGCTTCTTAAAAAAACATCCTACTATACCTCTATATATGTACTTGGCAGAAACATAACTGATTACAAAAGCAATTCATGTTGCTTTTAACAATCTTTAGCCAGAGCCTATTCCTTAGAATTCCTTAGTTTAAAACAACTTCCCAAAGCTGGCCAAAGTTAGGACTACAGTGAATGTGTCTAAGTCCTGGATACAAAATGAAATCAAATATTTAAGACTGTCTTTCTCCTAAATAAAATCTCTTAAGGATATAAACTCCATAAAAAGATCAATACCCAGCAACGAATGTTGCCAGTATGACATCACTGATCACGTGTCATTTGGTTTGGTTCCCACTCCTTTTGTCTGATGAGTTTGGCAGGTACAGAGAAGTCCAAACAATACTCTGAGTGAGATAGATCAGCCATCCAGAAGAGTCTGACAGCTGCTTCACGCTCTTCATCGTCATCTGAAACAATCAGTACGCATTAGAGAGTACTTTCCCTTTACAAAGGTGATAATTAGATAACAAGCTCAGATTAAAGTAATTACAATCAGACAGCTGGCACAGCAAAACAGTTGTGTTGTAATACTGTTGATACTTCAGCATCTGTTGCTAATAACAGCATAATCTTTGAGATTTTACAATAATTACAGTACATAATTTAATATAAACATATTTAATTACAATTAATGAGTGATAAACTGTTTAGAAATTATATAACCATCAAAAGCAATTTAAACATTGGACAAGAATATTAAATTTTTCAAAGGGGTAGAAGAAAAGTTGCTGTAGGAATGAAGAAGCAAGCCAGTACATATAGGCTATTATTGCAAATTTCAGTCTACTAATCAGAATCGTATTAAAGGTAAAATCCCTTGTGTATTAGCCCCACCCTATTTTTTGTTTTTTTTTTTATCTTAAATCAAATTCTATATCATAAATGTGAGAGGTGTTAATTTACTTGACTGTATGGGTACCAATATCAATACAATCTTAGTGTGGGATAACCCAACAATACCTCAGTAGTCTGTCGTAAAGCTCCTACAACCACAGAATACTCTTAAATATATAGTTCAGTTTTACTCAATAAAATATACACCATTTGCAATACAATACCTCTGTATAATAACAGTAAATTCATAACAATATCTTCAATACATAGCTGGTTTCACTAGGCTGGTGAAATTACACTGTGTTCCTCCAACGTGTTTCGCCCCCTATAGCTTCCTCAAGGAGTATTATAATCCAGCTAATTTATAATTTCTGGGTATGTTCTTCTACCTTAGGGAGTCAAATTCCAGCATTTCTCTTTTCAATATGGACGCCTATTGTAGAACATAGGAGTATGTACAAACAAGAGATGTGGGGCCCCATTGGTATCTTAGCCCTTGATGTTAATATTCCTTTTGAAGAGTCTCTTTTCCTTAGACACGTATATGGTCAGTGTCCCATCCCCTGTCTCTTGTGAAGTGGGCTTTCTCTCATCCCCTACTCCCATTTTAAATATTTGATTTTTAAAGGGCTAGAAGAAAAGTTGATGTAGAAATGAAGAAGCAACCCAGTACATACAGATTATTCTAGCAAATTCCAGGCAACTAATCACTTTTATTTGCCATGTACACTTAAATATTAAATATTTTAAGGCTGGGTAAAATGGTAAGTGGTGTTGGGGACAACAAGAATATACACAGCAGACCAATGGCTATTGGAAAGTAGCTACTTTCATCATTAGTAGTTCTTCTAACAGGTATTATAAAACACCTGGAAGGGTTGAGAAGCTCACTAAATTAAAACTTTACATTTAATAACGAAGATTAAAATTCCAAATTAATGCCCAAGTCAAGTCCTACAAAGCTTTTGCTTTGTGGGGCTTGAATTGGGTATTCATATGCAGCTTTCATTTGTTAAATGTTAAAGCGAAACAAGACCGGGTTGGGTTTTGTTCTTCTTGAAGTTTTAATTTGGTGTGCTGACGGATCCCTTTGGTATCTCTGCTTTTGGACAGGGGCCTACGTCTGTGGCAGAAGGGGCCCTAGGTTAGTGGCAGGTTGGGTCAAATGAGGAGTGCACCCCATGGAGAATTCCTGGGTGAGCCCTTGTTTGTGGCATCTTCTGGAATAGGCAGCAGGCAGCTTCTGTAGGGATTGACACTGGCCTGATTCTGGGCATGTGGGGAGTCCAGAGCCTGAGGACGCCCTGCTGCCGATGGACCCCACTATAACTTTTGCTATAGGGTCCTTTAGATGGCTGTACCTGCTTTGGATCTTGCTGTACCACCTAACCCTTCTTCCACTGGGTACTACAGCTGTGGAATGTGATCTTTTGAGGAGTGAACTTGACTTTTTTGTTTTACATTACAACATCTATAAAACATCTGTTAGACTTTAGTGATGTAAAGAGTGAGTTTTGATGGCTGGGATAAGAAAATAATGTGTTTTGTGATACTGCTCTCCCCTTTCTTTACAATGATAGGGGAGGGCTGTGATGATCCTCACTGCTGCCCCCTACTGTTTTGCACAGCCTCAGTCCTTTGGTTGCCCCCTTCAAACCAGGCATAAGAAGATAAAAGGGAAACGTTTTTAAAAAAATATGATCTTCTTGAGTTGCCTCATCATACTTATTAGCCTTTGTTGAGCTTTATTCAAGATGATGTTCTTGCTCCCACTCAGTGTGTTGAAAACGGTAACCCTTCAGAAATTAGTTTAAAGTGGGCTTTTGGCCCACTATCCTAATTCTTGGCTAGGAGTTGTGTGGCAGTAGAAAACAGCACTGCATTAAGCTCACGTATATTGCTGTGGTTGCTTAAAAGCATTGGGTAAGGAATATATATTGTGAATTGTCTATTAAAATGAAAATGTGGTTGCCGTTCCAACTTTGAGCACTAGATGGTAGTATAAGACCACAAATAGAGGAGAGAATTAAATTCAGATTCTTAGAATCTTGGGGTAGGATTCCCCTTTAGGATGAGTCAGGGGACTGAGTAAAGCAGCAGAAACGCACTGAGGTGCAGAGAGCTAAGGTCTACACTGAGAGAAGAGGGACTTGGCAGGAAGAAGGCCAGGGGGGTCCTGGCGTGGATGTGACAGGTGAGGCATCCCTTAGAAGTAAGAGGATCCCATGGGACCGTGAGGCTGGGATGGAGTGCTGCAGTATTTAGACTCCGGTAAGGTGTGGCTGCCCCTGTCAAAGAACTCGTAGTAATCGTAGTAACAAGCCTAGAAACTGTTGTGAAGTCCTCATATTGGGCAATGGTACAGGCCCGTATGCTGATGAAGAGAGGTTCCCCATTGTCTCTTACTGATGCCCGTAAACTCTGCATCCCAATCTGGGATACCCTCTGGGCAGTCTAAACCCTGAATCCCGGAAAGAGGATGTGCTTAGCTTAAAGTGGGGCGGTGGCCACCCAAGTCCCCTATGAAGAAAGGCCTACTGTTAATTGGGAAATACAATACTGACTAGCCCCCATGTTGAAACGTTCCAATAAGCAAGTGTACCTGTGTCCTGTGCCTGAGGGATACAAGACTGGTTAACCCCTATGCTGAAACTGCATCATATAGCAAGTGTGGAAAGAGAGAGAAGGAAATCCCGCACTGTCCAGACTACTATATCAACTTCTGGATGCAGGCTGGGGGTAAACCTGAACCCCACACATGCGGGGTATATCACTAAATTAAAGGGATGGAGCTGCCAGTACCGCTCCCTAGGTCCCCCACCTGTCACAGACAGATATGCCGCTCAACAGAATGTTATAATTACAAATTTATTAGAAGCCAAGATAATAAACATACATATAACATACATTTAAGACATAATTAAAAGCGATTAGGCAGGGGATCTATTCGGACTATAGAGCAAAATCACATCAATATAGTTATTGGCCAAGGAAACCTCCAGTGGCAAATATCAAAATAGAAAACAATAGGTAAGTACACCAGCTTATATAATGTGCAATGCAATAAAATTATCTATATATATGCCGATCAGATGTCACAGGAACCCCTTAATGAAAAGTGCTATAGTGCTAGTGCAAAGAGTGCAAATTATGTGCAAATCATGCAAAAAGAGTATAGAAACAGTAATGCTAGTGCAAATGAAAGAGATAAGAACAAAACAGAGATGAGGGACAAAGGTCCCTAAAATCGCAATATAAATAGATGTGCCAAAGGTACAAAAGCTGTGCAAAGAGATAATAACGTGTAAAAGAGGGGTATATTTCCTGGACATATGTCACAATAGTATTGGCACTTAATCCTAAATGCCTCCACTGGTATTCCACATGGATAATACAATAATATCAGACAGGCAATAAAACGGTGTACATTACCGGATGTTTAAGGTCCTGATCCACCTGCGCTTAGCATGCCCAACCTGACGCGTTGCTTGGCCAGTGATTAGGCCACTTCATCAGAGTATGGTGGCACCTGGTCTGCCCCAGTTAAATAGTCCCAAAGTCCCCTCAAAAATCAAGGCCGCATCCTAAAAACCGCCAAAACCGTGTGTTCAATTAAGGGCGGAAGTGGGGGCGGAAGTGGGTAGATGCATGCTGTGTTTGCCCTTACTCGCATGGAAAAAAATCTTCAATAGGAATAAAGAAATTAATGCTGATAATGATGAGACTACCAGTCCTATGCGGTCCAGAGGCAGAGTGATTTGTAATAAGTCACAAGCAATGCATGTATCCACCGCCGATCAAAAGTACCTGTGTGGTAACGCTGAAGCCGCCCCTCCGTCGCGGGTACGCGCGCGCCTCGCATCCACCGCGTCACCCGGCCCGCCGCGCACAGCGCGTGCACGGGCCCAGGGGCAGGTCAGAGCGCGCGCGCGCCCGCCGCGGATACAGCAGCCAGCAGCAGCTGGACGGCGAAAGGGGAGAGGGAGGGGAAAGGGGGAGGGGAACATCAGGAGCCTAACCAAACGGGGCAGCACAGATATGCAAATCAGAAACATAATGAAACAAACATAACAATAAAACTAATTCTGGCTATGGCTATTATTTCATAATTGTACATATATATATAATTTGTAATGTATAATTTATGGTTGGGGCTGCATGACGCCTCCTGGCATGTTTGCTGTATCTATAAATAAGTAAGTGATAAAGGGGAAACCTCGTCTTAGATAAATAGGTATAACACTGGTATAACACTTCATCACATATGTCACAACCCTCTGTGTCCAAATACGATCACAGGGGGCATCTGGATCATTCCGAATTATATTTTTTCTCTTTGCCACACTTGATTCCTGGGACAGATGACAAATAAGCGGGCTCAATGCTACTATGGGGTCATCCTGCTGTTGATCCTGATCCAATATTAGTCCAAGGTCCTCTGCTTTGAGGTAATCACAGGGGACATCATTAATTACATGTCCTTGGCAGCAAATGGTCCATAGGACAAACGAAATATTGGGCATGTGGACTCATGCCCTAAGAGGTCGTTCTGCTAGTAGTTCAGATCCAATTGGCACTGCTCCTGTGTGTGATCCGTCCTTGGATATTCCTCGATATGATCCAATCACAAGGTCCATATAGTGGAGCAGGGTGGCGCAAGGTCATAGCCATCTCATCGTTTACTCCCATCAAAAATAGGTTCAAAATGGATCCTTGCAGCGGCCATTCCATTGATTTCTGTGATGCATAATTTCTCCAGATCCCATCATCACGAAGATCTTTCCAACGCATCCAAATGGTCCCTCCAACTGCCTCCCAGGGATGGCAGGGTGAAACGAGATGCTTGCACTATGATCTATAAAGTAACAAACAAAAATAGGGTGAACAGGCGTGAGAAACAGACATTTGCTATTCTTGGGGCCGAGCGTATATTCTTTAAGGACAAGGGAAAAAGAAGGAAGGGGGGGGGGGGGGGAAGGAAAAGAGGGGGGGGGGGGAAGGGGGGGAGGAAAGGGGAAGGAAAATAGTGGTGGAAGAGAATGAGTATCCACACTCGTGCGTGCCTGAATAGGCACCAACAAGGATCTCAAAACTATCCTTTGTCTGAGTGCTGGTATGATGGAATATAGAATCTATTGACGTCCCAAAAAGGGTACGAACGAAAACTCCTCATTCATTCCCTGAGGTGTCCTAGTGTCCAACTTAAAAATCCATTCCAACTCACGCTGTTGGAGTTTCTTTTTTATATCGCCCCCCCTACCTCCCAGGTTAACCCTGTCTATGAATGTAATGGTGAGTTCTCTGTGTTGGCCGTTATGGAATCGGAGGAAATGGGCAGCCACTGGTGAGATGTTCTTACCCATCTCATAGTCCCTCTTGGCTAGTTTGATGTTTGAGAGATGTCCTTGCATCCTAATGACCGCTTTATTTTTTGTTTCCCCAATGTACTGTTTATGGCACCCACATTCAAGTACATAGATCACGCCCTCCGTTTGGCATGTGAGGGTCTCCCTAATTTTGTAGGTCATCTTCGTGCTTGTACTAGTAATCTTATCTGTTTTGCATACTAGTGAGCATATGTTGCAGCGTCCACAGGGCTTGCTGCCCTTTGTGGTGATTTGTGCCAGCCAGGTTTGAGGGCCCTTGTAGTGGCTCTGACATAGCTTGTCGCGCAAACTAGGAGCGCGACGTGCTGTCATTTTAGGGCCCTTTTTAACCCATTTCTTTAGGGCCGGGTCTGTTTCCAGAACTCGCCAGTGGGTCTTCATAATTCTCCTAAGGTTTTGCCAGTCACTGCTATATTGCGTAAAGAACCTCACCTCCTCTTTCGTATTGTTTTTACTGTTCGGTCGTCCTTTGTAGTGTAACAGGTCCTCTCTAGTGGTCCGAGATGCTCTACTAATCGCTTGTTGGATTATCCTATTGGGGTATCCACGTTTTCTGAAGCGTTTCCCCATTTCTCTGGTTTCCTTTCTGAAGTCATCATCCCTAGAGCAATTCCTCCTGGCGCGTAGCATCTGGCCTACTGGGATACCCTCCTTACACTTTTGTGTATGGAAACTGGAGTAGTGCAATACACTGTTTGTAGCTGTCTGTTTACGAAATAATTTGGTGGTAATCTCCCCAGTGGTTTCGATGGTTACATCCAAATCCAAGAAGGTGGCCTGAGATGAAGATAGCGAATAGGTCAGATAAATGTTGTGGGGGTTCTTGTTCAATTTTTCCAAAAATTCGACCGCCCTCTCTGTACTGCCTTCCCAGAGTATTATGATGTCATCAATATATCTGTGGTAACTTAGTATATGTGCATGGTATATTATATAAGCTGGTGTACTTACCTATTGTTTTCTATTTTGATATTTGCCACTGGAGGTTTCCTTGGCCAATAACTATATTGATGTGATTTTGCTCTATAGTCCGAATAGATCCCCTGCCTAATCGCTTTTAATTATGTCTTAAATGTATGTTATATGTATGTTTATTATCTTGGCTTCTAATAAATTTGTAATTATAACATTCTGTTGAGCGGCATATCTGTCTGTGACAGGTGGGGGACCTAGGGAGCGGTACTGGCAGCTCCATCCCTTTAATATAGCAAGTGTGCCTGTGTCAGCCTAAAAGTGATGCAAGTTAATCTGGCCTGTAAACTGTGCATTTGACCATGAAGTGGATTAAAGCATTAACTCTTTCTTTTCCCTACAGCTGCTTATAATTGCTAAATGCTACCACATTTCATTGCCCCAAGAGTCAGCTAGAATGTAGCTGAGTGTGGTGCATAGCTCCCAGTGTCTATTTACAGACTTATTCCTAGGGATTATGATAGTGGACCAAAAGTCTATACCTTAGGTCCACATTAGGTATAGCTTGATCCTAGTGTACTACATTTTCAATTTTCCTATCTCCTCTCTTTGGGCTGCTTCAAACTCATTCCTAATCAGGCCAACAACCATCAGGCTATTCGGCCAATCATGAGCAAACCTTAAGGAGTACCAATCAGCTTTGTGGCTGATTACCTGTTCCTGAGGCATCCTGATTTGGGATTACCTGATGTATAAAATCCCCAGATGGTCATGTATACTTACTTAATGGTAAACTCACAGCCGAAGCGTGTACTCATGCCAGACATTTATGAATGTTGCGGGTACTTGGAGGAATGGCCAGTTAACCCCCCCCTTCAGCCCCCCTCCCCCAAGCCACCCTACCAAACCTCTCTGACAGGTGAATAGAGTGCATGCAGCCAGCCAATCAGCAGCATTTGTTCCATGCAGTTTTTCAAAGCCGAGGATTCCAGGAAAGTAGAGTTTTGCATGATCCGGAGGATATCACACAGTGGGGCTTTCCAGTCCTGCTGGAGAGGAACAATTGCCAGGATAGTGAAAATCCTGGTAATTGCTCCTCTTTAAGAGTTTGCTGAGTTTGCCACTGTTGCTGGCCTGATTGTAAATCAGGATGAATTAACTGAGCATAAACTAACCATTACATAATTGAACAAAGTCACAGATCATCTCATCAAGCCAAATAGGGATCTGGGAGTTTAAAAATATAGAAAAATACTATATGTTGTTAAAATAGCCGCCAATAGCTGTGATGGGCCTGGCACCCCGCTCATCCTGACTTACCTATTTATACCCACATTTACACACCCAATTTGCTCCCCAATGAACTGCGTGTTTTCTGTACCTACCTATTCATACTATAAGTTCTGATCACTTCATAATCAAGATGAACTTAAAGCAGTCCTTCACCATGAAATAAAAATTCTTTGGTCTACACTGGGAATCTTTTTCTTGGTCTAAAGCTGCATTGGAAGCTAAAGTGCTGCCAGGGGAAGTGCAGAAACTGCACCAATGACTTGTAAGTAGACAAATCAGTCAGAGATCAGGTGTACTTTTACATCTATGAGCCTCAAACACCAGAAAAAGCCTTCCCTCCATTTCCGCTTTCATAGCCCCTGTACAGGCTCTCCTCCACTCGGTATTTATTGCCATGTATATTAATGTCCAACAATTATAGATGAGCAAATTGAATTTTAATGAATTGCTAAAAAATAAAAAAACAACTCTCTTTCGGCTGCTGCTGTCCCATGCTGCTCCCCACTTTACACATAGAGCACTTAGCCCAGAATATAAGGTCCCAGAAACCAGTCATGCAGGCAGGCACACGTCATCATTCAGTCCATACAGTGCCACCATTACATTCAAAGAGGAATGGGAAAACTGGCCAAACTGGCCAAATGATACTCCACAAGTATAATTTGGAAATTCTGAGCAAATTCCAATTCAGACAAATGAGCTTGCTCATCTACTGACAATAAAGTAATTATGTGTTGTACCAGGTTAGCCACTGGAATCATGTCTTATTCCTGGGGAGCAACTAAGGTTTCCAGCACCCAGGGCAAAGTTTCAGAATTGCACAGGCACCCCCTGCCTGGCAAAGCATCCGTAAGGATTAAAGGAGGATTAAGGCAATTAATTTGAGGACTGTGGCCGCATCCCCAGCATCCCCGCTGCTGAGGTGCGCTCCCTATCTGAGTGGCTGGACATAGGAGCGCTCGCACTCCACAGGGAAACCGCAGGTGTGGCTGCCACCTCTCCCTAAGCCAACACTCAGTTCTAACCAAAGTTGAGGTGCAGAAGCACCAACATGCCCTGGTGGGCCCCGGAACTGTGCTTGCGCCCACACGCACATGTAGCCTATAGGTTGTTTGTGCCTTTGAGGGGCTGATAAATAAACCAAATAGTTTCCAATAAAATTACCCACTCATTTAGGTATAAAAGAACACAGCTGAGGGTCAGATTTTCTTGCCTTAGGACCTCACTATGCCACACCATAGTCACCACCACAGCCCCCAGAGCCCCCAGAGAAATACAGGCATGGCCGAGGAACTGGCAGCGCCCGGCCCAGGTACTGCAGCCCAAGCCCTAGAACCTGCCTTTCACCCCACAGGCACTCCCCTGCTGATGCCCACACTAGCCATTTTGAGCAGGTCACCCGCAGCAGTTTAAGGCATCAGCAGAGTCATTAAACCAGGGCTCCCAGCACAGCCCACCACGCACCAATCAATGATCAGGACACTGTAGCACTATGCAGACCCCAGTGCGAGCCCCACTGCGCAGTCCACAGCAGAGCCCCATGTAGAGCCAATGGGGGAGCTAAAGGCTGAGCAGCATTGCCACAGCCAGATCTGCTCTTTTTCCTTGGCCAGTAGCCTGGAATCCATCTGTTCTGGGCATGGAAGTGATCACTCTAGCCACAAACTAACAAGGGGCCAGTTGAGTGGCCGATTTAATGATGTCCAGCTGGAGGTTCTACTTGATGGTGATGCCAAAAATTATGATTGACTGGCTGGGTCCCAGTCCCGCTCAACCCCCAAAGTGTTGCAGGAGCAGTTATAGTTGGAGATTATTCACAATGTTACGGGGGCCAGAACCCAAGTGCCAAGGCCAGACAAAAGTGGGACGACCTGAAGGTGGTGGCTCGTTGGAAAATCCAGACCAGACGGGCTGAGGGATAAGTGCTGAACATCCAGAGGGCTGCTTGTACAGGAAACATTGGATAACTCACTAAAGCCACCCTTTTCTTTGTTTTAATCTAGCTTGAAAACAGGTGGTGAACTCCCCAAAACTCTACACTTTTCCCATGCTGAGGAACAGGTGTTGGGGATGCTTCCCTCCAACACCTACCAGGGGGTGTCGTACACCATGGACAGGCGGCATGTGTCCACCAGTGGTGACTTGTTAGCAAATTGTAGTTTGGCAGAGGGCGGAGTAGGCCAACCAAACACGACACCCACAAACCATAGTTCCCACATGCACAGCCAACTTTGAGTGCCTGCCTGCGCAACATATGTTGTGCGTCTACACACACCAGGTATTAGGCAACCTTTGATCAGCCACCACATGTAACTTCTGAACAAACAGTTGAAGTGAGTGCAGAACCTACCAGTACTAAAGAGGAGACACAAGCAAGCTCAGACACAGAATCAGTATGCTCACTGAGAGGAAACAAAAGGTCAGTCCATAAAATGGCAATAATAGAGTAGCAAGGAGGATTACCTGAAGTCTATCCTGTGTGTCTCTCCTCTGTTTCCTGCACCATTCCGTAGATGATTTAGCAAGCATCCAAAGTGTACCACTCTTTTCCATTTTTCCATGACCACACTACAAATATGTTTTTGAGCCCACTCCTGTCCTTTCCTGTCCTTCAACACTGCCACTATTCACACGTCTCATGGCAGTAATATCGTCTCTGGAGACAGCTTCAACTTCTGTTTGTTTGTGTGTGTGTGTGTGTGTGTGTGTGTGTGTGTGTGTCTGTATCCAGGGCAGTTTTTAGGCAAAATAGGCAAAATTTGCTCAGTGCGGGAAGGAAAAAATTCTGCCCCCTCCCCACCCCTCCTATGGTGCTGCTCTGTGTGGCTATGTGCCAAGTTGTGCACCTACCATAGCAGCAGGCAGTGCTCCCTCCCCATTACTGAGCTCAGTATGGGGGGTGAGGGGCCTACATTATGGCATGTACCACTTACAGTGGTCCTGACCCATCTGCAGAAATCAGGATGGCTGAGATAAAGCCCCCCCAATGGACTTGGAGCTCTGCTCGCCCTGCCCTAGAAAAAGTCCTGTCTGTATCGAACGAGAGCTTACCCCAAGAGACTATCAGATAACATTAAGTCAACTGAAGAGGCCAGTGTTGGACTAAAAGTGGACCAACAGTCAAAAATGACTTAAACCAGACCAACACAACAAACAGTGCTCATATACATTTAGCCCTGCTGCACAAAAGAATTTCTAGCTTTTGCTGTGGTAAATTTTAAAAACAAGATGGCGGCTCATGCATTTTCAAGCCACCTGCAAACAGGAAGCGCTGCTGGGCTTCCTGTTACTGTGCATTGTCAGTTATGTCGGTTGAATGCAGGCAGCAGCATGGCTGAGATGCTGGGAGCGAAAGCTCCAAAATGGCCGCTACCTTTCTTTTCCAAATATGCCAGGCTGTTGGTCCGGTTTATAGCTGTGCTTTTCACAGAGAGAGCAAAGCAGAGGTCAAGAAAAGGACAGCAATCCCAGAATGCAGAGCGGCACAGTCAGAAGACACTTCCTGTCTGTAGGCAGCCTGAAACTCTACGGGCCGCCATCTTGGATGTTAAAAGGTTTAGAAAAGGCAGTAGGTAGGAGGTAGGATGATTTGCCCGGATTGTGGGCAATCTGTATATACAGGGCAGGGGGAACATATGAGATATGCTTCTATTTAGAGTGAAAAACAAAAGGAAGGGACGTGAAGTTTCCTATGTCTCGTGGTGTGGACGGTAAGGGGGGCATTGAATACAACTAAGATCTGTGAAAGCCGGAGGGGACCCCCCGATGCAACACTGGTATTTGCAGTTTTTAATTTTGGTTTAATAAAGTTATGAGAAAGGGAGAATTCCTTTGATGAAACCTACTACTTTATGTGGATAGTTTTTATCTGTTATTCCTCTTGTATACTAAATGTTGATCTGAGTAACTAAAGAAAGTCGATTATTGGAGTATGTGGCATTGATAAGCATTAAATAAGGATCTGCATTGGATAAGATATCATATGAAGATCAATCTATGGGTGTATGGAGATATCTGCTCAAACAAAAAGGTGTTCTGGTACGCTGTTTTATTTTTCATTAGAGAATTCACAGTATATTTCTAGAAGCACTTTCCACTGTACCTTCTCCAACATTTAATCAGATGTGGTCTGTTTAAAAAGTAATTAAAGTGAAACTGCAGGCAAAGGTAATTGTTACACCATTGCGTTGGGCTGCATTTGGCGATGTCCTAAACTGTTTTCTGTTTTTAAATTGAAGAACAAATGGCCTGAGATATCGAGGTTTACATGTTGAGCTTATGATTTGTCTTCTGAAAAAAGTGAGCGTGGCCCTTAGATCTGTGATGTTGCATAATAATCTGAATTATGATGAATCTGGAGGAGGAGGCGGAAGGAGGGGTGGAAGGTGGGAAGGGCCAGCAATCCTGTCCCGCTCTGTTGAGCTGATTGGGGGACTGGATGAAAAAGAGAATTTCATTGGCTACACCTGTAAACCCCAATATCTCAGCCATTTCTTCAATTTAAAAATGATAAACAGTTTAGGACAGTGTCAATGTAGCTTAATGCAATGATGTAACTATTACCTTTGCCTGCCGTATCACTTTAACCCCACTGTACAGTGCAATTGGTAAGGTTAATGCTAAAGATTCAGGTTCAGATTGCGGTTCACTTAAATACTTATTAAGATTTATTGTGTGTTTATGTGTGGACAGGCTAAATCTGAAAATCAAGCTTGAGTGCAAACTCTGGCATACTTGTTCAATCCTGTGTGCACACTGTGGATATGCTGTTTCTTTTCCCTAAAAATAAGGTCTGCACCCAGAAGTGCACCATGTTTTTTGCAGGTTCATACTTCTCATATTTCTACCAATTGTGCCATAGATTTTTTTTTTGGGGTGGGGGGTGGGAATTTACACCATACCAAACAGGCAAAATGATTACGGTTAGAGATGAGCGAACTTCTTGAAAGTTCGATTCGAGCGATTCGCCGAATTTCCCCAAGAAATTCGGGTTTGCCCGAATCGAACTTTCACGAATCGCTCATCTGAAAAAAAAAATGCCGGCATGGTGGGAGCGGGGGGCAGGCCGGCTACGCCTGTCAGCGGGCCGCCGCCGGCCCGCTGACAGCGTAGCCGGCCTGCCCGCTCCCACCATGCCGGCAAATTTTTTTTTATATTTCAGGGAAAATTCGTTCGGCACAAACCAAAAAAAATCAGGTTCGTGCCGAATCGAATTTTCCCTGAAATTCGGAGCGAATTCCGGTCCGTCCGAACCGGTTCGCTCATCCCTAATTACGGTATCTTCAGCTTATTAGGAGGCAGAATTTCCTGGGACACGTTGCAGTACACAAAATTTGGGCTTAAGTTCACTTTTTAATATGGATTTCTTTTGCAATGTGGGCCGTTCATGATTTGTATCGTTCATTCAAATTGCGAGCAGGAAAAATCATTGAAGAGTCTCATCACCCTAATTGAGCATTCTTCAAGCTACTACTATTGGGTCACTGCTATAGAGCAGACATAACATGACTTGTTGGAGTGCTTTGAAGAGGAGGGTTGGGAACCCCTGAAGTAGAGGAATACACATTGGATACTGGCTATTTAATACAAGAAGGCTTACCTATTGCATCTAACAACAGTATATCTCTGATAAATCAAGGCAACCTGAATGGGTGGGTGTGAAAGCAACAGGATTCTCTAGTTCTCTCCCCGATATGAACAACCCAGGATCCAACCTAATCTGTGGCTCTGATCATGGTTAACATGACTTGGCTTTCTTTCTTCAATTAGGGTAGGCCTTTATTCTTTAGGGTCTCCTAATTTAAAATGAAAATAAAAATGCTTACCGCTCCAAAAGCCACATACCATATTTTGCACTGCCAGGTGCTGCAGAAGATTATAGGTGACCCCCCCCCCCAGCCTGCCCCTGGTTTTAATGCAGGGGGGGGGGGGAGGTTATTGTCGTCAATATTAAGTACATTTTATATAAAGTGAGGTAGTATGTATTGAGCAGGGGTTCCCTTTTAGGTGCCACTTTCTATTTTCGAAGGATCTCAAGTATCACCTGGGTAGTCCGTATGGGTTGCCAGCTAAAATCATGTTAAAAAGTATACAAAACAACCATTTAGAATATCAAATGCACAAAAATATATCCGAGAAGACTTTCCATCACCTTTGTTAAATTATAGATTGCAGCAGATTGAGTTGGGGTACAGACATGGCCGGCTCCAGGTTTATGGGGGCCCTTGGGCCAAAGAGTCTAAGTGTGCCCCAAAGTAGTATATCACATGATGTCACCTTTCAGCTTTTCTGCCACAAATGGGTCCACTACCAGCAATCACCCTCCTGTCCTTATTGCCTTCCCTATGGCCACCAATCGCCCTCCCGTCCTTATTGTCTTCCCTATAGCTACCAATCGCCCTCCCGTCCTTATTGCCTTCCCTATAGCTACCAATCGCCCTCCCGTCCTTATTGCCTTCCCTATAGCCACCAATCGCCCTCCAGTCCTTATTGCCTTCCCTATAGCCACCAATCACCCTCCTGTCCTTATTGCCTTCCCTATGGCCACCAATCGCCCTCCCGTCCTTATTGCCTTCCCTATGGCCACCAATCGCCCTCCCGTCCTTATTGCCTTCCCTATAGCCACCAATCGCCCTCCCATCCTTATTGCCTTCCCTATAGCCACCAATCGCCCTCCCGTCCTTATTGCCTTCCCTATATCCACCAATCGCCCTCCAGTCCTTATTGCCTTCCCTATAGCCACCAATCGCCCTCCAGTCCTTATTACCTTCCCTATAGCCACCAATCGCCCTCCCATCCTTATTGCCTTCCCTATAGCCACCAATCGCCCTGCCGTCCTTATTGCCTTCCCTATAGCCACCAATCACCCTCCCGCCCTTATTGCCTTCCCTATAGCCACCAATCACCCTCCCGCCCTTATTGCCTTCCCTATAGCCGCCAATCACCCTCCCGCCCTTATTGCCTTCCCTATGCCCACTAATAGTTCTCTAGTCCTTGTTGCATACTTCAGCCCTTACTGCTTGCTCCGCTGCCACTAAAGACTACCCGCCAGGGGCCCTAGCAATTGCCCAGGTTTGCTCTGTGCTGGCGTCGGCCCTGGGTACAAATCAGTCTACAGTCTTGCCGAGTACTACCTGATAGGATCTAGAGTACCACCAGTGGTACTTGTATCACTAGTTGGGAACTCTAGTATTTGAGAATTTGCTGTTCCATACCTGCATCTGATGTTTATATTTATTGGCGTTAAGGCTGATTCCCCTCATTATGATTGCTGACAGCAAATCCAAAAAGAAGAAAAACAATACCTGGAATATGTTATGATTAAGGACCCCTCCCCGTCTGAAACGAGTTGACGTGTTTGATCTTTTACTTTTATTATCTTTTACTGGGAATTGCCTTTCATGTGATTTTTATTGATTTTTGGAATAAAGTTTTTGCTGATTTTATGGGAACTTCTGGCTGTATACCTGTTTATTACCTGGAATATGCCACCAAACTAATAAAGGGAATGAAGGATCTTAGTTATAAGGAAAGATTACGAGAATTAATTCTGTTTAGTCTTGAGAGGAGATGGCTAAGGGGGGACATGATTAACTTGTATAAATATATAAATAGCCAATACAAAAAATATGGGGAAACACTTTTTCAGGTAAAATCCTCTCTAACGACAAGAGGGCGCTCCATTCAACTGGAAAAAAAGAAATTCAGTTTCTGGAGGTGACAATCATTCTTTACCATAAGCACTATAAATCTGTGGAATAGCTTCCCGCAGAAGTTACGGCATCAACTGCTGACAGCTTCAAAAAAGGATTTGCTTCTTATTAAGAAGTTACTATTAGCGGTTATCAGTAACAATAAAATAAAAAATAAATTCCACTACCCTAACACCCTTGGTTGAATTTGATGCACATATGTCTTATTTCAACCGTATTAAAGCGGTCCTTCACTCTGAATAAGAGTCTATCTTATATGTTCCCCACACCCTGTACATACAGATGGCCCACATTAAAAATCATTCTATTTGCATCTACTGCATGTTATGAGCCTTTAAACATCCAAGATCTTTTTGCTTGTTTTTGCTCCATGATGAAGGGGCGCTAGACGCCCCGAAACGTTGGATTTTGTTGGATCTTTTTGGTCTTTGCTGTGATATCGACCTGTTGGATTTGAATGCAATATCTTTTGGAGTGCACGTCTTTCACGTGTGTTTGCGGCGCCACCGCCGGCCACAGCACCCACTACAACGCTAGGTAAGAGTGCTTCTGTGGAATCTGACATTGTAAACCTCCAAGATGGCGGGTCATGGGACATCAGGCAGCCTGCAAGCAGGAAGGGCCTTCTGACAGAGCTGCTCTGCATTCTGGGATTGCTGACCTTTTCCTGACCCCAGCTCTGCTCTGCTTTATCCCACTCTCGTCTCCTCAGTAAGTGTGATGCTTCTGAGTCAAGATGGTGGCACCCGTATCCTAAAGTCCTGAACAGAGTTGCAACCCAGTGGGGGAAAGAATAATAAGTAAGTGACTAAAAACTTAAAATATATTAATTTTATATGCTGGGGAATCATTCTTTAAGGGGTTGGGCTTTGCAATAAATCATGGTGAAGATCCGGTTTAACTATATTCCTTTTCGGATTGAGCTTTCATGTTGACCTAAAAGCACAGATTCAGGAAACAATGTGCTTTGCCGGCCCCAGACTGCTATGTAGCAAGGAAACAAGGTGTAAAGTCAATGGGATCACATTTTCCTAATTACACCTGAGTTGTGAGCTAGCAGCACGCAGACATTCATCAGTCGGGACTTGCCTTCCTAGCAGATCAGTTTGCTTTAAACATCACTCACACAAGCCAATGGGAGGTAAAATCTGGAAGGAGTCAGAAAGGGCCTCTTTCGAATCACATTTGCGATGATAGAAATAAATCTGAGGAGAGGAAAGAGTTGCTGGACAACCACCAAAACTCCCCCACCAGAGACTGGCGTCCATCTGCTCAGCTCTGCCTGCTAACATTAACTATGGCTCCCCCTCAGTCTCCACACATCTCAGTCTGTACCACTGGCAGATGGACCCCTGCTTCTGTGTGTGGCTGCATTATGTGTTTAATACATTTAATTAACATCCACACAACTTTGGACATCACCCAGAGACAAGCGCACCAAGCGTTCCCCATCCACTAGTTACTCAATGAGTGATTTTCCTGTAGCAAACACAGGCCTTAGGCCACGAGGACATTACAAATGAAGCACGCTTACACTGTAATGTGGAAATTCATTATGGCTGCTCAGCTGGGAGCAGGGCCTTAATCACACACAGGTAGCGGCATTGCTGTCTGCCTAATCCTGCAACCAAACTTTATATTTATCACTTTACGTGAAACTTGCTTTAACTTCCTGTTATGTCGTGTACAGTAAGTGACTGCTGCTTAAACCGGACCTTCAGCGTGATTTAATGAAAAGCCCAAACTCTTAAAAAACGGTTCCCCAGCATCTAAAATTAATATATTTTACATTTTTAGTCACTAACTTATTATTCTTTCCCCCACTGGGCTGCAACTCTGTTCAGGACTTTAGGATATGGGCGCCGTCATCTTGATTCAGAAGCATCACACTTACTGAGGAGAGGAGAGTGGGATAAGGTACAGGGGGGCTGGTTACATCTGTGCTTTGCTCAGACAGAGCAGAGCTGGGGTCAGGTAAAGGTCCCAGAATGCAGAGCAGCACAGTCAGGAGGCACTTCCTGTTTGCAGGCTGCCTGATAGAATGGCAGCTTCCATAAGCCGCCATCTTGGATGTTTAAAGGCTCATAACATGCAGTAGATGCAGGTAGGATGATTTTTAATGTGAGCAATCTGTATGTGCAGGGTGTGGGAAACATATAAGATAGACTCCTATTCAGAGTGAAGGTCCGCTTTAAAGCTTGACACAGTTTGAAATGAAAGGTAGCTGCCATTTTGGATCTTCCACTCCCAACTGACTTAAACCGGACCTTCAGCATGATTTAATGAAAAGCCCAAACCCTTAAAGTGGACCAACACCCAGGATTTTGACTATCCTGGGTCTTGGTCCACTTCCCCGGGACACCCTGATTGGGGGTGCCCCGCTATGTAAAACCCCCCCAGATCACACGTAAAACTTCACCTCACCCCGCTCCTACGGCGCATGTGCGGCCACTCATCCAATCAGTGAGATGCGGCCTGGGGGGTTTCACACAGCGGGGGATCCCGATTTTGGATAAAGCTGGGTGTTGGTCCACTTTAAAAAACTATTCCCCAGCATCTAAAATTAATATATTTTAAGTTTTTAGTCACTTACATATTATTCTTTTCCACACTGGGCTGCAACTCTGTTCAGGACTCTAGGATACGGGCGCCGCCATCTTGACTCAGAAGCATCACATACTGAGGAGAGTGGGATAAAATACAGGGGGGTGGGGTTATAGCTGTGCTTTGCACAGACAAAGCAGAGCTGGGGTCAGGGAAAGGACAGCAATCCCAGAATGCGACACAGTCATAGACACTTCCTGTTTGCAGGGTGCCTGATGTTCCATGAGCCGCCATCTTGGATGTTTAAAGGCTCATAAAAGGCAGTAGATGCAGGTAAGATGATTTTTAATGCGAGCAATCTGTATGTACAGGGTGTGGGAAACATATAACATATGCTCTTATTCAGGGTGAAGGTCTGCTTTAAACCGGACCTTCACCATGATTTATTGAAAAGCCCAAACCCTTATAAAAAGATTCCCAAGCATCTAAAATTAATATATTTTAAGTTTTTAGTCACTTTTATTCTTTCCCCCACTGGGCTGCAACTCTGTTCAGAACTTTAGGATAAGGCCGCCGCCACCTTGACTCAGAAGCATCACACTTACTGAGGAGAGGAGAGTGGGTTAAAGTACAGGCGGGCGGGTTATAGCTGTGCTTTGCTCAGACAGAGCAGAGCTGGGGTCAGGGAAAGAACAGTAATCCCAGAATGCAGAGCGACACAGTCAGAAGATACTTCCTGTTTGCAGGCTGCCTGAAGCCCCATGAGCCACCATCTTGGATGTTTAAAGGCTCATAACATGCAGTAGATGCAGGTAGAATGATTTTTAATGCGAGCAATCTGTATGTACAGGGTGTGGGAAACATATAAAATATGTTCTTATTCAAGGAGAAGGTCCGCTTTAACTGACAACGCACAGTAACAGGAAGCCCAGCAGCACTTCCTGTTTGCAGGTGGCCTGCAAGTGCATTAGCCGCCATCTTGTTTAAATGAATTTTTATGTGCTGCAATCTAAATCCCCCTGGGGAGGGATGCATATGAGCACTGTGTGTTGTGATGGTCTGGTTTAAGTCATTTTTGACTGTTGGTCTGATTTAAAATTAGTGATGAGCTTAGGATCTGGGACAAAGCCGATTGGCTCCACTTCACCCCATCCCAGATACCGGCAAAATTTATGACTTTACTTGAAACTTGCTTTAACCTCCTGTTATGTCGTGTGCAGTGACTGCTGCTTAAACCGGACCAACAGCCTGGCACAGTTGGGAAAGAAAGGTAGCAGCCATTTTGGAGCTTCCTCTCCCAGCATCTCAGCCATGCTGCTGCCTGGATTCAACTGACAAAACTGACAATGCACAGTAACAGGAAGCCCAGCAGCACTTCCTGTTTGCAGGTGGCCTGCAAGTACATGAGCTGCCATCTTGTTAAAATATATAGAAAAAAGGGGGGTAATTCTGCACCAGCTAATCTATAGAACCAGTGTGCTCAAATAGAGGAAAGGTGTGCTGTGATGCACCCTTATAAGACAAACCAAAAGATGGGGGAGTCCCACTAATCCCCAACAATTTTTCCTCAAAAAATGGCACCACAATAAAGATTAATAACTCATATTATTTAACCAATAATGTCCTTATGCAAAATTACATATAGAGCAGACACTTTAAAACCTCATAAAAAACATATAGACACAAGACCTAGGAAGGGGAGAGGGCAGGAGGGAGGGGGGGAGAGGGCAGGAGGGAGGGGGGAGAGGGCAGGAGGGAGGGGGGGAGAGGGCAGGAGGGAGGGGGGAGAGGGCAGGAGGGAGGGGGGAGAGGGCAGGAGGGAGGGGGGGAGAGGGCAGGAGGGAGGGGGGAGAGGGCATGAGGGAGGGGGGGAGAGGGCAGGAGGGAGGGGGGGAGAGGGCAGGAGGGAGGGGGGAGAGGGCAGGAGGGAGGGGGGAGAGGGCAGGAGGGAGGGGGGGAGAGGGCAGGAGGGAGGGGGGAGAGGGCATGAGGGAGGGGGGGAGAGGGCAGGAGGGAGGGGGGAGAGGGCATGAGGGAGGGGGGGAGAGGGCAGGAGGGAGGGGGGGAGAGGGCAGGAGGGAGGGGGGAGAGGGCAGGAGGGAGGGGGGGAGAGGGCAGGAGGGAGGGGGGAGAGGGCAGGAGGGAGGGGGGAGAGGGAAGGGGAACACAGCACAATCCCCCTAAACTCAAGATGTGATGGCTATTCTTAAATTGAATATATCTGATGAATGATAAAACCTGTAGATAATGGCCCGACTGAAACAATAATTAATAGTGCTAATTAAATAAAACTCTATACTTTCAATATCTAATATCTGTGCCAAAATATATATAAAGTGCTAAGTGCAAATATGCTAGTATAAGAGGACAGCCAGAAGCCAAAAAGCAGGTATCAATAACAAAGAGATCACTCACATGTCCAAGTAGCGTAGCCATCAAATCATCCCCCCTCACACTCCCGCACGTCCGCTGTCGACGCGTTGCGTGACAACACGCGTCACTTCTCCAGGACTAATGGGGCACAGATATTAGATATTGAAAGTATAGAGTTTTATTTAATTAGTACTATTAATTATTGTTTCAGTTAGAGTTAGAAAAAGGTAAATGATTTTTAATGTGCAGCAATCTAAAGGGAAAGGATGCATATGATCACTGTTTGTTGTGTTGGTCTGGTTTAAGTCATTTTTGATTGTTGGTCCGATTTAAAAATAGTGATGATCTTAAAAATTCAGGGCAAAGCCGATTGCCTCCACTTCACCCCATCCCAGATACTGGCAAGATCCGGGTCAAATTATCTGTCATGCCACCCATCTATGCTGACAGGTGGCATAGCAGATATAGTTACTTGAACCCCTTACCAGCTGACAAACAAGACTAAAAAAAAGAATACATTTTCAAAATAAAAAATAAAATAACTGTTAGGGCGAGCGCTGCACGCCCATCTAGCAGCACTTCACTTACCTCCATGGCTGCATCCAGCCGTCATCCATTTTGCAGCACTTCCCTCATGGCTGTTCCCAGCTGTCTCCCTTCCCCCAATGCTTCCTTCTCACATGCTCAGGTGCGCGCACGTCTCCGTCCACTAGAGGGCGAGCACACTAGGTTCCAGAGATTTAAAGGGCCTGTACAGCACTGATTGGTGCCTGGTCATCCAATCCTGCATCCACTTCTCCTATTTAAAGAGGCACCTCCTTCCTTCAGTGCCGGATCTTGGTCTTTCCATGCTTGTTGAAAGTCAGACATTCTGGGATTGCTCACCCGTGTACCGACCTCTGCCTGTCCCCGACTCTGAACCTTTGCTGCCTTCCCCGACCTCGGCTACTCACCTTTACCGTGAACCTGTGCTGCCAGCCCCGATCTCTGCCTGTACTTACTACGACTTTTGCCTGCCACTTGTCTACCTCGCTGAACCTCGGCTGACTGTGGGACTGGGCCGCTGTTGGGGGGTAGCGACCTGGGGGTCACTCGCCGCACAAGACCAACCTGCCTTGCAGTGGGCTCTGGTGAATACCGGTGGCCCCTTAGACTCCGCTCCCCTGACACGGTACCCGCCATCGGTTCCACAGTTAAAGCGGATCCACACCCGATTCCGCTCCACCCGGCCCGTGACAATAACTATATGTTGTGCTTCTTTTTTTATCTGCCCCCCACTGGGTCGGCGTCCTCTCGGTAGTTCCACTGGGTGCGGGCTACTTATGGAGCAGCCCCACTGATATCTGTAGTGAGGGAGCACCCAGGGGAATCTCCATGTCCCTCACCTCCAGTGATGTCATTAGCCAAATGGTGGGATTACACAGAAGCTCCTCTTTTGTCTAAAAGCTCGGCTTCATGGGAGGAGGAAAGGAGACCTGTGTCCTCCTACACTACAGATTCTTGTGGGGCAGCTGACAAACCAGGAGGGAGCAGACGACCTGGCAGACAGGACCCCACCTGGTGGGATACAAATGTAGGAAGAAGCTGTAACACTCGAGTTCTCTTGTAGGATAGTGAAAACCCTCGTTATAAGCACACTTTAAACCAGAACACTTGATCACACAGGGCACCGTTCTGTAAGGGGGCACTAGGAGAAGCCATTCAGATGCCTCTCTTTCTGATTTTCCACCTTTCTCCCTCTCTTTTTTGCACATCCCTCTCTTATTCGCTATAAATTTCTTCTCTGCTCTTTCTTCTCTTTCTTTTTTACATTTCCCCATCTCTCTTTCATTTCCTTCTTTTTATCGAATGTCTTATACATCTCTCACTCATCAAATGTATTTAATCTTCTTCATTTAACACTCATATCCTCCATGACTTCTGTGATTTTCTTTTCTTTTTTTTTCTTGCACTATCATCTCAGGAGCGTACATAGCCCTTGATGGGGCTGCATAGGAGGCCCCTATCACTGACCCCCATCAAATAACACTACCCCTCCACCCTGTGGTGTGGACAGGGCTGTATTTACCATTAGGCAACCCTAGGCACGTGCCTAGGGTGGCAACCTGGAAGGGGGGACACTGCTCTTACTACTGTAGTAAAGAAAATAAATTAAAAATCCCATAGCCAGAAGAATAATGCCTCCTAACAAACACCCCCTGTGTGAAGGGGGGGGGGGCAATGGGTTGAACACAGGCCAGAGCATCTCCCCTCTACTGGTGTGGTCACATGATTCCTGTATTGTCTACTTCTCTGCATTTCCCCCTTTGTGCCCGCCTCCACACACATTCTCTGCATCTAGCCCCTGGCACCCTTTCCCCCTACACACTTTTTTTTTGTATGCATCGTGATCTAACTTAAAAAAAAGGGGGCGCAAGCACTTAAAGTGCCTAGGGCACCATGAACACCAAATACGGCCCTGGGTGTGGACACTCACCATCCATGTCTAGGACAAACTTGGTAGTGTACATCAACTAGGTTTTTGGTTGAGGTGTGCACAGTGATGTGGAAGGACAGGAGAAGTCAAAGGCCCTTGAAGGATGGAGGCAGCATGGCTGGATAGGTAAGTATAATGAGGGGATTGGGAGGAAGGAGTTGACTTCTTCAAGTAGCTCTTCTGTCGTCGGTGCCGGGTGGCATACATTCTATGGAGGCAGTGGAGGCAGCTTGCAAGGTGTCCAAATGCAAATGTCTTTGCTGCCTCTATGGTATGTATGCCCCGGATCAATCTTTTCTGGCTCACTTTTTTCTGTCTTTGTTTTCTACATTCTCTCCATTGCTTTTGCCTTTGCTTTGTATCGCTTTCCCTAATTCAATCTTTTTTTCTGCATTCCTCCTTTATTTTTCTTGCATTTTCTTGCACTACCCATCTTTGGCTTACTTTTCTTACTTTCTGTGTTCTTTCTGTCTCTCTTTCCTACACCTTCTCTTTTACCTCTCTGCTTCTACATCTTCTCTCCATTGCTTTTCTGTGTGTGTGTGTGTGTGTGTGTGTGTGTGTGTGTGTGTGTGTGTGGCACCATGATGACATTTTACACAGAGAACCATTTGGCCAAGCACAAATTGCATTAAATTTGACTTTAAACTGGACCAACAGCCTGACACAGTTGCAAAAGAAAGGTAGCGGCCATTTTGGAGCTTCCACTCCCAACTGACATAACTGACAATGCATAGTAACAGGAAGCCCAGCAGCACTTCCTGATTGCAGGTGGCCAGCAAATGCATGAGCCGCCATTTTGATCTTGTTTTTAAAAGTGACGCCAGTAGGGGTTAGAAAAAGGTAAATTAATTTTTATGTGCAGCAATCTAAATTGCACTGGGGAGGAATACATATGAGCACTGTTTGTTGTGTTGGGTTGAGTCATTTTTGACTGTTGGTCTTTAATGTGCAAAACAAATACATTGTATATACATTGCATTTGGAAACTCCTGTAATGATCATCCATTAGCTCCCTCCTTATTCCTCCTCTTCCTCTGACTGCAGTTTTAAGGCAAGTCTTCACTTTGGAAAAGCAGCCAAGAGCTGTCATTTTAAATATAATCATTATCTTCTGTGCATTAAGAGGGAACACAATTGGAACGACTTGACTGCTCTGAACGCCATCTTTATTCTGACACAGGACAGGCTCTATTCAGACTCTGGCACTAATCACAGGATTCTTCTAGCATTGGTTTAGCATAACATATTTGTTGTTTGGTGTATGTTTGTGCCTTTTTTTGTAATCGCTGTATGACTATGCTGCATTTATTTTGTTGGAATAAAGGACAAATTACAGATGTAACGCAATGTCTTGCTGCAGAAGAACATAGAGTAAGTATAATATGAAACTGGACTGGCAGTAGCACAGCACTTGCGCAGACACTGGGGCTCACTCACAGGGTCAAGATCACATTAGTACGGTAATTGAGCTAGTGTTATGTTTATGGGTCATGTACATTAACAATTAGCCCTGGGACAACCCAAATTAGGATCCGCTGGTGCTATGCTTGAAATTAAACAGGGACACCTGGCGCAGTTTGGACAGGGCCGGGCTTGTGAAGGAACTCTCCCTGGGTCAGGGGAAGTACTGGCACTGCACTCACTTAGGGGTTTATTCATCAAGGGATAGCGCCAGGTAGTGCCTTGTAAGCGGCAGGCAGCGTCTGGTGAATGCCGGGAGCTGTACGCAATACCACATTTATCAAAGCGATTCCTGTGAGCGACTCTAACAGCGACATGTAGCATACGATTCATCATTACAGACAGTGTATAATGCCAGCGCTCTAGCTTCCAGAGCACCTGGTATTATTTCCTGTCGTTCTCCGATACATTTACTTTACTTTTCTTCTCTTTAAACAGGGTTTTATTTTATTTTCTTTTTTCTATAAAATAATTGTTTGACCTCTCCTGGCCTATTAAAAGTCATTTTTGAAAACCTTTTTTCATATTTATATTTTTATTCAGAATTGTCATTACAGGTCTGGCATTAAAGTGGTAATGTCACAATGTTATAACAATGTCATTCCATGTGGTTTCTCTTTGTTACTAGTGGGTATAAGTTATAAAACAGACTTTAATCACACAGCTTCTGGCGCTATGGGCTACAGCGACACAATTTTGAGCGGCGGCATTCTGTGAGTGTGGATTTTTGTTGAATATGGTGTGAGTCGCTGAGAGTCGGTCGCACTGAGCAGTCGCTGCCGTTCGCTCCCTGCAACGCTGTACTGGTGTTAGACATAGACTGGTGTTACATACATCTCATTCATCAATGTTGGCCAGGTTACTACAGACGCTCTTTAACAGCGGCCAATAGCTGATCACAGCGTCTAATAGCGGTCGCTCTAAGCGCCTCTATACAGACGCTCATCTGCCGATAGCTGCCGCTAGTCATGAATCAGCCTGCCCGTTTCTGGGAAGATAGAAGCCAGAAACATTGTCCCTTCTCTCTTTTCATGGAGGAAACCTTTTTTGCTGCTGAGATAAGCGTCACACTCCCTTCCTTTCACGTCTCGTCTATCTCTCTCTTTATCTCTTGCCCAGACATGTTCAGCCTTTTATACAAAGGTCTGGAACCAACCACCTAGTTATGACTGGCTTACTCCCCTGTTCTGGGCCCTACCACTTTTTCCTAGGGAAGCATGGTTGACATCCCGTGTCCACATCCCCTTACTGCAGACTTTTTTTCCTTTGCAAACAGCCTATAACTTATGGGGTTCCCTAGAACTCTTCCAAATAAACTTAACAGTGGTGATGGTAATTCTATCATCCTATTACATTCTCATATGTGGACAGGACCACTGCAGCTGGCCACATTACGAGGTATCGAGTCTGCTGGGGGACGGTGTTTTTTTTATGCCTGGACAGTCCTTTGAAGTTAAAGTGGAAGTCCAGTCAAAAATTGACTTTAGCCCTCATAAAAGTTCCCACAAAATTCTGACACCTTTCGCATAACATAAATGTACCGTAGCTATGTCTGCAATTAGTGTGGAATGTGCATTGACTAAGAAAGGCACGCTGCTGGGGGATTTCTCTCCTTTTTCCGCCACTATGCCCTGAAAGAGTTAAAGAAGAACAACATTTGGATCACCTTTTACTGACCTTTTCAGGCACATGCATGGGCAGGCAGCCAATCAGCTGCTTCGCTCCATATAGTTCTGCTAGCCACTCTGATGTCATAGTGACGAGCAAGTTGAATAGAGCAAATGTACTCCATCCTCACTGCTACACCTACTGTGACAGCCATTCAGAAATACTTGAAGTGGGTAAACATAGCGGGGATGTGTATGAGCCTGAGCTAGTCGCTGGCTACTTTGCGATTCTGTAGGTGGCTGCATCCCCAGCATCTTGTGGCTGAGGAGCGGCACAGTGCCCTGCCATTCAGGTAAGCTAGGGGTGGGAATGCACTTCAGACTGCAGGGAAACGTGAAATGCACCCGAACCCAAAGTTGCATGCCCTGCATTAATATGCGCTGACAGGACAAGAGCCCGCGTATGGGCCATGGGACCAGCGGAAAGGTGCGTTTTGAGGGTGATCCAGGGGGCTATACATGGTGCAGGGCAGACATATTCAGGTAATCAAATAGACCAAAACCCTGGGGCACAGCATTTGACCAAACCCTACTCCCAGAAGCACTTTGCAGACTTCAATAGTGTGTTTGCAGTGTAGTGTACTGAACCCACAACATGTACCCTAAATGAACATTACAAAGGGCTTTTAATTTGCGGCATAGAGCACTATTGTTATGATAATGCTGGCCCACCATTGAGGTCTTCTGAAGTATGCAGGAGGGTGGTGGAGAGTATGGACACAAGTTGTGTCCTTGAGTTTTGCTTTAAAAGAATCCTGTGAGGCTTATTTCCTAATACCTGGGGCATCCCAATTAGAGATTCCCCGCAGTGTGAAAACCCTGAAATAGCTGGTTATACTTACATAGACAGTAATCCTACAACCTGCATCCCCTCTATACCTCTAGCTGAGATGCATACCAGGCATTGGTGAGAGGATGGTGCAGTTAAGCGGAAGAGTGGGGATGTGGCCAGTGGCGCATGCTTTACCCAGAAATTCTGGCCAATGTGATGTCAAGTTGGCAAAAAAAGCTATGAATCAGGCAGAAGGGGCAGTTGTGGCCTAGAGGTAAGGGGAGCGGACTTGTGACTGGAGGGTTGCAGGTTCAAATCCTGGTCTTGGGACATGACTGAAGTGCTCTTGAGCAAGGCACCTAACCCCACCCCCTGTACTTAATCCCATTCTCCTCTCCTCAGTAAGTGTGATGCTTCTGAGGCAAGATGGCGGCGCCCGTATTCTAAAGTCCTGAACACAGCTGCAGCCCAGTGGGGGAAAGAATAATAAGTTAGTGACTAAAATCTTAAAATATATTAACTTTAGATGCTGGGGAATCGTTTTATCGTTTCAATAAATCACGGTGAAGGTCCGGTTTAAGCTGCTCTTTTATTGCTCTGATGGGTGATCTGATGGGGGGGGGGGGTAAAATATTGAGTGAAAACTGGGTGAGTTGATAAAATGAAACCTGCTTCACTTAATAATTACCAGTAGCATGACTCCCATTATCTACAGAATGCAAGCTGGCAAGGGCAGGGCCCTCTCTCCCAATGCACTCTGCATCTATATGGTTAATTCAGTGCCATGCGAGAATACATTCTTGCACAGTTTAAAGTAGAGCAAAACCTGGAATTTTCTCTATACCCGGCTTTAGTCCCCTCCCCTGGGGCACCCCAATTTGGCTGAAACTCCCCCAGGTCACAGAGCTTACTCACCTCTCCTTGAGCCTATGGTGCAGCTAGAACTGCAGACATTTAATTGCGGTGGGTGGAGCCGGGCACAGCTGAGAAGAGAGGTAAGTGATGCCGGCACTGGCCGCACATGCGCCTTGGGCTCAGAGGAAGTGTAAGTTCACTGCGGGGCCTGGGGGGGGGGGGGGGGGTTCACAGAGGGCCATCCAAGTTCAGGATGGCCATGGGGGAGGGAGTAAGCCTGCCCTGAAGACTCATAGACTCCAGTGCGAATTTTGGTCTACTCTACTCCAAGTCTAGAAAAACCTGTCGAGAAAAATGTAATTTTCAAACTCAATTTTTTTTATCAGGTAAAAAAGTGCCCCCCCCCCCCCGAGCCAGCTAGACCAGGCACTAGGCATAGGGACTGGAAAACCAGGGCTCAAAGATCAACCTGGCCAGTACCAATGGGCACCAGGCTCTTCTGCACCCCTGTAATCAGGCGGGGTGCTGCCATTGGCACCCGCCCGTTCACCCCAAGTGATACAAGACACCACACACAAATACATTTAAAAAGATCTGAATTTGACTACTGACCAGTCCGCATCTTCTTTCTTGTTTCCCTGCAATGTCCCGCAAAGGTCTCTGCTGCATCTTCTGGGCACCCTATAGGCATGGCAGCATCAAAAGCCCCCGCCACCATCTGGATCACGGGGGACACAGATGCCCCCTCTTTCTGTCCTGTCTGCAAGCTGGGAGTAATGCTACTATTAGCTGGGCTGAAGAATCCGCCTCTGAGGCTTCCCCTTCGGACGTAACCAAATACATCACTGGAGGGGAGGGGTAAGGAGGGTTTTTTATCTAGGGAAAGCCCCTCCTTACCCTTACCCTCCCTTCCCTCATGTGATGTGTTCATCACATAGGAGAAATTCCATTGAGGCTCCCCCTCTCCCTGACCTAACTGTCACTCCCCTTGTCTGGAAGTCTTGGAAGGTGGACACACACTATATTTGCAGGGGGGTATTTATTAGATATAGATACCCTCGCTGGCTTCATTTTGATTGATGCAGTGCTGGACAAAGGACAATGGTTCGATTTGATCAGATTGGTAAGTTTTAGGATATTTTTAATTTGGGGTAAGAGGGGCTATTTAAAGTGGACCAACACCCAGGGGTGATCGGCCCGGGAATCTATAAGATTCCCAGGCCGATCACCTCCCTCACCGCGGGACATCCGAGATCGGGATGTCCCGCGGGGTGAA
This sequence comes from Gastrophryne carolinensis, assembly GCA_027917425.1. Taxonomy (NCBI): domain Eukaryota; kingdom Metazoa; phylum Chordata; class Amphibia; order Anura; family Microhylidae; genus Gastrophryne; species Gastrophryne carolinensis. The sequence continues at coordinate 135,755,641 of CM051241.1, read as the reverse complement.
ACCCCCCCAAAACCCCCCAAAAACCTTACCTGTGTGAAACCCCACAGAAAGCCCCAAAAACTCACCTCACCACGCTCCCACGTGACCGTGCCGTCCAATCCCCGCCGACGGACAAGGGGGTGACAGCGACGGACAAGACAGTGTGGCCGCCGCCGCCTCCCGTGCGCCCCTCTAGATGTGCGCGCGCCCGCGCCAGCTGTTTGTGAATGGCCGGCGTGGGCGCACGCCCTGTAAGAGTGACGTGTGGGAGGCGGCGGCAGACGCACTGTCTTGTCCGTCGCTGTCACCCGCTTGTCCGTCGGCGGGGATTGGACGGCGCGGTCACATGGGAGCGTGGTGAGGTGAGTTTTTGGGGCTTTCTGGGGGGTGCCCCCCCGAAGTGGACCAAAACCCAGGATAGTCAAAATCCTGGGTGTTGGTCCACTTTAATAAATAATCCCACCCAGAAAGAAAAACCAAAAAGAAAAAGGCAAACAAAGCATAGGGGCTGGTAACCCCAGGTCTCAAGTGCCCCTGGTCCTATTGATTATCGGCCCTTATGCCCTACAGAACATATGCTAAACCTGTGACCTGGGGCCACATGCAGCCCACTGAGCCATCTGATGTGGTCCCTGACCTGATGTATATACTGTAAAGCCCAAATCCAGTATACTTGTTTTGTATAGATCTAAGATCTGCTGTAACCTATTTTTTTTTCTTGCATGTGTTATGTTTATATTTATTAGCTGACCACTCTTGGCTTTCTTACAGGTTCACTCAAAGAGGAGGCATGTGTCATTTGACGATATCCCAAGCCAACCTTTGCACCAGGTGCTTTATTCAGGAAAGCTGGTGGCCCATCCATCTCAACCAATGGGGGATGGATTCTGCTGGGATGAAGTGACATTTTACAAGACAGTTAAGTGAGAAGCCAAATGATTATCTGCTGGGAGATGGTATAATTTGTCCAAGGGGGTTTTCAGTAGCATGGCAGGCTCTCGCTGGTGAAATGACAGTGTATGTCGCCCCTCTGGCACGCCGGCGTGACTTCTTGCCTTATGACAGCGGAGTGAAGATGAACACGTAAGCAATTCTTTTGTCTCAATCCAAATTGGAGCTTCTTCTAAAAGGACTTGGCTTCTTCCAATGTAATCAACACATCCTTATTGGCAGATGGTATATGGCCTTTTGTGTATATGATGGATATTTTTTTGGAAACCAATTACCAAATACAAGAAAAGTAGTTTGCATATTTTTTTAAATGGTGCCCGGGAAATAAACATAAAAATCACAGAGAAACTGAAGATTGAATATTGTGTTCACTTCCCTTTGATAGACCGTCATCCTTAAACCCATTGGGTTACCCTGCACTGAAAGAGGACCTGCAACCAGGGTCGTACATAGGTTTCACAAGGCTCCATAGCAAAAGTCATAGTGGGCCCCCCCCTTTCTGTAATGCTGTAACCGGGCAGATGGTCTCTACAGGCATATTCAGCAATGTCTCCTGGTGCTGAATGAGCCCCTTCTCCCTCTTCTCCTCCATGAGCCAGCTCTCTGTCCTCTGAGTGTGAGTGTTGGGTGCAGAGGAGTCAATCCAGATAGACATTCATGGTGTAACAGGAGCTGGCTTTACTGGAACATAAGTGCAATAAGAGAATGTCACCTTACATGGTGGATAACACAGACAGCAAAAAGAAGTCATAAAGAGCGCCTCAATGTACAGGAAACACAAATTGCACCAGAGAATGTTCAACAGACACTACGCATAGGTATATGTAATGACATTAACCTAGCAATATAGATGCAGATCACATACAGAGACAAGCTGCAAGTTTTTGCACAGTATTATCCTTGCCGCTGGTTCAGAAGTACTCCTTTACATTTTACTGTGACCCACACTTCTCCATTGTGCAATCCCTCCCGTATCTCCAGCATTTACTTTTACCTTTCCCTTTCTTCTTGCAGTTTGCTATCTGTCTTTTTTATGTGATCCCTTCCATTCCCCTTTCTCCACATTCTATCTTTCTTGTTTCAATATTTTTATTGAACTTTTCAACGATACAGTTCTGCAAAGCACGCAGTGTCTTACTGCCATCCCGCGCAGGGGAGGTATATAGAGAAAGATGCCATCCCGCGCAGGGGAGGTATATAGAGAAAGATGCCATCCCGCGCAGGGGAGGTATATAGAGAAAGATGCCATCCCGCGCAGGGGAGGTATATAGAGAAAGATGCCATCCCGCGCAGGGGGAGGTATATAGAGAAAGAAAAGGACTAGCGACATACATTTTCACAATATAGTAGGTTAACCAAACTAGTGCTTTAACAGTCTACAGTATAATTGGAAGTACGAGGCATGAGACATGTGTTTGATACTACTAGTGCAATCTACATTACACCGTGGTCTTTTACGGGACCGTGCGGGCCGCGGAACCTCACGGTGTCCGCAACCAGCACTGCGTCACCCGTTCACCCATTATCTTGTACTTATTACACTAGGTCTATTGGGATGTGCCAGTGGGCTGTCGGACACTGCTGTGCGTATGTACGGAAATTAATCATTAAAAAACAGAGCTATTGTATTGCGGAAAAGAAGAGAAAGTGACCCAAAACGAGGGGTCGAAGTATAAAGAGGGGGGGGAGAGAAAGAGGGAGGGAGGGGGGGTTGTCACTCCTACGCTCCATCAGACACCACGTATAGTTATGACAGTATCCGTGGAGGTTCACCAGGCCAGGCAAATCTTATCCAGGGTTCCCATACCGAGAGAAATTTGTCATGGGAGTCGGTCAGGATACTAGACAGTCTCTCGTTGATGAGAAAGCCGCTCATCCTGGCCGACACCTCCGAGATTGGTGTCAATTGCTTCTTCCAGGCCCTAGCTATGGCCTGTTTGGCCGCTAGGAGAAGGTAGACAAAACACATTCTATCTTTCATCTTTACTCTTCCTTCTCCTGTTTTGCACATTTGCTCGCTCTTTTCTTTTCGACCTTACTCTTACTCTAATTTCACATTCCCATCTTCTGCTTCTCCTATTTAAAGTTATACTAAAGACAAGTTTGATTGTTGTCCCATTGTCTCGGGCTACACGTTGCACTGTCCTAAACTTCAATCCGTTTTCAAAAAGACCCTGTAGTTCCTAAGTTATTTGTCAAAGCATTAGAACATTGGAGATGCAGAGAAACAATGAGGAGAAACAGTGGGTGTGGCAACGTCGATGTGATGTAAGCACACTGTGTGCTCTACGTATATCATAGTAAAAAATAGCCTCTAGTTATTACTGCCAGCACATAGTGTGATCAGAAAAAGGGGGTGAGAGATGCTGCAGGTTAAGAGTGTCTCCGGCCTGCCAGCATATAGAGTGACCAGAGAGAAGGGAGGAGTTTCATAGCTGCAAAAAGAAACAGCCAATCAGGACATCTGGGGAGGGAGTGGCGAGTATTTCCGTTCGTGGTCCACTGAAGGTCAGCGAGGCGGGTATGAAAAGAGGAATGAGGAAGTGATTTCCCCACTAAGGAGACCGACAGAGGAGGAATCACAGTGCTCCAGACACTCAATAAAAGATAAGCTCCTGATTTTTTTTAACTTTTGACTTGCGAATCACTTCAATATCGCTTCCCCATTTCTCATCCACATCCACATCCCCTCCTTCTACCTTACACATTTCCTCTTCTTTGCTGTGTTATGGATGGATATGTGTGTGTCGGGGGCACGTATCATGGACATGATTGCATGGCCAAGTCTGAACTTAAACCGGACCTTCACCCTGAATAAGAGTCTATCTTATATGTTTCCCCCACCCTGTACATACAGATTGTCCACATTTAAAAATCATCCTACCTGCATCTACTGCATGTTATAAGCGTTTAAACATCCAAGATGGCGGCTAATGGAGCATCAGGCAGCCTACAAACAGGAAGTGTCTTCTGACTGTGTCGCTCTGCATTCTGGGATTGCTGTCCTTTCCCTGACCCCAGCTCTGCTCTGTCTGTGCAAAGCTCAGCTATAACCCGCCACCTGAACTTTATCCCGCTCTCCTCTCCTCAGTATGTGATGCTTCTGAGGCAAGATGACGGCGCCCCTATCCTAGAGTCCTGAACAGAATTGCAGCGTTTGAGGGAAAGAATAATAAGCAATTGACTAAAAACCTAAAATATATTAATTTTAAATGCTGGGGAATAGTTTTTTAAGGGTTTGGGCTTTTCATTAAATCATGCTGAAGGTCCGGTTTAATGCAAATCTCAGGGACCAAAAGAGGGACAATATAATGCAGATATCAAAATGGGAGGCACTTTTAAATGGAAAGACAACAGACCCAAAGAAGCAGTTGTTTAAAGTGGACCAAAACCTACCTCGGAGACTTTGAGACTCCAGGGCAGGCATAACTGATCGGGGATGCCCCGCTGTGTGAAAACCCCCAGGTCATCTGAAAACTCAGCTTCGTTCCCGGTCCCGCATGAGCGAGCAGCAGCCGCAGTCCCGCTATCCCTTTAGCAGGGCGCGTGCCTGCTTCAGGCACTTGCGAATGGCTGCCGCAGGCATGCTTCCTGTTAGAGGATAGCAGGGGATGCAGCCACCAGCGCGTTCGGATCCACTCACGTTAGAGGAGCTCCTGGACGAAGGGGTTGACGTGGTGCTCCGGGGGCATGGACCAAAACCCAGGATAGTCAAAATCCTGGGTTTTGGTCCACTTTAAAGCAGTCAGACAAAATATTCAAATGAGGAACATTCTAAAGAGGACCAACATTCAAAAATGGGAATGGCAGTGGGGAGTATGCGATTGCTGGATGTCCCGAATCTATGGCCTCCATACTACTTCCATAATTGCCCCTGCTATGGTAATAAGGATGCATGTAAGTAACAGGACCAGGGAACAGGCATTTCTGACTGTCATGCAATTCCAGCAATTTGATGCATTGATCATTTATTGCCCTGCACTTCAATGAATGATCACTGTGGCTGCACGCACCTGCCACCAGCCATATATACCTGCTTGGTGCAGGGTGAGCACAGTACATGGATGCCAGGGCTGGCTGGAGCATGTAAGAGCGAGGAGCAAGGTAAGGATCTGCGATTCTGGGGAGGGTTTTACAAAGCATGGCATCCTAAATTAGGAATCCCAATGGGAGGGCTTTCATCTGACCCAGAGTAATTTGGAATAGGTTTCTGGACCAATAGTCTATTAAACTGGACCAAGACCCTGGGGCAATTCAGATTGCTGCACAGAAAAATGAATTTACCTTTTTCGAACGCCTGCTGTGGAGTTCGAAAAATGGTGTCTCCTGGAGTTGCAGGCCGCAAACAAGGGCTGCTGAGTTTCCTGTTACTGTGCATTGTCAGCTGAATCCAGGCAGCAACACAGCTGGTATGGTCAGAAAGGTCCAAAATGGGCGCTACCACTAAAGTTTTATTTTTGAATGGATGCAGGATGCAGGAGCAAATGTAAGTGCTGACAATGCTTAAGTATCATGCATGCAGATGGGGCAAGTGAGTTTTGGGGCGTTTTCTTTTCTAATGTGCCAGGCTCTTGGTCCGGTTTAAAGATCATTTAATGAAAAGCCCAACCCCTTAAAAAATCATTCCCCAGCATCTAAAATTATTTTATTTAATGTTTTTAGTCAATTACTTTTTATTCTTTCTTTCCCCCACTGGGCTGCAACTCTGTTAAGCATTCTAGGATACGGGCGCCGCCATCTTGCCTCAGAAACATCACAGGGGAGAGGAGGGGGGAAGGAACTGAAGGGGGGTGGGTTATAGCGGTGCTTTGCACAGACAGAGCAGAACTGGGGTCAGGAAGAGGACAGCAATCCCAGAATGCAGAGCCGCACAGATAGAAATCACTTCCTGTCTGCAGACTCCATGGGCCGCCATCTTGGATGTTTAAAGGCTCAGAAAATGCAGTAGATGCAGGTAGGATGATTTTTAATATGGACAATCTGTATGTACAGGGTGGGGGAAACATACAAGATAGGCTCTTATTCAGGGTGAAGGTCTGGATTAATGTGGGTAATCTGTATGTACAGGGTGGGGGAAACATACAAGATAGGCTCTTATTCAGGGTGAAGGTCTGGATTAATGTGGGTAATCTGTATGTACAGGGTGGGGGAAACATACAAGATAGGCTCTTATTCAGGGTGAAGGTCTGGATTAATGTGGGCAATCTGTATGTACAGGGTGGGGGAAACATACAAGATAGGCTCTTATTCAGGGTGAAGGTCTGGATTAATGTGGGTAATCTGTATGTACAGGGTGGGGGAAACATACAAGATAGGCTCTTATTCAGGGTGAAGGTCTGGATTAATGTGGGCAATCTGTATGTACAGGGTGGGGGAAACATACAAGATAGGCTCTTATTCAGGGTGAATGTCCAGTTTAAGTAGTTCCACATCCTTGAACTTAAAAAGGGGAATTCTGACCCTAGTTGGGCTTGGGCACTCAAGGGCCTGTGCCTAGGGCAGCATGATGGAAGGGGTCAGCAGCTTTAGGGGTCTTACCCTACCAAACACTTACAATAAAATCTAATGTCCAAAGTTGGGCTGAACCACTTTAAACCTGTAAGCAGTTTGACCTTTTGCCCCTCTGTATGTAGCCCTGTGGCAGGCTTCCTAGTCCCAGGATCCCACAGCGGTCAAATGCGGCATCCAGCAGAGCATGTTGTAGAGCAGTATGGACAAAGCACTCCGACCTCATTCAATCTAAAATGTTAACACTGACTGGAGTTCCAGTTTAAAATGATTATAGTTCAAACGTTCAGTTAAATATATTCTAGAATCCGGAGAAAAACAGAAACACAGGTTAATAAAACAACCCAACAGACATCTGATGTTGCTTTAATACAGAATGTAAAACCTGATCATAAAGCGCCATCTAGTGGAATGTAGAAAATAATCCAATTTAAAGAAACTATTGAAGATTGAATGGCAACAAACTCAACTTTATTATTCCATTCTAAGTGGCACGGCTGTTTTGTCATAGGGGTTTTAATTTGTATATATAGGGGGATGGAGTACATTTTTAGAAGGTATATATTTTTAAATATATATCTTGTATATTGGATTTAAACTGTAGCAGTACATTGGCAATCAAACAAGATACAAGAAGGGTCAGAGAAGCACCTTAAAGTGGACCAAAACCAGGATTTTGACTGAGCTTTGGTCCTTGCCCCGCTGTGTAAAACCCCCAAGTTGCGGAAACTAACCTCTTCCCGGTCCTACGGAGCATGCGCAGCCGCTCGTCCAATCAGCATGCTCGGAGCAGCTGACGTCACATCTACTAAGCCTTCGTCTAAGGCCAGCGCCTCCGAGCGCGCTGATGGCCGCATCCCCCACTTACCTCTAACAGGGAGTGTGCCTGTGCCGGCCATTCACAAATGCCTGACGTGGGCACGCGCCCTGTTAGAAGGATAGCGGGGCTGTGTCACCGGCTTACGCATGCACGGTTGGACCGGGAAAGAAGATAAGTGTATGGGGCGACCTGGAGGGTTTCACACAGTGGGGCATACCGATTTTGGATGCCCTGGGGGGGGGAATAGATCAGCCCGGAAATCTTAAAGATTCCCAGACCGATCCTATGCTGAAAGTATGGTCCCCAGATTGACCTACTGTGTCTATAATTATAAGCCGCACACTTGTAATAAAATATGTATCCAATTTATTTTACAAGAATACTTTAGCGCTTACATAAACAGACATATATGACATACATTTAAAAACCAACAAGTTACAAAAGGGAAGAGGATAAATTAAGGCTCTTAAACAATTCAATAGATTAATTAAATAGATATAAAGGTTCCCTATGCCTGTTAATAAAAATAAATCCAACCCCTTAATATATATATATATATATATATATATATATATATATAAAGTGCTAATGCTTGAATCAACATAAAGTGTTCAATGCTATAAGGTGACCAGTGCAAATATAAAAACCAACATGTGATGTATCAAACAGCCTGTGCTAATATTCAAACAATCAAAATTACAATGAACCAAAGATAGTGCGATATTTTAAGGCATAAATAATATGAGAACTAATGGCAAAAATTCATATAAACATAGATACGAGCCTGTTATCCTCTAACGCCCATCGACGCGTTGCGTAGTGGCGACCCCACTACTTCGCCAGGATGTATCCCCTATATCCCCCCACCTCACCTTATATATGCCATGTGTGCCTCCACTTCAGCGTAAGTGTACGCCCCTGACAGCGCGCCCCGTCCGGTTTCCCGTGAGGGCTGCGGCATCCTGGCTTCCTCCTTCCGCCCCAGTGGAACGCATCAGGCCGGAGGTGATGTCAGGATCACGCGGGCGCACTCCCCTGCAGTAGGAGACGCCCACACGATCCGGCGCCGCGCGTCACGCATGAGCCGCGTGCCCTCCCCGCCAGCTGGTAGAATAGGGGCCGTCAGTAAAACTCCCAAGTCGCCGAAACTAACTCACCTCTTCCCAGTCCTACGGAGCATGCGCAGCCGCTCGTCCAATCAGCACGCTCGGAGCCGTTGACGTCACGTCTACTAAGCCTTCGTCTAAAGCCAGCGTCTCCGAGCGCGCTGATGGCCGCATCCCCCACTTCCCTCTAACAAGGAGTGTGCCTGTGCCGGATACAGATCTACAGATACATAGAGATCTGCAGCAATAAATCATTCATTTGCCTATTCAAAGTGTTTCTATTGGTGTAACTGTTACATCCTATCTCCTATTCATCCACCAATGAGGGGGCGTGGCTTAATTTAACAATTGTACCTCTTCCCCACCCTAAAAAGTAGGAAGGTATGCCAGACTCTGTTCTAGAATTGAATCCAGTCAACATTATGCTAGTTTTTTATTTTATAGGAAGCTTCTAAGCCTCTAAACCTTACTCTCAATCTAATTCTCCCTTGTTGTGACGATTTGTTGTGGGAAATTACTTGCTGTGCCTAATGGAATATGCATACGTCTCTATGCAAAATCCGGGCCTACAGGCACACAGGGGAGAAGGGAGGTGACTGACAAAGGGGGCGGAAACAATGTATGGCTGTAACTAAGTGGGGGTGGTCCTGTTGGATGACTCGGACTTCCATTGGTGGACGGGATTATGACGGGAGGTAGGAAGAGGAGCATGAGTCCCTCTACCTCATGGTGCTGGGGAAACAATAACACCAGGGATAGCAGCAGCAGGCTGTAAGCTGCATATACATGTTTTCCATTATCTGACTGGCCAATCCCTTTAAGAGGAACATCGGTTAAAACCTCCCCTAAACCTCACCGATCTGCTGCCCCCCCCCCCCCTCCTCTGGTTTTCCTTTGGGCAATCTTTACTCACCTAACCAGGGCATCCATCTTCTGGGTCCCTCGGATTCTGGATGACCTTCCGACAGGCAGCACCATCTTGCATCCCATAAGGCACTGCACACGGCCCCAATCTTGTGCCTGCGCAGTGCCCATGAATGGAATGCAAGATTTTGTGGAGCTACGAGATTGGTGAGGGACAATGAAGTGCATGGCTAAAGCTGTCAGTTAGAGACGGTTAAGCTAGCGGTGGGGCAGAGGATCGGGTCCTGAAGCAGGTGGATGTTGCCGCAGCAGGTAGCGGCAACATCCAAAAGGTAAGTAGGGGCCGATGAGGGGGGGGAAACTGGCCACTTTTTATATTAGGTCTGATGTTCCTCTTTAAAGCAGACCAAAACCTTTCTATGCCCCCCCAGTAACTGACGCATGCATCAGTAAAAAGGAAGTCGGGGATATGGCCAGGAATATTGAGTGGCAGCCCCAGGAAAGGTGGGTTAATTGGACATTCCCAGACGGGATGTGCCGGGGTAATTGGGAGTGCGAGGGTTGTGCTCCGCAGCATGACATGTCATAATATCTCCTCTTACAATACCAAAGCTTCAGGTGCCATTGTCCTAAGAGCAGCCATCTTGACCCATGATCTGCCCCCCCCCCCCCAATATACAGCCACAGCTGACAAATAGGCTTATTAACCAGCTTGGAAGTACTTCAGGTCAGGTTTATTGCTCATTGGTTGGTGGGGCCAGCAGATGCCCAGGCTGATAGTTTGGTGAAAGATTAGATTCCCTGTCTAGGCCTTATCTAGACAAGAAATTAAAATCCCTCCAGTTTCAGTGTTATCCGCTCTGGGATGCTCCATAAAGAGGGAATCCAATCTTATAGACGCTAGGGGGTGATTGTTCTACTTTAAAGCGGAACAAAACCCACTGGGTCCAACTGCTGGCCTTCCTCTAGGGCATCCTGAATGTGTGAAAACTCCAGGGTGCCGGTAATCACTCACCTTTCCCCCGGTTCCACGGCACATGCGCAGGTTCTTGTCCAATTAGAGCCACCTGCTGAACGGACGCAATTTAGTGAGGCAGCTCTGTTTATTGTGAATGGGGAGCGAGAGTGGGTGAATCCCTGCCTCCCTGGGTTGTGCATGACTCTGGCTCCCAGCCATTCAGATAGAGCTGCTTGCCACATTACAGCAATTCAGCTGGTGGTTCCGTTTAGACGAGAGCCCCCTCAGGTGCCGTTGGACCGGAAGAATTGGACTGTTGCAGGTGAATTTGAAAGCGCTGATCTTGGGGGTCGGGGTGCCCCGGGGGCAAGGACCAAAACCCAGTCAAAATCATGGGTTTTGGTCCACTTTAAGGGGTACCTGTGACCCTAACTTAAACCTACTATAAAGCAGTCCTCAAGGCTAAAATAAATGTTCCCCTATCACATGGCTCACAAAGCACTAATGGTCCTACCTGAAAGCAGAAGCAAAACTCTAGCCCACATCACTGTTTCCCCTAGCCATTATTGCCTCTTTCATGGCTTTGGTTGCCCGAAGTCAGACCTTTAAGTCAATCTATAGCCCAATATGGGATGCCCCATGCATCATTTGCTTTGTCTGGGCTCCCGACCCCTATAGATGTTAATGAGCCAGGGGTGTGCACACAGAGTGGGGAATGGCTGCACAGTCATAGAGGGATGCAGGGAAAGCTGCCACGGCCACGAAAAGTTCCCGTTCAGAGTTTATATAGCTAGATTTATATATATATACCATTTTTTTTATGGGAAATCCAAAAATACATCTCCCCTCAAAAAGGAATAAAAAACCTTACCAGCCCGCCACACTAGGCATAGGGGCTGGTAAGCTCAGGGCTCAATGGCTGGCCCCTGGCCCTAGATATTACCAGCCCTTATGCCCTACGGCACAGGTCCAGTGCTAACGCAGCCGGGCTTATCTGCACCACCCTGCCCATTGAGGGGTGCGGGATAATCTGACAGGGAGGTCTGAAAGCCACCCGCCGGGATGTCAGGCAGGTGGCTTCCGTACCCCTGCCCTTTGAACTAGTATAGTGGGTTGGCCCCTGAGCTCTAGGTTACCAGCCACTTTGCCTGGTGCCCAGGCTGGTTGGTTCTGAGAAGGGGGGGTACATTTTTTTTAAAGAAATGTCCATTTCACTGAATAAAAAAAGCACGCCAGTTGCTGAAGCCGACTTTACTCTCCTGCTCTCAGCCTGCATATATATATATATATATATATATATATATATATATATTATTTAACATTTTTAACGTTTAAATTACCATATGTTTTAAACCAAATGGTGTGCTAAAACACCCTATTACAGGCAGTGTGGCATCCCCCCATCCTATTCCTCATGGACAGTGTGGCATTCCCGCCTCCCATTCCCACAGGCAGTGTGGCACTCCCCCCTCCCATTCCCATAGGCAGTGTGGCATTCCCCCCTCCCATTCCCATAGGCAGTGTGGCATTCCCCTTTCCCATTCCCACAGGCAGTGCGGCATACCCCCCTCCCATTCCCATAGGCAGTGTGGCATTCCCCCCTCCCATTCCCATAGGCAGTGTGGCATTCCCCTTTCCCATTCCCACAGGCAGTGTGGCATTCCCCTCTCCCATTCCCATAGGCAGTGTGGCATTCCCCCCTCCCATTCCCATAGGCAGTGTGGCATTCCCCCCTCCCATTCCCATAGGCAGTGTGGCATTCCCCTTTCCCATTCCCACAGGCAGTGTGGCATTCCCCCCTCCCATTCCCATGGGCAGTGTGGCATTCCCTCCTCCCATTCCCATAGGCAGTGTGGCATTCCCCCCTCCCATTCCCATAGGCAGTGTGGCATTCCCCCTTCCCATTCCCACAGGCAGTGTGGCATTCCCCCCTCCCATTCCCATAGGCAGTGTGGCATTCCCCCTTACCTTTCCCACAGGCAGTGTGGCATTCCCCCTCCCTTTCCCATAGGCAGTGTGGCATTCCCCCCTCCCATTCCCATAGGCAGTGTGGCATTCCCCCCTCCCATTCCCATAGGCAGTGTGGCATTCCCCCCTCCCATTCCCATAGGCAGTGTGGCATTCCCCCCTCCCATTCCCATAGGCAGTGTGGAATTCCCCCCTCCCATTCCCATAGGCAGTGTGGCATTCCCCCTCCCATTCCCAAAGGCAGTGTGGCATTCCCCCTTACCTTTCCCACAGGCAGTGTGGCATTCCCCCCTCCCATTCCCATAGGCAGTGTGGCATCCCCCCCTCCCATTCCCATAGGCAGTGTGGCATTCCCCCCTCCCATTTCCATAGGCAGTGTGGCATTCCCCCTCCAATTCCCAAAGGCAGTGTGGCATTCCCCCTTACCTTTCCCACAGGCAGTGTGGCATCCCCCCTCCCTTTCCCAAAGGCAGTGTGGCATTCCCACCTCCCATTCCCATAGGCAGTGTGGCATTCCCCCCTCCCATTCCCATAGGCAGTGTGGCATTCCCCCCTCCCATTCCCATAGGCAGTGTGGAATTCCCCCCTCCCATTCCCATAGGCAGTGTGGCATTCCCCCTCCCATTCCCAAAGGCAGTGTGGCATTCCCCCTTACCTTTCCCACAGGCAGTGTGGCATTCCCCCCTCCCATTCCCATAGGCAGTGTGGCATTCCCCCCTCCCATTCCCATAGGCAGTGTGGCATTCCCCCCTCCCATTTCCATAGGCAGTGTGGAATTCCCCCCTCCCATTCCCATAGGCAGTGTGGCATTCCCCCTCCCATTCCCAAAGGCAGTGTGGCATTCCCCCTTACCTTTCCCACAGGCAGTGTGGCATTCCCCCCTCCCATTCCCATAGGCAGTGTGGCATTCCCCCCTCCCATTCCCATAGGCAGTGTGGCATTCCCCCCTCCCTTTCCCATAGGCAGTGTGGCATTCCCTCCTCCTTTTCCCATAGGCAGTGTGGCATTCCCCCCTCCCATTCCCATAGGCAGTGTGGCATTCCCCCCTCCCTTTCCCATAGGCAGTGTGGAATTCCCCCCTCCCATTCCCATAGGCAGTGTGGCATCCCCCCCCCATTCCCATAGGCAGTGTGGCATTCCCCCCTCCCATTCCCATAGGCAGTGTGGCATTCCCCCCTCCCATTCCCATAGGCAGTGTGGCATCCCCCCTTTCCATTCCCACAGGCTGTGTGGCATTCCCCCTCCCATTCCCATAGGCAGTGTGGCATTCCCCCCTCCCATTCCCATAGGCAATGTGGCATTCCCCCCTCCCATTCCCATAGGCAGTGTGGCATTCCCCCCCTCCCATTCCCATAGGCAGCGTGACATTTTCCCCTCCCATTCCCATATAGGCAGTGTGGCATTCCCCCTCCCAATCCCCATATAGGCAGTGGGGCACCCCCCATCCCATTCCCATAGGCAGTGTGACATTCCCCCCTCCCATTCCCATAGGCAGTGTGACATTCCCCCCTCCCATTCCCATAGGCAGTGTGACATTCCCCCTCCCATTCCCATAGGCAGTGGGGCACCCCCCATCCCATTCCCATAGGCAGTGTGACATTCCCCCCTCACATTCCCATAGGCAGTGTGGCATTCCCTCCCTCCCATTCCCATGGGCAGTGTGGCATTCCCTCCCTCCCATTCCCATATAGGCAGTGTGACATTCCCCCTCCCATTCCCATAGGCAATGTGACATTCCCCCCTCCCATTCCCATAGGCAGTGTGACATTCCCCCCTCCCATTCCCATAGGCAGTGTGACATTCCCCCCTCCCATTCCCATAGGCAATGTGGCATTCCCCCCTCCCATTCCCATAGGCAGTGTGGCATTCCCCCCCTCCCATTCCCATAGGCAGCGTGACATTTCCCCCTCCCATTCCCATATAGGCAGTGTGGCATTCCCCCTCCCATTCCCATAGGCAGTGTGGCATTCCCCCCCTCCCATTCCCATAGGCAGTGTGACATTCCCCCCTCACATTCCCATAGGCAGTGTGGCATTCCCTCCCTCCCATTCCCATGGGCAGTGTGGCATTCCCTCCCTCCCATTCCCATATAGGCAGTGTGACATTCCCCCTCCCATTCCCATAGGCAATGTGACATCCCCCCCTCCCATTCCCATAGGCAGTGTGACATTCCCCCCTCCCATTCCCATAGGCAGTGTGACATTCCCCCCTCCCATTCCCATAGGCAGTGTGACATTCCCCCTCCTATTCCCATAGGCAGTGTGGCATTCCCTCCCTCCCATTCCCATGGGCAGTGTGGCATTCCCTCCCTCCCATTCCCATGGGCAGTGTGGCATTCCCTCCCTCCCATTCCCATGGGCAGTGTGGCATTCCCTCCCACCAATTCCCATAGGCAGTGTGGCATTCCCTCCCTCCCATTCCCATAGGCAGTGTGACATTCCCCCTCCCATTCCCATAGGCAGTGTGGCATGCCCCCATCCTATTCCTCATATAGGCAGTGTGACATGCCCCCATCCCATTCCCCATATAGGCAGTGTGGCATCCCCCCCCCCCCCCATCCTCTAAATCAGTGTGGCATAAGGTATACTTACATAAACGCCATCCCAGCTCTGGCTTCCGGCGCCACTACTGCCTCTCGGGCACAATTCAGACTGCTGCACATAAAAATCAATTTACCTTTTTGTAACTCCTGCTGTGATCAATTTTACAACCCAAAGTGTTTCAGCTTTAAGTGGATGCCGGAGCAAGGGCTGACAATGATTCAGTATCATGCATGCAGATGGGGAAAGTGAGATTTCGGGAGTTTTCTTTTTCAGCTGTGCCAGGCCATTGGTCTGGTTTAAGATCAATAGGTGCCTCTGTACACCAAGAACTTCCCTGTACAGAGGCTCCCATTCTCCATTGTGTGTGAAGCTGGTGATCTGATGTGTGATAAAACTAATGCCCTTATTCATCAAGCGATAGCGCCAGGTAGTGTCTGACGAGCGCCAGGTAGCGGCAGCTAACGGCGACTACCGACTCAAGTACGCCCGGCGGCGGTCACAATGACGCATTTATCAAGCAAAATGAGGCTAGCGCCGGCGAGAGCGACGGCTAGCGCGGCATTCATCATGAAGCCACCTGGACCGAACAGCGCCGCTGCAAATTCCCTCACAGCGCCAGGTATGAGCTGTTGCTCCCTGGCGTGGTCCAATGCATTTCAATGGAGCAATCTATAATTATTCATAATTAATTGGTATTAATTTTTTTTTTTTTTTTTTTTTTAATGTCACAAAATCGGAGACCACTTCTGCAATGTTAGGATTTATTTTTAAGTAAAAAAAAAATTTAAAAGAAATTTGTGCAGAATTGATCTAACAGGTCTGAGATTAATGTATTCATATTACAAAATGATTCTAAAAACATGTATAATGTTACATTCAAAAAATATGGTTGTTTAGGGGTTAAAAACTAGTTAATACACATCGCCGCCAGCGCTCTGGGGTTTAAACAAGGAATGGACAGCGACAGCACATTCGGAGCGTGATTTGTTAATGAATATGAAGCTAGCCGTTCGCTCTGGCCATTCGTTGTCAGGCGCTCACATACAACGCTGGACCTGTGAAACAGCGACCCCCCAGCCCGTATTCAACATTACCGCACACCGACTGAGTCGCTGTCATCAAGCAAACGCCGGCCAAGCACAGCGAATACTGGCTGGCGCTGAAAAAATCACGCTACAATCGCTCATCTGTCGCTACCTGGCGCTATTAATGAATCGGCCTCTTACTGCTTCCCTATAAACTGCGCAGAGCTTACAATTTAAATAGAGGTGAATGGTACTTGCTGTTGGAGAGAGCACATTAAAACCTGGCATAGATACATTTATATTCTGCAAAATGTGTCAGTTGTTGGGGGAACTTTCATCATGGCTAAAGTTAATTTTGGACTGGACTTCCACTATTTATTTAAAAAAATCTGACTTCATATTTGACGAATCAGTATCACTGGACTCTAGCGTTAGTACTTTGGTGGTAAATATATACAGTGACTTTGTGTTGCTGATGTTTACCTACAGCTGTCAGCATGACAAATCAATTTTAATCACTCAGCATCAGAGGATGGGATCTTTATGTGTGAAAAAGTATATTAGGTTCAGAAAATGTATAAAAACCCATTAGGAAATGTCTGATTGGTTACTATATATAGTCCATATATTGTCTAATCAGTATAAATTAGTGTTCTTCCCTTGATGGATTGGACATGTTTTGGTTGCACATTATACTCTTTGGCGTACATACCCCCGATGGGTGTGAAATAAATAATATCATTCTCGATTTATGCTCGTAAAAATGGATGTGTCAACTCCCATCTTCTCACCATTTATTGTAAAATATTGAAAATTTTTGTCATTTTTAACAACCTGATAAAAACTGTTAAAAGCTTAGACGTGCTGGTCGAAAGAAAGTGCTATTCAATGAGAAAAAAAATAGGTGTCCGATGAAATATTTATATCACACCTACGAGCCTGAAAAAAGCTTTGCTAAATATAGACTGTCATTGAATGAGCGCAGTCCTATAGATGCAGGTTAAAAAGAATCTGTTTCATTTTCTCAAACTATTTTTTTTGAAAAGCTGAGTGCAATACAGTAGTCAATGTTTAAAGCGGTCCAACACTTATTTTCTACCCAATCAGTGCTGGTAAGCATTGGGACAGGTTTGGGTGGGCATCCAGATTGCTGGAGCACCCCCCATGCAACCCCTAGTGCTTACCTGCACCCAATGGCGGACTGGGTCCAAAAATCAGCCCTGGATTTTACCAGCCCCTGGCCGGCCCATGCTATCCTTGCTGAGGCCCCCCTACAACCATGATGCCGGGGCTATAGCATTGGGGGCTGGGGTTCCTTGGTTTGTGGGTACATTGGAGCTGGGTACAGGAGGGTGAGAGTAAGACTAAGGAGGCAAGGAGTGAATGTGGGTGTTAAAAGCAGCAGCCCAACTGTCCCCAAAACAGTGCGGCCCACCGGGCATTGTCCCTGGTCTACCTATGGCCAGTCCACCCCTGCCTGCACCCCGATCACCTGGCGAAATCGTGTGGTATAGTGCGGCTTCAGCTTTCCCAGCCGCTGGTGGAAACATGGACCAGATGACCGCTGGTTGACAAGTGATAGATGTAGTAAGGTTCACTAGTGAAACAATTAAACAGCTGGAACAAATATGCCTTGGAAAATCTCATAGATGCCCCCACTCTTATTCAAGCAATGATGTGGCCTCGGTGGTGCCGAGGTCATCTCTGTTGGAAATACCGCCAACTGAGATCACCTCTGTTGGAGATACACTGCTTTGCAACAGCTTCTGAGTGTCTCTGAATGTGATTTTCGAACTTTTGCCAGTTTGACTGCAGTTTACAGTTATGACAAGTTAGCACAGTAGATGGCATAATTATCAGTGCTTAACTGCAGTCTCTCTATGCAGATTTCTGCTGTGTTGCATTTCATGTATATAAGCTGCTCTATTCTTTTTCCTGTCTGTGGTAGCCACCATGTTAAGGTGACATTCTCTTACTGCATTCACGTTCCAATAAAGTCGGTTTCTGTTATACCACTAATGTCTATCTGGATTTGACTCCACTGCTCTCAGCACTCACACTTTGCTACATTCTATGGGCCCAGTGACCGAATGAAGCCACAGTGATGGGATAAAGTCCAGTAACCAAGCATGGCCCAGGCAGAGCAGAGCCCAGAATGGGAGACAGCGTGGTAGGTGCAGAGATTGACATAAAGAAGCTTTCCAGAGACATCTCCGGTATAAAAGTAAGACTGGTTTTATATATAAAGGAGGGAGAATGGCCAGCAGCTCTGAGCTTAAACTTTCAGTGGCCAAGCTGAACAATGATAATTATCATATTACCCTCCTTCCCTTGGGTTGTCATATTTCCCATGTAGGTCAGTATAGTATTGTGCCTCCTATATTAACTTGTGAAGATCCAAATATCGGTTGGGAGTATTCATACTCCTTTTAATGACACTATACATTTGTGAAATATTTCTTTATATACAAGTGAGTGCTAGTATACAAAGGCGAGGATCAAGGGTCAGGGCTTGAATTGAGGCTTTACTGTTGATGTTCCAACTACCTTCAACTGGAAGCTTGGCCCAAGTATTTACTAGTCTACTACTACTCCAGCTGTGTGTACCCAGACTTGGCATGGGATCGTGCATCAGCCAGAATAATCCTGGGGGTC
This sequence comes from Gastrophryne carolinensis, assembly GCA_027917425.1. Lineage (NCBI taxonomy): Eukaryota > Metazoa > Chordata > Amphibia > Anura > Microhylidae > Gastrophryne > Gastrophryne carolinensis. The sequence continues at coordinate 135,737,264 of CM051241.1, read as the reverse complement.
CTTTTCTGCTACGTTTAGGCTCCTATAAATAGTATATTAGATTATTCCTGCTTGTCTTCCCCAATATAAGCAATCATTAATCCTCTGGCTTGCACAGTATGACAGCACATAAGATAGTCCTTAAGCCCAAGCACATGGTTTTACCATTTTGAAATATTAACATTCAGTGTCCATTGTTTTGACTATTTTTCCAGTAAATTAAGATCATCTTTACTGTCACAGTTACCTCCAGGAACATTAGCCCTATTACACACTTTTGTAAATGGCTGTAAAATGGTTCTAAACAATGGGCACTAGATAGCAGCATTACACCAAACAGTGTAAAAGTACAAAATACACAATACAAACTAATTGCTGGGAGCTAAACATGCTGTATGTATATATTAAATATATTATATTAAAAGGCTATTGTCTTTCAGCACAATATTTTATCAGGGAAGTTCACCCTGTTACTCGAGCCCTTCAGGTGGTACTCAGAGAGGTTGCACATAGGGTTGCCACCTGGCCGGCATTTCTGGTGCCAGGCCGTTTTTTTTATTTTTACTGGCTATATTAATGGCCAGCATTTTGAACGGAGACGGGGGCCGCAGGGGCGTAGACAATACCAGGGGTGGCGTCCCAGCTTGTCCATCATTGCATGCTGTATGTTCCTTTGACGCTTCTCCCGAGGACCTCCTCGTCTCCCACCTCTCCTCGGCATGGCGTCATCCTGACATCATCTGTAACGTCAGCCATGTCCCACTACCTGTGCCTTCCTCACTCCCTTCCATTTCTACCTCATCTGTGTGCGCTCCAATCTCTGCATTCATTGGCCATGTCCCAGAAGTCCAAGCCCCCCCCCCCCCCACCAGACTGGTATTTTTTGTAATTAAATGTGGCAACCCTAGCTACACACTGACCCATAACTCAACCACGTCTGCCGCCTTATATACTTTACTTCATGAACCCCCACCTGAGATAATTAGAAAATGGAAAGTAGTATTTTATGAGAAAAATGTTAGGAAACCCCTGCCCAAAAACAAACTGAAACCCTGATTTTCTTTTTCTTCCCGTCTCCTTCACATGATGGTTACATCACTGTTCAGTCAATGGGAAGCATGGAGAAACCTGAAGGTCATGCCAGCAAAGCAGAGGTGCCACTGCCCTGCTAAAGAAGAGGACCGCTGACCCTAGTCTGAGCATTTGACTGCAGTACTTATGTGGACATTCTGTGCCTGCGTTAGTGGCATCATTGCAGCTGTGGTCCAGTAGGCTGCAGCAGCCATGGGTATGAGGTACACGGACAAAAATGGAGGAGAATCAGACCCAGGGGAGGCCATTGGGAGGAACAGGTATCAGATCACGATATGCAGCAGAATGGGTCAGAGAGGGTCAGAGAGTGCCTAAATAAGGAATGGTGGTGGCAGTGAAAGTCTTGTGAAAGTTTAATTATGAAACCCATTGACGATGCGGTTACTGCTGGCTGATACTACAAACAGGAGCCTAAGGTTCACATTGCCTCCTCCTTCCTGAAGGCCACAGGAAAGGGATTAGAGGGAAAAATGGACTGGACTATATGACAGACATTGACCACGTGGGCCCAGTTTCACCAAGGGTGAGCAGTGCAGGTAAATGAAAACAGCCTAGGCAACAGGGATATGTTCAGAGGGGGGCGACAATCCATCCATTCATCCAACATCCATCACCAGGTGTGTTTGTCTGTGTATCAAAGCAGATAAAACCTACTAAAAGATATTTCTGCATTTACAGTTTTCCACAGTGATCCTCTAATGCAGAAGTTCGATCACAGACTGATTGCTGGAATTTCTGGGCCTTGCACAGTGATCCACCCCAGTTGTGCTTGTTACTGAAATACCCGGGCCTTTCATAGTGATCCACCCTAGTTCTATCATTTGCTTGTTACTGGAATACCTGGCCCTTTCATAGTGATCCACCCTAGTTCTATCATTTGCTTGTTACTGGAAAACCCAGGCCTTTCATAGTGATCCACCCTAGTTCTATCATTTGTTTGTTACTGGAATACCCGGGCCTTTCATAGTGATCCACCCTAGTTCTATCATTTGCTTGTTACTGGAATACCCGGGCATTTCATAGTGATCCACCCTAGTTCTATCATTTGTTTGTTACTGGAATACCTGGGCCTTTCATAGTGATCCACCCTAGTTCTATCATTTGTTTGTTACTGGAATACCTGGGCCTTTCATAGTGATCCACCCTAGTTCTATCATTTGCTTGTTACTGGAATACCCGGGCCTTTCATGGTGATCCACCCTAGTTCTATCATTTGCTTGTTACTGGAATTCCTGGGCCTTTCATAGTGATCCACCCTAGTTCTATCATTTGTTTGTTACTGGAATACCCGGGCATTTCATAGTGATCCACCCTAGTTCTATCATTTGTTTGTTACTGGAATACCCGGGCCTTTCATAGTGATCCACCCTAGTTCTATAATTTGTTTGTTACTGGAATACCCGAGCCTTTCATAGTGATCCACTCTAGTTCTATCATTTGCTTGTTACTGGAATACCTGGGCCTTTCATAGTGATCCACCCTAGTTCTATCATTTGCTTGTTACTGGAATTCCTGGGCCTTTCATAGTGATCCACCCTAGTTCCATCATTTGTTTGTTACTGGAATACCCGGGCCTTTCATAGTGATCCACCCTAGTTCTATCATTTGTTTGTTACTGGAATACCCGGGCCTTTCATAGTGATCCACCCTAGTTCTATCATTTGCTTGTTACTGGAATACCTGGGCCTTTCATAGTGATCCACCCTAGTTCTATCATTTGCTTGTTACTGGAATACCCGGGCCTTTCATAGTGATCCACCCTAGTTCTATCATTTGTTTGTTACTGGAATACCCGGGCCTTTCATAGTGATCCACCCTAGTTCTATAATTTGTTTGTTACTGGAATACCCAGGCCTTTCATAGTGATCCACCCTAGTTCTATCATTTGCTTGTTACTGGAATACCCCGGCCTTTCATAGTGATCCACCCTAGTTCTATCATTTGCTTGTTACTGGAATACCTGGGCCTTCCATAGTGATCCACCCTAGTTCTATCATGTGCTTGTTACTGGATTACCCAGGGCCTTTCATAGTGATCCACCCTAGTTCTATCATTTGCTTGTTACTGGAATACCCGGGCCTTTCATAGTGATCCACCCTAGTTCTATCATGTGCTTGTTACTGGATTACCCAGGGCCTTTCATAGAGATACTCACGCTGTGATGCACCCCAATTCTATCATGTGCTTGTCACTGGAATACCTGGGCCTTGCATAGTGATCCACCCTAGTTCTATCATGTGCCTGTCACTGGAATACCCGGGCTCTTGGCAGGGATCCTTCTAACTGAGCTATGTGTACTGTAACTGAATGTATCATCACTAGAAAGCACCAAGAGACGGGGCTGCTCGGACAGATTTTGGGACACTGGGCTGGGGATAGAAGCTGATAACATATACTTCTTTTCTGGGTATAGCATCACTTTAAGCTGTCTTTACTAATCCTGATTGCCCTAATAATTCACTGATTTGCCAGCTCTAGGAATTCAACTTGCAGCATGGACCCCCTTTAAAGCTCCATTCCAGCATCCTCCTCCTAGACATACCATCACATTCATATGCAAAGACCAATTTTATAATGGGTCTAATCTATCTTTATCTAAATCTGGCTGGAGGACCTGACAAATTCCAGAACATCTATCACATTTAGATTATCATGCCCCTGATTGATTTGTTCTTTGTAGAGCTAAGTTTCTGTTCAACATTCTTTATGAGACATCCACAGCCACTTGGCTTTCAGATAGACAGAATGAAGAATCCAGATAAAGAATAGCTTATCTGTCAACAAGTGACCTTAGTGCCCTGGGAAGTTCCATTTAGGCTCAGAGGGTCTTTCTTGTTTGGAGTGAACTATATGTGAGTTTGTGTAATTCTGATGCAGACATCTAAATCAATATCAAATATAAACCAAGTCCCAGCCAAGATTTTAGGGCAGATGCATTTTCTTTTGTGTCACCTCACCATAAAAAGGAAATGAGAGTGTCACAACATGGACTTATAAGACCTCCAGGTTGTGATCTAGGAAAAATGTATTAAATCTTTTGCTAGTGTTTAAGTGTTTTAAACAGACCTCTGCCCTAACTAAGGGATCAGTCTGTTGGCTATTTTGAATAGCTTGTGTGATCTTCAATGGTCTAGTTCTGTGACTAGCTCATCGAAAGAATAACTCCAGATAAAAATATAGAGAGTAGTAAATATATTCCTTGCTGGGCAAACAGAGCGGTGATGCCACTGCAGAGCAAAAGATCTGCTCATTGCCACAAGTCTCTACCAGGAGACCCTGGAAATACAGTAGTTAAGTATTTAGCAGGTGCAGGGATGTCATAAATCTGGAATCTGGACACACTTAGGAAAGGGTCTCTGTGGACCAAAGTCTGTTTGGACTTTTGGTCCACTTCTACATCCTTGTGTTTGTAATTGGCTGCAGAGCTGTCGACTTTTTATGACACTTTGAACAACCATCCATTACCAGCTTGGTGGGGGGGGGGGTATAGCAGGAATGATGTCACAGCTCTGTCCTACCACTGCAATTGTGCACTGTATTGGCTGGCCAAGTGACCATCTGGTATGTCAGTGACGTCCTACCTGCCTTTTAGACTCCACATGTAGAAGAAGGATATACTGTTCTTTGCTAGGCCATAAAATTCACATAGCATTAGACTAGCAGTTTGCAGGAGCAGCATTACTGTTTGCTAAGGAGCAGCAATCACCAGCCTAGATTCTTCAAGACTCTAGGACCAGTGGTCTTCATTGTTTTCCCAATTAATGACAATGCCTGACATGTCCCCTTCAAGGCAGTGACTGGAGCTGGTTGTGCTGCCAACTGTGCCCAATGTGGGGTGTGGGCAGCCCAAGCAGCGGGGCACACATTTTCTGAAATCAGTAGGTTTTTGATGGTCCAATCAGGAGGAAGCAATTTCAGGGAAAAAAGAGGAATATCCTGTTTTAATAGATTTTGCTTTTTCTTGACTTTCTACTGCTCACAATTACTAATATAACACAAAACACTGTTACCTATATTAAATAAAATTATATTTTTAAGCAGACTAACCTCTTGCATGGTAAGTAAACATACATTGAATGTACTCATATGGGTTTGTATAAGCATGCACCCAGGGAAGTGCATACAGGTACACACATAGCTTTATTATTCACCTGCCATCCTCAGTTCCAACCCAGCTTGTTCCTTTTGACCTTGTCTCTCAAACTCTTCTACAGAATGAATGTTTGGATTGAACCTCGACTCTGTTTAAAGGCTTCTGAACCCGAATTGCTTGATTCAACCTTTGGTCTGTCTACCGGTTACTGCTTGGCTGCCAGAAGTCCTGCTGTTGCCATGCCCTAGACCCAAGTTCAGATCATTCTCCCAGATGGATGACCCCAGGTTTTCCCAAATACCAGTCCATCCCCACCATCAGGAGCACTAATAAAATTCTGAACAGGTTCTTAATAGTTCATCTTCTCCATCATGACGCCATCCGTGTTTCAAATATAACTGACCTATCAACAGGGTCAGATTTAAGGGGGGCATGGAAATAAGCAGATCTTTTATGGGCCAGTACTGTCCCGCATCGGCCTAGCACAAACCTCTCATCTTTTTCAGCCATACTTCTTAGGAATAGTTTAGGAAGGAGTTGGTTTGAGGAAAGCGCAATTAGATAATTTGAGCAGCTCCTACTTGAGGGGAACAACCTGTATTCCCTGGGAGAAATGTAGATGGGTTAATCTGTTCTAACTTAGATGTGGACCTAGGTGGAGAAAATATTAGTGTAGGTGCGCTGTGGATAAAAAAGTTTTGTTAAAATAGGCAGGTTAAAAGGATGAGTAAATAAAGGGTTAATGTTCTCCGCGATCCTGTGAGGAAAAATAGGTTAGTATATATACATAAAAGTATGAATAAATAAATGCAGTAGTATTGTGAGTTTAGGAAGGTTTGCCTGCCGTCAACGTTGACAACCTCCTCCATAATCTTCTGTTGACGAGGCCAATCCAAGACAGGCAGTTTAGGCCTCATCTTCTCCATCATGGCACCATCCATAGGTGTCCATTGATGCAATAGAAGTCGCCAACCACTGACCTGATTCAGTATTCTCCTGCATGGTTCCATCTATACCATAATAGAACAGGCCTAACACAGGCCTGCTCTCTTATCTTTTCCATCATAGTGCAGCTATAAACCTGTACCACAGAACTGACCTAATCTTTCATCTTTTCCATCAGGAAATAGTGTGATTGGCCTTGGCACAAATGTAACTATTGAACCAGGGCTCCTGTCCCAGGGTCTACACTGCTTGTTACTTTACTTTACATTACTCTACGGTTACTTTACTTTACATTACTCTACAGTTACTTGGGGGCCTCCACTAGCATTTCTGCCCATGGGCCTCCGTCACCATTAACAGTTACTATTAGCTGTTATCAGTAAAATATAAAAATAACTTTCACCAATTCAAGACCTTAAAACTAGCCAGCTGCAATAACATCCTCCCCCCATTGCGCTGTTCACCTTTTAGGTGTTCGGCACTGTCTGAACTGCTGACATTCTGCTGTTTTTATGGGCCCCTGCAGCTTTAGCCATCAGTTAGTGACACCAGCGGCTAAGCCTGCTGTAACGCCACCTCACTCTGTTGCTACCGATAGCTGCTTTGAATAACATGGCTTCCCCTCTAGCCAGGCTTGTCCCTCACCCTGGACATGTCTTTGATCAGATGGATGTCTCAGGGAGAGGAGATTTTGAGAGAGGGGTGGTCACTGTGGCTGTATTGAGATGTCTTCTGTGCATGTGTGTGACCCGGGAGAGCACATAGTGTGTGATGGGAAGGTCAATGAGGGGAACAAGATGGCGCTGCCCTACGGATGGCACCCAGCAGAAGAAAGCTTGCTGCAGCTGGAAACACTGAAGACAGTAAGTCTGAAGCTAAATGCGGCGTGGTGGTTTGGTGGGACAGGTTTGTTGAGATTTTAGGAACATCACTGCATGTCTGATCCTCTTTAATGGACATATGTATTTTAAAGGTCCTCAAAAGTCTACTCTCCTTTAGGCGTTCGGTCTTTTGTATGTAGTAAAGGTAAAGATTTTTAACCAAAGGATCTCATGCTTGCTAGGAATGGGAGCTCAGTGATGGCAATCAGCATGAAAACTGGCTCTATCTCACACTGTACCTCATTACACAAGCACATCAATTAAGAATGAGATTCTGTCTGCTGTGCCCTTCTTGCAGTTGACCCACTGGGGAAGTGAGCTGTTACAGGCGCCTGCTGCTGGACTACGGATATTCCAAGGTCTGCTGGTTAACATCATCAATCTGATGCCTGATTCGGAATCTCCCTGAACTCCAAGCTCACATTCCAGAGGAGCACTGACTGGTGACCAGTGGGAAGAGAATGCCGAAGTATGCTTGACCCTTCCCAGAGCCATCAATAAAACACATTTTGTCACATGTAGAATCTCACCCTTAATCATGTTTCTTCCATGATGACCTCTTGCTTATAAATTCCATCCCAACCACTAGCAGGTTAAGTGAGAACTGGAGGCTCTGCAGGAAATTCATTAACAGGTTTGCCATAAGAATGGCGCCTTACCTGAATCTGTGTGTCCTCCAAATAAGACAGCAAGGAAATCCTATGTGTTAAAATATAAACAATATACATACATATACTTGGTGTTTAAATAATATATACACCACTGTGTATTTGCATTTCTTATACTTATACCTTCTTGAAGTGCAACTCAAAGTTCTATAAGTAGATGTATAAAAAATGCAAATAAGTGGCATTGGCCAATAAAATGCATCAGCAGAGATAACAGAGCCTCTATATATTTGATGTACTTCGTTATTTAAATGATTGTTTCTGAAAATGTAGACAGCAGACATATAATTTTACTCATGCCTGTTGAGGGACAAAACATTGTCAAGTAATTTTAGAGAATTCAACCAATAAGTATATATAAAAAACATTTTTGGGGTCTTGAGGTTGAGGTGCTCTTATGAGTAATTGCATGAGTTGCTTTGAAGGTTGGGGCCATAAACAATATTTGTTGTTAATGTAAAGGCACACCTATCACACCTGGGGTCGATAGAGAGCTGGGTGAGAATTCTCACTCCTTTTTTGGGAGAAAAAACTGCCATTGACTTTCATTGTCTACCGGGTGTAAATCCGATTCAGCCCCAAGGTGGACAATGAAAGTCACAGCAGTTTTCTCTCCTAAAAAATAAGTAAGAATTCTCACTTGGCTCTGGATTGACCCTATTAATAAACATTATTTTCAAACATCTTCTTTTTGGGGGATGTAGCTGGTATCCATAGGCTGAGGGAGACACAGTACCCAGTACTCAGTACCGGACCTTCACCATGATTTATTGAAAAGCCCAAACCCTTAAAAACTATTCCCCGGCATCAAAAGTTAATATATTTTAAGTTTTTAGTCACTTACTTATTATTCTTTCTCCCACTGGGCTGCAACTCTGTTCAGGACTTTAGGATACGGGCGCCGCCATCTTGACTCAGAAGCATCACACATCAGAGCAGCGAATCCCAGAATGCAGAGCAGCACAGTCAGAAGGCACTTCCTGTTTGCAGGCTGCCTGATGTTCCATGAGCCGCCATCTTGGATGTTTAAAGGCTCATAACATGCAGGAGATGCAGGTAGGATGATTTTTAATGTAAGCAATCTGTATGAACAGGGTGTGAGAAACATATAAGATAGACTCTTATTCAGAGTTAAGGTCCACTTTAAAAAAGAAGTAAAACATTAGAAAGGATAAGGGGTAAGGACAAAATGGAAAGGGTCACAAGTAGTAGGTCTTGGGTGTGGTGGCACGTGCACTATGCAGATTATAAAAGTTGCTTAAACTAGACCAACAGCCTGGCACAGTTGGAAAAGAAAAGTAGCAGCCATTATGGAGCGTTCTCTCCCAGCATCTCAGCCATGCTGCTGCCTGGATTCAACTGACTTAACTGACAATGCACAGTAACAGGAAATCCAGCAGCACTTCCTGTTTGCAGGTCACCGGCAAATGCATGAATCGCCATTTTGTTTCTAAATTTTACTATAGTAAAAAGGTAAATGAATTTTTATGTGCAGCAATCTAAATTGCACTGAGGAGGTATGTACAGTATATGAGCACTGTTTGTTGTGTTGGTCTGGTTTAAGTCATTTTTGACTGTTGGTACGCTTTAAGCCAGGTTATTTGCTTGTCTCAAGAAGTGGGTTTTTAGGACACCTTTAAAAATTTGGAGTGTTGAATTGAACAAGGGAGTGCATAACAGAGACGTGGAGAGGCACGGTTGAGGAGTGGAGGTTGCGTCTGGGTTGGTATCACTGGATTAGTGAGGGCATGTAGGGAGGGGCCTGGCTGGAAAAAAAGTTTTGTAGGCTAGATTTCACATTTTTGCTCTGGAGAATCATAGGACATGCGGAGGAGTCGGGCAGCAAGAGCCCAGAAAAGAATGGAGGGGCGCCAGCCTGCTAAACTGCAAAAACAAATGTTGCAGTAGTCAAGTCAGGATATGGCCAGGGCATGCAAGGAATAGATGCGGCAGATGACTGGAGTTGGTTAAGGAATTAGTGTGAATGAGAGAAAGGAGTACAGAATGAGAACTAGGGACCAAGCTTGGGGAGTTGCAGTTATTGTAATATTATTAACATAGATTGACATGTGATATGATGGAATGATGACCAGTTCTGTTTTGTCCATGTTCAGTTTAGAGTCTTCAAAGAACAACAGACCACAGAGCCTGGTCCCCATCTAGTACCACTCACCCATCTTCGCTCACCAGAGGCTTTAATTTCGCTTTGGAACTTTTAAAACTGTTTCTCAGAAATGGAGTTTCTAATGGACTTTCCACTAGTTCTGTTGGGTACAGAAAAAACATTTTCACCTGAGATCCGAGTGGCCCTGTCAAGTCAAAAAACAAAGTGGGAGCAATGATAGGTAAATAGTCCTAGTTGGTTGGCTCTGTGGTGGTTGAGCTTGATTTGAGACTTAAACCGGACCTTCACCCTAAAAAAGAGCATATCTTATACGTTTCCCACGCCCTGTACCTACAGATTGCCCGCATAAAAAATCATCCTACCTGCATCTACTGCATTTTCTGAGCCTTTAAACATCCAAGATGGCGGCACATGGAGTCTCAGGCTGTCTGCAAAGTGTCTTCTTGCTGTGCCACTCTGCATTCTGGGATTGCTGTCCCTTTCCTGACCCCAGCTCTGCTCTGCCTGAGCTAAGCACAGCTATAACCCTGCTCCCCTGCAGTTTCCTCCCTCTCCTCTCCTCAGTATGTGATGCTTCTGAGGCAAGGTTGTGGTGCCCATATCATAGAGTCCTAAACAGAGTTGCAGCCCAGTGGGGGAAAGAATAATACATAAGTGACTAAAAACATCAAATATATACATTTTAGATGCTGGGAAATGTTTTTTTGGGGGGGTTTGGGCTTTTCATTAAATTATGCTGAAGGTCCAGTTTAATCTAAAAAGTGGAGTTTCCCTTTAATATTACCACAAGGCAGCAAACCCCTCTGTCACAAGAGTCCAATGTGTACAGTATGTTCCCAAGGCACTGAATTGGGAGTACCAATTATTCTGACTCATCAAACAGCAGTAATGTGGGTCCTGGAGACAGCTTCACCTTGATTGTGTGTCTTCAAGAGATTATCAGATAACATAAATTTGGTAGAAGAGATCCGCGTGTAAGTCATTCCTGTTGAGCTTTCGTTTCAGACAGGAAACTTGTGAAGAACACTCCAAAGCAGGTAAAAAGGCTGTAAATTGCCAGAAAGTAGCAATACACATGTGCACTGAACGAGAGAGGAAGGGAGGAGCTGCTTACATCACAGCTTGGGTACAGGAGCTCAGGAGGAGACAAACTAGTGAAAAAGGCACATTGCTAAACCTACGTAAATGAACTTCATAACAGACATATATAACAGTAAAACAGAATGCAGGTCGTGGGACGT